>OX457050.1:8206994-8259494 GCA_949752735.1 Lumbricus terrestris | reverse complement strand
ATCAGGAATAATGAATTTCCGAAATCAGATTTTTCCGACTGGCAGTCTGACACTGCAAGAGTACCCTATGGATAGACACACCTCGATTCGTGCTCTAAAAAGCGTGCAGGTCAGCCGTGACCACAAACTCTGTATTACATAGATACAAATCCTTTACATGCTTCACAAACTTTAAAGACGCCTATGACACGCTCAACAAATACATACATACCACAGCAACGCAACTATCCAGCTACTAAGCATACTATAGACAATATATAATATATATATGACATATATCGCCTTATTATGTTTTGATTCTTAAATTCGGTTTCATACACATACATTAGTCTATATATACACGTTGGTGCAATAAGGAAGTAAATGGCAGACAGCAAGACATGAACAAATTGCCGACTCTGTGATTCATCCTCGGCTAGTCAACAGCCAACAAGGATGTTAACTTATGCCATAAATCATGATAGTTCTGCTGCAAACCGTGCAACTGAATTGCATTAAAGCTTGACAGCAGTAATAGTTTAATTTATAGCAGTTTCTCTGTTCATGTAACCCTACCTGATGTGAATCTGAAGGAAATACCACATCTCGAAGATAGGCAATTGGATAGGTGGTTTGTAGATTGATCTGTTGTTACAATGTATGCGTCTTTTCCAGGCTATAATATACCACCACAACTACAAGGTGGGCCATAAAACAGTACCATTATAAAATAGTGTCTGTCCCCAAAATGACTTCTTAAAGGCAAACTGAGCAAGATAAATTATTTTTGTTTTAGAAAGTAAGCGAGGTTAACTTAGATTACTTAGCCTACCTTAAGGAGGATAGAGGGGGAACTATCGGAGCCGGTACAAATAGGAAGAGGTGTGAGGCAGGGTTGTCCACTCTCACCCATACTATTCAATCTTTATATCAAAGAGCTAGTACGGGAAGCACTACAGGACACGGAAGAAGGAATATGACTTGTTTATGAAAGAATATAAAAGAAACTATGATAAGGCGTTTCCAATAAAAACTAATATAAATAAAGGAAAACCCATGCTTAAACAACCCTGGATGACTTGTCGGCTACTTGGTGTGTGGGCTTTTCGCTGCACACACGAGTTACATTTTTCTCAATTTCAATTTTTTTTATTGCAACGAACCATCAATCATAAATTATTTCTATTAGCCTGATTCATAATAGCAGAGTGGTAACAAGGAAGGCCCTAAGAGATAGGCCTAACCATCCCGCTAACAGGGACACTTGAACACATTTTGCTATTGCTCTAGTGCTGCATTTATGAATAGGTGGTAAGATGGTTGATAGCATGAATTGAAAAAGTCTTTCAAATAAGGCAAGTAAACAGCCTAATGACAAAAGAATAGGCTAACTATAGAGCGATAGAAAAGTAACAAAAACTGAATTTTAAAAATCAGTGAATGTCGGGCTGATAATTATAATTATCTTCGTACTCAACTATCAAGTAGGCTATCGTGAATTATCGTTTTCAGTTTTTTCCTATGATCATAGTCCAATGCCCGACTGCGTTTGATATAGCAGTAAACTGCAATATCGGATGTCACTACGAACGAATTTACTACATCAATCAATTAGCAATGCAGAGTAATTTGAAAGAGTCAACAATAATAATTGTGGGCCAACAACGCACACTGGTGAAATCAGGCAACGGATTCTCGTCAACTTGGACGTTCGGGGCTCTGGGCAAGATTTTACATTTGACTCCAGTTAAGAGAAACTATGTCGGTTCATGGGCGCCCGCACATAGGGGTAAGAGGGGGCACTTGCCCCCTACCTCGCCTAGAAAATTGAATTTACTACTTTTAACTGCTACTTTTAGGTTCTTGACAAATGTCTTCGCAGTAAAGCGTCAATGTTACCAAAGATACACAATGTGAAACTGGGAAATTTACATTTAGAAACCTCCGGGGAAAACCCACGTGTCTTATTTATCCGCTTCGCAATTTAAAGCTCTTGTCAAAAGAACTGATTTAACCACGACCATTGTGTTTGCTCCTCCTGCAAAAATTTCTGCGGCGTCCATGTGCTGGTTACATAATTCTAGCGCATTTTCATCGCAATCCAGCCATCTTGTTTATGCACATGGGTCATTTAGTTGCCATATTCTCTTACTTTATGGGCTCGTGGCAATATTGTGTGTATCTTGACATCTTCCATCGCGTATATAATAAGAATTTATTATCAGATGCTATTGATCAAAATGACATGCTGCAAATACTTGCGGCCATTATGTTGCACCTCTTGCGGAGATCCGTGAGTAAGCTTAGTTGATACATTTTTAAAAATATTTTATTTCTTGCATTTGCTATAATAGCGCCCCTTCACGTTCACTACTCACCGGAGCGCCAGACAAAAATGGATCAAGGAAGTTCTGTAAAGAGAACGCATTTAATATTTTGCCCTATAATGTGCGTTTAACTATGTATCACCACGTATAAAGCACAACTTATTTATATGCATGTATGCCTCTAGGCCAGTGTATATATGACTGCATCTATGTACAATGTACAATGTACAATGTACATGTATGTATGTATGTATGTATGTATGCATGTATGTATGTATGTAGGTCTATGTATGTATGTATGTATGTATGTATGTATGTATGTATGTATGTATGTATGTATGTATGTATGTATGTATGTATGTAAGTATGTATGTATGTATGTATGTATGTATGTATGTATGTATGTATGTATGTATGTATGTATGTACGTACATACGTACGTATGTAGGCTACATATGTATATATATTATATGCATGCATGTATGTATGTATGTATGTATGTACGTACGTATGTAGGCTACATATGCATGCATAGGCTATATATATATGTATGTATGTATGTATGTATGTATGTATGTATGTATGTATGTATGTATGTATGTATGTATGTATGTATGTACATGTATGTATGTATGTATGTATATATGTATGTATGTATGTATGTATGTATGTATGTATGTATGTATGAAATTGTATGTTTATATGTATGTAATTTGTTGCATGTATTTATGTATGTATGTATGAATTATACAGTAGCTTCATCTGGAATCATTTATCCTAATTTAAATAAAACTAATAAATCAAGAATTTACTGCATTTGAATAGTTCACAGATTTTGATTTAAGTCAAAAGTATTAATACAAGCTCTAAGATTGTCTGCCTTTTCAGACTGCAACTATTGTAAAATTTTGTTAGATTGCTGTTAAAGTTTGACTAGGATTTGTCCAGTGTCATTTCACAGATCCACTGTTTCTCTGAAGGCCAGTGTTGCGTTTTGCGTTTCAGATGAGGGTTCTGGTTCAACCACCGATGGCGGTGAGGGTGAAGGGGATCGGACGGTGACATTATGACCCATCTCTGCGCCATCACCCCTATTGCCCTGATGTTCAACCTCACCATTCTCTTGTGCGGTTGTTGAGATTTCTTGTGTCTTCGATCTACGCCACCTGAAAAACATAATTTTGTGCGATGAACTGAGCACTTTATTTCTGTCTAGGTCCTTAATAATCTAGTTGACATAATTATTAATTATATATTGTTTATCAGGGATTTTTTAACGTGCAGTTGTACACAAAATGTGCAGTTGTAGAAGCACTTCTGTACAGTTAAAACTAGTAAAAAAGGCCATTGTCCTTCGATTGGGAGTAGTTTACAATGGATGATGGGAAAGGAAAGAAAGAGTTGTGCAGTTCTAAAAATTCCTTAAAACAGCTCTGTTATTTATGATGCCGACTAGTGGGGTATTGCATTATGTATGTGGAATTTAACATTTATAGGTCCATCTGTCTGTAATTGTCTCTCGTTGGAGATACGACTGCTACCTAAGGTTGACTCATCAGGGCTTTACACGCTCCTTGGAACATTTTGATCAACGTGGTTGGACTGGGAGTGCCTCTGAGTGGATTTATTTAATGGGCGCTATATAAATTCTTGAAAAGAATTAACACGTGTTTATAAGGCACCTTTCGCAGCAGGAGTTGAAGCGAGAGAGAGTTGGGGAAAGACTGGCAGAGAGGATGACGAAGTGAACTAATGGGGGAAGTCCTATTCAGAATAATAAAGGAAAGTCCTACTCAGGCTAATGGGGAACGAAGACAGTAGTAATATTTAGCATTATTTTTTGTAATAATATCGTACATTTAACAGTAATGGACTCTATATACATGTACTTAGAACTCATGTGGTTCAGTCTCGATAGCCATAGCAGTTCTATTATAGTATTACTATTTAATGTATAATATTACTAGATTGGGTCTTTCTCTTTGAAATGCGCGCTCTCTCTCTCGTCTCTGTCTCTGTCTCTTTCTCTCTTCTTTCTCTCTCTCGCTCTCTCTCTCTCTCTCTCTCTCTCTCTCTCTCTCTCTCTCTCTCTCTCTCTCTCTCTCTCTCTCTCTCTCTCTCTCTCCCTCCCTAACTCTCTCTGTTCGCTCTACAAATCTGGCTGGCATTCTCTCTTCATCCTTTTATTTCACAAATCCAGCTTTTCTCACGTGACCAATTGCACTGGGAGAGCTTCTGGACGGTTCGACCTCCTATTGCCGCTTTATAAATGCTAGGATATATAATACAATACTGTTGCTTGTTGTATGAAAGCTGAGCTTCTTACCTTACGACACAGATTACGATTACGACGATTAGTATGATTGCTGGTATTCCAACTCCGACTCCCACTCGAACATAAAATGCAACTAAAATTCCAAATAGTTAACTTCAGCAGGATATAAAATATATTACATGTTATATTATATTATTAAAATGAAACATATATTTGAAATGTGTATGAGGACGGGCAGTTAATCAGTACATACACATTGACAAGACTGTCATGAAAATTGAGGATAACAAGCTCACACAGTTCGAACGATATGATCCCAAATATAGAGTTGACAGATTTCAATACCTTCATAGTTAAACGTTGATAAACGTAGGCTATATATCTGCAGATAGTTTTAGAAAGTGACCAGACTCCATAGCCTTTATCGCGGTGGTAGCGCCACCATGATAGGTCGCCTATTTTTCTTTTGACCTGTCTATGACCTGCCAATTGTTGGATTTTTTAACATCTTCGTTACTTTTCATTTTCTCCACCGACTGAATGATTCCTCTAATAATGGAGCGATCTGATAAAACTGTATAGCACTATAGCTGACGCCGTCGTAGCTATATTTCACAGTATGTAGCCTATTATTATTCGTTTATTCCGTTTAATGAGCAAAAACAGGTTGGCAAACCGCAACCTGGTACATTGAGACAGACAACCAAACATTACATAGAAATAATAATAATAATAATAATAATAATAATAATAATAATAATAATAATAATAATAATAATAATAATAATAATAATAATAATAATAATAATAATAATATTAAAGGGAGCAATCAGTTATTGAAATTGGATTGAAACGATAGTTAGACTATGCTTTAGTAATAAATTATGTTTGAAAGAACTCTAGAGACAAAGTTTCAGTCATCTTTGCTCGGAAGTTCAAAATTGTGCATACGGACCCTTAGACTTGGACGACGGTTGTTCTTTGACGGGTTGTTCTTTTCACGGTGCGTTGAATTTTAATTATTTTGTGGTTGAAATTGAGACAATATTCCAACTACTTTCGAAGCATTCTTACAATGCAGCATGTGAAAAAATTTGGAAATTCAATACCTGTAACCTTACTGAGCTTATTATTCGTCGGTCCATTTGGTTGCCCTGTATTGAAATCTGCCATGGAATAGATGTCATTGGCTACTCACCCCTTGATGACTCTGTACTCTGGTCAGTTTTCGGTGAATTTTTCCCACTGGCGTTTGACCGACTGTCCCCAGCTTGTGTTCCTGTATTAGGAGAAATTGCTATCGTAGGCGTCGCACCGCTTGTTGCTGTGAGCGTTGACGCGTGCAGACGTGCCACTGAAATGCGCACATTTTGCAAACAATAGTCTTATAAGTTTCCTTATTGATTTATTTCGGTGACAGTAAATCTGAATCTTGGACTGGAAACGAGTGTTAACGAGAAAATCTAAACATTATGACCCGTAGGTCTTTGTCCGTAGCCGTTTAATTACACAACGAGCACGCTTTTGAATAAGCTTAGATCACAATGCTGGAAATAAAATATAGGTCAACGCGCAGTGCTGGTGCGTAGATCATCACACAATGTTGCGCCTGAGACAAAGACCTATGATGTGTGGCACACGTTTATACAATATTATATCAAAATGGCACGGCAAAGTAATCCATTGCCAGATATAGGCGTATTATTTACCAGACAATACTCGAGCATCGGTCAATGCTGAAATATAGACCAGTGTGCATTAATTAAGAAATAGTCGTCACTCAGTAAGCTTATAGATAGCACAAATTGACGTGGTAATGAAATTCCATCAGCTAGACATGTTTACTGGTCATCAAAGATTGTGTTAACTCCGCCCCTGGTTGCACTCTGCCAATGCCAGTCCCAAGCCTGGACAAAGGAGGAGGGCGTCGCTACGGGTCTTTGTTACCACACAGTGACGTTAAACTGCAAACACCACTCCACAGATTGTGTACTGCTTTATTATTATTATTATTTGTAAACTGTGACGCGCGGGGGCGCCGCCTGTCCTACCGTTTCCCACCCCAAATTAATGGGCTCTACTGTTGCACGCCCCCTTAAGCGCGGTTGAGGAATGCTGGGTCCTAGGTCAAAGGTTTTGGTGTCAATGGTAGCGGGTTCGAATCCTAACCTAGGGTGTGAGCTTCTCTGGTTACCAAATTCCTCAGGATGGGCCGATTTTGGACATATGTCAGCGGTGGCTGTTAAGCTCACAACAGCCCCACTAAATGGGTACTTATCTGGGTTCGATTCCTCAACATTTCCCTCAGCTCCATCACCCACTTTACCTTCAGCTACCGACTTCACCATTGTTTCACATTCTTTCTGGCGGGAGCTTAATTGGGCTTGCTGCATGGAAACTAGATTCAGCTCTTCAGCTAGACCGATTAAAATGCTACTCTGGCGCTCCATAAATTGTTCTATGGTAGTCATCAGTATTGTCTGCAGTTCCCAACTCAAGGGCTTCTCTCGGACATAACTCATCTTCCTCTTGTCCTGTCCTAAGACACTGTCCGTATCCCCGTCGGAGTCCATTATAATTCGATAGCAGAAATTACTTCACAGTTCTCTATTTAAGTTTCATTTATTATTGAATCAATCAAGCGACTGTCTGTCGTTCATTAGCAATTATTTACACAGCCGATAAAATAGAAACAATATTAAAGATTCACGATTAAGGCCCTCCTAAAACGCCTATGTCTTCTGACTAGTTTAAGTTTTATCAGATCAGTTCGCAGACTGACTATTTCACACCTATCAGATCAGTTCACAGACTGAATATACCACAACTAATATTTGCACCAAAATAGAGATACAAGTTTTATCTAATTACACCTAGTTCAGGTTCGAGCTCTATAGATTAGGTGGCTTATACTTCCCTTTTCCCATTGATATTTTAGGACAGCCGATCCACCGTTTTCCGTCCTGTAGAAAGTTATTGAGTCGTCGGCCGATGCCAGAATTTCTCCGTCGGAAGCGTATTATTAATTTAATCGTTGCCGGAAATCTTCGTAATTACACATCGATTCACAGGACATCGGAAGAACCTCGTCTTCTACCTGATAAAACTTGCCAGAATCGAAAATACCATCAATTTCACCACGTTTCACGATTTCCACAAGCGTAGGTCTTAACCGGTTCAATTCTACAGCCCGACTGAAGGTTTGCGCGTTAATTTGCCGCAAGAGAGCGCTTTTTGGCGCGTAAAACATCGCGTGATGTCTAACCAATCAAAAATCGCCGGTGGTGGAAAGTTCCATTGAAAAATGCATGGGAAGCTAAATATAGCGATGACCGCATCGATCAGTGCTAAGCATAGCACCCATGAATTCGTAATAGAAATAGCGGCCTTACTTAAGTAAATAAGTAAGGTAGCTTGTAGCAACCTGGTTCGCTACACCCCCCACAACTTACTCTTAAATTTACCAGTACCCTGGTAAATTTAATAATACTTCGGAGCTCGAACCGGATACATAGTACTTGTATATCATCTAGCATGCTACAGCTCACAATGTCTCAGAAGTTGCATCAATTGGCATACAAATTTGTACAATGACTGATTATTAGTCAGTCATAAGGGTTCACATATGCCCAACAACAGCTCTTAACTAATCGAGGTCTTCCACTGACCAACAAAGTCTTACTAATCTCCTCATTCACATAAACTGTCACAGTTTTTATCATTAATACCTGCCATCAGATTACATACAGCATATAGCAATGATATCTCGGAAAGGTAAAACATAGCAATGCAGGACATAGCATTTCCAAGACAACTCAGTAACACAATTGTATAGTCCACATAAAATAACCAATTGAAATCATATCTTCATTTCACGACTAGTGTTATATGCTAGATCCCTCGATACTAAATTATAGGAGCCTGGTACATCTAAGCGGTAACATTACTGCTTACAACCAACTCTATAGCGTTAAACGAGGAATGGCCAGAACCATGCGGCCTTCTTAATAGTAAAGAGGGTTATAACTATCGCCTCCTCATGACTTCCTACCCAAGGGGATATCAAATCCAAGATGTCAATCTTATCTTCCATGCCAACTGGTTGTTTCGGTCTGTAAGAGGAAGAGTAATCGTTTAACGTAACCCCATTATCTACACATAATTACAATCACTTAGCTTAACTACTTTTAGCAATTATCCACAATGAAACTTAACTACACACTACTTCCAGCAATTGCACGGAACCCTAGCGAGAGAAAGTCCTCTTAACACATGTAGTCATGTTCCGGCGCCAAATCTTATATTAATCCGTTATTACATTTTTATACAGCAGTAGCATTATTAGAATTTCACATATAATAATCACAATCAACAAGAATCGCTATAGAAGAATCGATACCTTATACAATTTTATGGTTACGATACTATACTAATTTTCAGGTACACAAGAGTCTGAGGCCATAATCCATTTAAACTTGTTATCAAAAGCCACAAAATGAGAAATGCATCTTCAAGCACACTCAGTCACTCTCATGCATACTACCTTACACTATCTCTCAGACAATGTTTGATTTCACAAACCATCTTTTCTACTGTAATCCGAAACTAAGGTTCACCCATTCTCCAAGCCAAACATATACAGCAACTTAAAACTTAAGCTGTGTTTTACAGGCACGCATTCCTTTTACAACAAGCCACTGTTACAGAGATGAAGCAACGTCAGATCATAAACCTAGGCTACTAATAATGCATACCAACATGCACACGTTTCAACATTACATCAAGGCTTAGCTACCTGGATCGAAGAAGGAATTACTGCTCAGTTAAGCATACCCAAGGCATAAAGGATTTATTCCCATATCCTATAATAGTCTATTACATTACAACCCCTGCAGGAAGTAGTCTAAGACTGTACGAATTCATCCACAGGCCCAGCTTCACCATTTCATGCAATTTCCACTGACGGCTAAATAGTGAGTTTACCTACAAATCTATAATCCAACTTACTTACTAACTCTCAGGGCGATGCTTACAATTGGGTGCTCTACTCAACCTTACTACACAATCTAGCCCCACATTATCACCAAGTTACTCATTCATCCAATCACACAAGGTTATCCTTCAATCACCACGCAGAATGCTAATTACTTCTACCATGGCATACTATAATCATAATCTTTTAACTTGCAATCATTATTACGCACATAACATACAAGCACAAAATTTGCCCTTCTTCGTGGCAACAAGAAGCAATTCAAATATTTAAACTGAGTTTAAAACTACCCTTTTTATTTCAAACTAAAGGACTACTCTTTAAGCATTACGCTGGAGCTAATACTTACTAAATGCCCTTGTAGCATCACATCACTCTACATTACTTTCTTGTAACTGCTACTAAACCTTACTGTAAACATTTTCACACAGTTATAGCCAACTAGCTTACATCAGAAAGCACAGCATTTATGCACAAGAAAATAAAACAATGTATTCCCACATCACATAGTTACATATCATCAAAAAGCAACTAAAACAGAGAAGATTCTATTCTCCCATCGCTTACTCTCGTCGCCATTACGCGACCTGGAGGGATTCTACACGAAACAAGTACAACTATCTTTACCTGGTTATCTCTTATTTATCTCATTTCTTTATTATTCATCTCATCTACATAGTTACTTTTATCATCAGAGGATACACAGGTAATCTGAAATACTTAAGCTACATTTCACACTAATAAAACTATGCATTCTCACATAACCTATATCATCATATTACACTTCATTACTGTAATCAACTTTCACATTTTTCCACAGTAAGAAAGCACAATATATCAAAGCACATTAAAATAAAAAATGCAAACCTAAATCTCAAGGCCACATATAATATCATCAAAACACAACTAAAGCAGAGAAGACTCTATTCTCTATTCACCTACTTATCGCCATTACGCGACAGGACTACCCTATCATATCACATTACATCACATTACGCCCCTAATTTGCCACAGCCTCGCCAGCATTGCGAGTCTGTTCCTCCGGTGAATTTGATCCTCTGGTCGACATCAGACTTCTGAGAGCGAGCAACATTTCGGAGTGACACCGACTCTTTCACTCGCACTGATTCGACAGATGGCGTCACTGGAGGAAGGCAAGTTTCACCCCGGAAGGAACTACTGGAATCGACCCGAGGATGCACATCCGGTCGGCGTAGGAATCGGGCTGCCACCTCAGCAGGGCAGAGATTTTCGAAGCGGCTGGACTCGGCAGAATTCTTTTCTGGGACCACAGTTTCTGATTCGACGGTTTCTGTCTGCACGGCACCGATTTCTTGTACGATTTCCATCTCTGGTAGCACTGTTCGAATTTCGACATTCGATTTACTGTTCGTTTCAATGTTCAGAGAATTTTGCAGGTCACAGACAGTTTCTTTTGCTCGCTGACTCTGCTTCAGACTGTTTCTGCAAAACACGTTCAGCTGAAGATTTCGCACAAGGATCCATCCTTTCCCTACATGCCACAGGACAGCTTCCTTCACCATCCAGGAGAGACCGAGAATGAGCTCAGTGACCTGTTTGGTCACTAGGCAAGGAATTTCGACATTCGTTTCACTGTTCGGTTCAACGCTCAGAGAGTTCTGCATGTTTCGAAAAGTTCGTTTTGCTCGGTGACACTGTTTCGCACTTCTTCTGCAAAGATCGTTCGGCCGACAGTTCAAACGAGATTTTACTTTCTCGCTCGACAGATCAGCAGCTGAGTTCTGAACTTTCTCAGCGGCTTCTTTCTTTTCCGTGTTGGTTGATGGCGTTACCGTGCCACCAGTTGATGCTCGACTTTCAGCAGCAACTTGCACTGCTGGGAAAGAAAGACTGACTGTCTTTCCTTCAGCTGTTTTCAGACAGTTATCTTGACAGTTCACACTGGCTGAGCTGAGCTTTTCTGACGATGGATGCAGTTGCATGACCTTGGCAGAGTTTTCCAGAACTGTGTTCGTCATGGGCCACGGTTGCATCTGGATCGGAAGAGAAACTGCTTCCGCGTAGACAGGGAAGACTGGAACATGTGGAACCATCTTCTGACTGTAAGGCGTATACACGGGCTGACCATTAGCCCAATGTATGTATTCGTAGCTGTGCGTGACTCGAGTTTCCGACGACAGGGACACCATGGACATGATCGGTCGACTCGGAGCAGATGTGTACGCGAACATCTGAGGAACTGATGCGAAGACTGGAAGGATTCTTCCGGGTTCTGTTTTCGACTCGCAGAACAGGACATCAGAAGCAGCCGAGGTGACTGAAGCGGTCACTTGTGACAGCATGTTGCTCGGTGACCGGAATTTTTCTGTTTCAGGAACCGACGAGGGGGGGAAGGTGGCAGCCCATGGGGTAGCAGTCGCTGATGACCGATGAGGATGTGCATCCCATGTTCCCACGTGGTCGTCGCTCAGCAACGAAGAATCCCCCATTTTTCCATCTGAAACTAAAAATCTAGGATTAGTACAAGTTTTACTATCTTTTTGCCGAACGCCTAACGCTTTTGTTTCCAGTTCGAATTTATGTAGCGCTCGCAAGTCGGTAACTTCTGAATCATCGTCTTCAGATTTATTTTCGATTCCATTTCTAACTAATTTATCTTGTTTTCGACGCATGTAATTTTCAAAGTCAAAATCTCTATACAAAACATTTGTATCATAATAATACATTGCTTGACCATGCAACATGTCAGTTGTATTTACTCTTTGACCTTGACCTTGACCTTGTAAATCATTTACCTTTTGACCTTGTAAGTCATTTACCTTTTGACCTTGACCTTGTAAATCCTTTGGTCTAGCACCAAAGTATTTCATCTGTACATCCATTCTTCTTGGATCATCTTGTGAAAAATTTTCTTTTCCATTTTCCACTTCTTCCCATAAATCTTCTGTTCTACCAAATCTGGGATCCATTATTATTTTACCCTCTGACCCATGACCTTTTGTAGCTTCATCCCACTTGCTGGAACCAATTGTGACGCGCGGGGGCGCCGCCTGTCCTACCGTTTCCCACCCCAAATTAATGGGCTCTACTGTTGCACGCCCCCTTAAGCGCGGTTGAGGAATGCTGGGTCCTAGGTCAAAGGTTTTGGTGTCAATGGTAGCGGGTTCGAATCCTAACCTAGGGTGTGAGCTTCTCTGGTTACCAAATTCCTCAGGATGGGCCGATTTTGGACATATGTCAGCGGTGGCTGTTAAGCTCACAACAGCCCCACTAAATGGGTACTTATCTGGGTTCGATTCCTCAACATTTCCCTCAGCTCCATCACCCACTTTACCTTCAGCTACCGACTTCACCATTGTTTCACATTCTTTCTGGCGGGAGCTTAATTGGGCTTGCTGCATGGAAACTAGATTCAGCTCTTCAGCTAGACCGATTAAAATGCTACTCTGGCGCTCCATAAATTGTTCTATGGTAGTCATCAGTATTGTCTGCAGTTCCCAACTCAAGGGCTTCTCTCGGACATAACTCATCTTCCTCTTGTCCTGTCCTAAGACACTGTCCGTATCCCCGTCGGAGTCCATTATAATTCGATAGCAGAAATTACTTCACAGTTCTCTATTTAAGTTTCATTTATTATTGAATCAATCAAGCGACTGTCTGTCGTTCATTAGCAATTATTTACACAGCCGATAAAATAGAAACAATATTAAAGATTCACGATTAAGGCCCTCCTAAAACGCCTATGTCTTCTGACTAGTTTAAGTTTTATCAGATCAGTTCGCAGACTGACTATTTCACACCTATCAGATCAGTTCACAGACTGAATATACCACAACTAATATTTGCACCAAAATAGAGATACAAGTTTTATCTAATTACACCTAGTTCAGGTTCGAGCTCTATAGATTAGGTGGCTTATACTTCCCTTTTCCCATTGATATTTTAGGACAGCCGATCCACCGTTTTCCGTCCTGTAGAAAGTTATTGAGTCGTCGGCCGATGCCAGAATTTCTCCGTCGGAAGCGTATTATTAATTTAATCGTTGCCGGAAATCTTCGTAATTACACATCGATTCACAGGACATCGGAAGAACCTCGTCTTCTACCTGATAAAACTTGCCAGAATCGAAAATACCATCAATTTCACCACGTTTCACGATTTCCACAAGCGTAGGTCTTAACCGGTTCAATTCTACAGCCCGACTGAAGGTTTGCGCGTTAATTTGCCGCAAGAGAGCGCTTTTTGGCGCGTAAAACATCGCGTGATGTCTAACCAATCAAAAATCGCCGGTGGTGGAAAGTTCCATTGAAAAATGCATGGGAAGCTAAATATAGCGATGACCGCATCGATCAGTGCTAAGCATAGCACCCATGAATTCGTAATAGAAATAGCGGCCTTACTTAAGTAAATAAGTAAGGTAGCTTGTAGCAACCTGGTTCGCTACAAAACTTTTGCTTCTTTCTATTCTTGTATTACTGTTGGTTGCCAAATAAATTATTCAAAGGTAGAAAATTGGAACTAGCAATCGTTTTACCATTGTCACTTTCGGGGGGAGGGAGTAGCAATCACCATGACAACAAATGATTGACCGCCGCATACCTTCACTGGACATTGATGTCCGCTGATCCTATAGAAGTATCCTTACCATCGGACGTTGTGGTCATCTCGTTGTGTTCAGTAAAAAGAATGTTGCTGTTGTCTAGAAATGTTTCCGATGAAGTTAATGCAATTGTGGTCGTATTTGAAACCGGTTTCGGATTCATTGAAGTAACTGAAGGATGAGTGAAAGCGTGATACCAATAATAATCATGCGACACACTTAAAGTATAATTATTGTTATGAAGCTGAACTCACGCCAATAACTAAGCTAACAAAAATAACTAACTAACTAAGCTTACCATCCAATTAACACTTCTTCTTCTCGTCCATTTTTTTCTTTCTGTCCAGCCTTTCATTCAACACCGATGACGCCACTTTCCTCAGAAACTCCAATATTTATTCCTTCTTCTTCTTCTTCTTCTTCTTCTTCTTCTTCTTCTTCTTCCTCCTCCTCCTCCTCCTCCTCCTCCTCCTCCACCTCCTTCTCCTCTTCTTCTTCTTCTTCGTCGTCATCATCATCATCATCATCATCATCATCATCATCATCATCATCATCATCATCATCATCATCATCATCATCATCATCATCATCATCATCATCTTCTTCTTCTTCTTCTTCTTCTTCTTCTGCTTCTTCCTCCTCCTCCTCCTTCTCCTGCTCTTCCTCCTCCTCCTCCTCCTCCTCCTCCTCCTCCTCCTCCTCTTCCGTGAATCGACGACTTTTCGGCAACCAACGATATGCGCTTGTTTACATCAACGACCTTATTATATTTACATACGCTTTAGCTCCGCAGTTAATCTCCTCATAAACTCTTGTTGTCTGCTCTTTCTTACGCTGCCTCAACGTCACAGGGCAGCTTCGCACGGGAAGCTCCGTCTAATAATAAAATATATTACTATCTATAAGGTCGTTGGTGGCACCTGATATAATTATGCAATAACAGTTACTGTAAATTACAACTTTATACTACAAAATACGATTGAATAACCTTTGTTTTTGCAGCCATTATTATCATCTGTATTGGCTTACCTGTGTGACATACCACACACACGTTATATGCTTTGTCGGTGTCTTTGGGAAACCAACTGAAGTTTGGATCACGGTTAGACCATATGATGAAGAAAGGTGAATTCCAGCCAGAATCATTTCTCATCCAGTTTGAGTATCTGATTTCTTCTCCTAAAAGATGCGACACGATCAGTGGCGGCGCCAGGATTTCGGGGGTTTTTTTGGGGGGGGGAGGGTGGTGGAATCTTCGCGCAGGAAATTTTCCATTTTCATCCGCCAAAATTTCTGACGACCTTTTTTAGTCATTCGGTCGAAATCTCATTATGTGTTTCTCAAAAAACCGGATGGCCTTTTTAGGGGGCTTTAGCCCCCGGGTTGCCTTTTATAGGAGGTTCAGCCCCTATCCCCCCTAGCACTGGGCCACTGGACGAGATCTTCAGTCCACATGCACACCGTGAAAGTTTTTTCGAATATAACGTGAAATGACGCCTCAATGCTTTCCTGCACGGTTGAATATCGCTGCACCTTGCAAACTTATTTAGACCAGAAAGAAAAACATTAATCCGACGAAGAATATATTTATTGACAAAATACATTATTATACTGACCCTATGTATCTAAATATATATATGCGCTAAAGAAATTAAATTAGAATAATTTTTTTTAAATTTTGCAGAATTTAAAGGAGGCAAAGAATTGTGAAACATTTTGCTTTAATGCAGTCGTTTAAATATTTCAAAGATTTAATTACCTGTGTCTATCCATATGAACCAGGAGAATCGCAACCCTATCCAAAAGGAGACGTTTGGATCTAAAGGAAGCCATGAAGTGAAGTCTATACTCGTGACGTTTACAAACGAAACCATATCACCGCCTCCTTTCATGCATCTGTTTCTCGCCTCATGCCAGCTGACCAGATGTTTGATCGCCGCATAACATCTGCCATTGAACTGGCGTGTATTGCTAAAGCTGATCGAAGAGCAATTCCTCACTATTGCAGTAAAAGAAAACAGATCATTCTTAGGATAAGATACCTTGTGCGCGGTGCTGTAGTGTGTATGTTCGCTGCCTTGGAGCCGGAGGGTTGCTGGTTCGAATCCACCTCAAGTCGCCGCGTAGGGATCTTGGGCAGGTTCTTTACTCGCAATTGGTCAGCGCTTCGGCGTGAAACTCCGATTCAGTGTCCGCGCTGCAGTCGCGGGTGCGCCTCCGAGTAGAGAGCTTGAAGTGGCGCTATAACAAGTGCACTTACAGGCATAGGCCTACAACAATGCTTAGAATTCAACTCTTTTTTAAAATTTAATTATGTATTTATTGATTTGGTGCGTAGGCTATAGTTTATATAGCTCCCTTCCTACATATCTGATCAGAATCCCTCCCGACTCTACCTACACAGGGCAGTACTAAGGCTAGAGAAGAACACAGTGCAGTGATCCCTGAGCACTGTCACCGCGGATATCTGATGAATGATCCAATCTGAGGATTGACGTATAGGAATCCCTGCATGAGCCACAGCGCCATTATCAATGCCAATTAGAAATTTAAACTGTTATGTACAGATGCTCCATTTCGAATTTCCGATAGTCAGGGTCTATAGTTACGTTTGCGGTATAGGATCGTAGTTTGTCATGAATGATACTTCAATTATTCACAAGGTTGGTCGTTGAAGTAAATTTTACAGATTTAATAGAGCAAATAATTATTATATGCGTTCTGGGCACGACGTTAAACTGCATCCATCCTCCGCCACAGGGAACCAACAACGTCCCTGTGCCGGTCCTAAGCCCGGACAAAAGGAGGAAGGTTTGCCAGATGGGTGGCGATACGTTGGCAGTAAAAGAACAAGACGATGATGTGAAGCAGACATGCACAGGCCTGTCAGGACAGACCGGTGGAGAGAGTCGGAGGAAAGAGCGTGGGACACATACGGGCATTGACCCAGGTTGTCCTTCATGCCTCTCTCCCAATATTCTCTTCATTCAGACAAGGTGGTCTATATGTGCTCCAAGATGTTAATGGTATGGAGCAGACCTGCTGACCGGACTGGTTGAAGCTGGGCAATATGACGCGAGACAGACTCAGACAGAGAGTGGCGTCGGACTCCTACGGGCGCTGAGCCTAAGGATGTTGATGATGATGATAATTATTATATGGGGTCTATAATTATACTTGTCACTATTTTTCTAAAATGACTGTATACTTGCACAATATTGTTCTCCTAGAATGATTAACTATCCGGTTGGCGTAAGAAAAAAAGGTTCAAATCGGACTGAGGATTTCGTGCAACGATGAACAAAAAGTCATTCACCAGCAAATTCGCATATGTAGTAGGACTCTTCAATGGGAAACTTGGCTGTGAGTTGGAATCTGTCGTCTCTGAATGCTAAGACCGCCACATACTGCTCATAGAAATAGGTGAAAGTGACATCAGATTCTGAAACAATATCAATTCATGTTAAAAATTTCGCTTCCGATAGGAATAATATAATAAGCTTTTAGAATAATTTTTCTGTTCCCAACCATCGAGAAGCCACAAGTGGAATTCTAAGATGCTTTCAGAGACACACCTCAATGTAATTGCGCTGGTGTCGCATGACAGAGCCCCCCCCCAAAAAAAAATCATCCCTATTTCCACTTGCATAGGCCGCCGCGCACTGCGCTCTGCTGTGGTGACTTAATGGTTCCTTTCACTAGCTCTGCGACAATGCAGAGCCGTTTGTTCTCTGTGGTTAGTCCAATAACCTGGAATGGCTGGAATGGACTTCCCTTGACTATGCGACACCTGCCCAGCTGTTCTGAATTTCCCAAACTGTTGAAGACTGTTTTTCGCATGATCTTGGCCGGGAGCGCCTCTGAGTAGGTACTTTGAAGGGAGCGCAATATATGATTGATTTCTTGATTGATAATATTAGTAGATAACCAGGTTTTACCGCTAGTTTACGCTGCTAGATTATTAACAAGACACAGACTACGTTTCCTATCTGTTTTAATTTTATAAGAAAACTTTATTCCAATACAGAGTTACCAGGGAAAACATAATCTCAGCCAAGAGAGATTCTTTATCAGGAAGATCAGAAATTATCGTGCCACCGGCTCTCAGCATTAACTAACTTTACACATTCTGTATTTCTGCTGCTTTTGTTCGATTATGTGCATTCGTTACGCTTGTTGAGAGTTAAAGGCTTAAATCTGAGGCCAAGGCTAAATAAATTCCTAGATAATCGTAATTTCATATTCCATGCATTTATCATTTTTACAAGTTGCGATCTGTCAGTTTGATACCGATAATAAAAAGTGATTGATTAACTAATAACTATTGTAGTTCATAAATCACAAAAGCACATGCTTAAACTATATACTCAATGCTAGATTATGAATTCGCAGCTTTACTACTCTAATCGCAACAAATTATACCAACCTGGCACGGTTGGAAGTGTCTTGTCAATCCAGTGCCATTTAAGCTTATAATTGCTTAATGCGTCGCTGTTCTGATCATCATCATCCAAATTAAAGTCATCGTCGTCGGAGTCACCTCCTATAATAAGTTCCTCCGGATAATCGTCTATCCGATATGCATCCGTCCAAACGTTCTGTTGTCTGATAGGATTGTCTGAATCATTCAGATACTGATGTACTATCTCATCGGTTTCCTCGTCTCTTATGATCAGCAAAGTAGAATTGAGGCTGCTGCAGTTTTTTCGCGCGTCGTCAAAGGAAGCGGCTAAACAACGATTGTTTGTGGAATCGTAGAGTGCATCGAAGCAATGTGTATTGTGTGATATGTTGTAGCATCTTCTGAATTGGCTGCTATCATTAGCCGCTTCGACCGGATGAAAAAGTCCTGAGTGAACAAGTTGACTAAAATTATTATGCTCGGCCAAGGCCGTAGCCAGGATTTTATTGGGGGGGGTGTTTTCCAGAAAAATTTCTAACGACCTTTGTTTTAGTTGTCCATTTTTTAATCATCGGATGCTTTTTAGGATTTTTGCGCCCGAAAATCCTTCAGCACGTACGGCGTAAAACCAGGGCTTAAAGTGTGGCTGGACGGTCATGGACGGCGTCCATGCACTTATTTTAAAATCTGAACGCCGTCCAGCCACTTATTGGCCAGCAATGACTGGAAAGGTAAGGGGCGTCCAGGCACTTCTTTTGGAAAGATAAGGGGCGTCCAGGCACTTCTTTTTCCACACTTTTAGCACTGCGTAAAACGATCCAATTTCATGATTTTTTTCTTCATAAATCGCGATTTTCACTTGTTTTTTGGGCAAATGCATTATTTAGTTTTTACGTTTCTTTTATTTCGGGGGTTGTTCAAACACCCGAAACAACCCCCATAGCTACGGTCTTGTGCTCGGCTGATCTTATCAAACATGAAATGAGAAAAGAACAAAAGAGTATATTATTATACTACAGGGGATATCCCCAGATGGGACAACTAAGAGGGTGTGTGTAGCTGAGACAAAGAGCATATGCCACAGGAGATAGGACAACTAAGAGGGTGTGTGTGTCGCTGAGACAAAGAGCAGAAAGACAGAAGATGACGTTCTTTGGGCATGTGATGTGCACAGATGGGCTGGAAAAGGAGATGATGCTGGCATCTGGGGAGGGAAGGAGAGGTAGAGGACGCCCCAGGAGGAGATGGATGGAGGAGATACATGAGGTCATGGGGATGAAACCTGCGGAGCTAAAGGAGGCGGTGGGAGATCGGGATCCATGGAGAAGGGTGACTAGGACGGTCGCTAGGTTTCATCGAATCGACGGTACAAGGCGACAAGGTGTAAATGATCTCATCGCTACTTCTTTGTAAGCTTAAAACTGGTCTAGCAAAGTGTTTCTTCGCTCATTCAGAAACCACATGCCTACACATTTGATTTCTAATTTTTATGTCGTCTGATTTCAGTCAAACGCATTGTATCTCATTGCATTGTATTGCAATGTGTTATGCTTTATTTTGAGCCTAAGCTTTTTCGCTCATTGATCTGCCTTTTATTCCTTCCTAACCCTAATATTTATAAGTGGTTATTTAGGGTAACTGCGCTTGTTATGTCAATGCAAAACCATTCAAAGGGCTTGGTATAATAGTGGACTTACCCGCAACAGCAATCACTGTGAGAAGCGGACACTTCGACCCGGTGATCATCATGTTTACTCCGATTAATAATAATTCTGTCTCAATAACCCTTCCTGGTGATTTAAAGAAAACAGGTTCTGGCTGCTTAAGTCCACGCTACTTCTGTCGTTAGGAAAGGCTTGAATGCTTGATTAGAGCTTCATGTATTTTTACTGAAAACAATTTTTCACCGTCAATTTTTTCCACGCTTCAGAACTGGAGTAGCCTACTGTGCAAGATTATAACTCTAAGAAATCTACAATAAAAATCGTGACCTATCTTTGCCATTCAGTCCTAGGAATATTATCCCAGCACGCGAGAGCTAACAAAGGCTTAGTAGGTGAATAACCAAATAGGTCAGTGATGGCTGTTTATTTGGTGCTTTTATAAAGGCACACTAATGCGAGCATAAAAATCGACTGATGATGCATGGTAGCCGTGAAAGTAGGCCTATAATCATCACATCTGCGCTTAGCATAGCAGATGCAAACGATGCAATGCGTGGCACTGGTGCAGTCAGTATCAATAATTATAGAAGTACTATCTCTCTTTGATTTGTCGCAGGAATAAATGCTTATTTACGATTCGCTAAGCTATTATAGGTCACTAGGATAATTAATCAATCTCAGTTTGGCATGCCCGACAACTGAACAGTGACCTATTTTCCTTCATAAACACAATGAATGGAGAAATAAGCTTCAATATACATGTATGAACAATGTACATAATTATGTAATATAATATTCCTTTTAATGATTCAATCCGACACACCGCAGAATGATTACAGGTACAGGTTATACGAAATACGGCCCACTATAGCACGACACGCAGGTCGGCTTTACAACAGTGGGTTCGGTAACTTAACACTAATGGCCTAAGTACTGGATCACTCCTGGTCGGCCAAGTCAGAAGTGGGAGGGGCTATCTTTATTTTTAGCAGATCCCGAGTCAAACAACACAACAGCAAAGCGTCAATGGCAGCTAACATAAATTTTAATAAATTAATGCCCTGAGCGAGGCTTGAAACCGCAGGAACTTATTGTTGAAAACAGGGCCGGATTAAGAAATGTGGGGCCCTGTTTGGAAATTTTTTGCGTATCTTCTGCCAAAAAGTTTGATGACCTTTTTTAGTCGCTTGGTTGAAATTTGCTAAAAAATCTGAAAATTTTCGGAATTTTTTCCCCGTATGTGTGGGGCCCCCTAAAGTGTGGGGGCCCTGTTCGGCCGAACATGCTGAACATGCCTTAATCCGACCCTGTTTGGGAAGTATCAACAGTGATGGGTTATCCTAAATTAGGCCATGCGGGTCAATCATTTTGACTGGCTTCTTTGAAATAATAAGAGAAATAGCGTTAGAAGACTTGTTATTGGATAACTCTTAATTTCTGAAACCTATTATATCTTATCATCTTCTTCTCTAGTTTTCTGTCTCCGAGGCTGGCTGAAATGTCCGATGCCTCTTCCTCAAATTGTCCATATAGGCCTATCCATTTGTTATTATCCAATCCAGCATAAGCTGTCGTGGTCCTCCTCTTGTTCGCTTCCCTTCATTTTTTCTTCATGACCGTTCTTCGCAGTAAATCTGCCGTTAGCCTGTGTCCTATATAGGCCTACCCACTTTCTTTGTCTCGATATTTTTACTGTGTAGGCCTGATCTTCTCCGATAATTTCTAGACCTAGATAATTGGTGCAAGAAGATCATGACGCTCTAAAGAGCGGTTTGCCAGGATATCCGAGCCAGGATTATTGGAGTCTGCAAAAGAAATATAATGCTATATTTTATTAGACCTGGAAATAGGAAGAACGAACTTATAAATTTAAATTTAAGAATTACGATAAACTGAACAGAAAAGAGGAAACAGGAATCCAGAGAAACGGATGATAAAACATTGACATGGAGTGCACGTGGTGTTGTTTGGATGTGAGACATGAACCATGAGAGCAAGCAATATAATCATAAGAAGACTGGAGGCCTTCAATATGTGGACATGGGGAACAATGAAGAAAATCAACTGGAAGGAATACAAGCATATAGGGCTTATAAATAAAAATAACAATTATTATTGAAGAATCTAGTCGTTCGTTCCTTCTGTCACGTAGGCTATTGTAGACCTATATCTACTATAGTGTAGGAAACTTTCCTTGGAAACAATTACATGCGTACCAAAGGAAAAGTATCCCTTGGCTGCATAGTGTATAGTTGTATACTCATTAGTAAACACGGTATAATTATATGTGTGTGGGAGAACTTTGCCATGGTAGACCAGTGGCTGACAGAAGACTGAGAGGAGGGCCCGCAAGGTTACCACAGCACCCGGGCCCGCACTAGCCTTAATGCGGCCCTACCCTATAGAATGTGTCAGAGAGTGACCCGGGATAGGCCTATGGCACAGGCGCAACTCAAGAGGGCCAATCACTGAAAAGGCACGGCGTATACATGATGAAGATAAACGAACAAATGGGGCTGAGAGCATCCTCTTCCCGCTGAGCGTCGGGAGCAACTAGCGCGAATAGCCTACCGGGCTCTACCCGACACAGGCCGACAAAGATCAAGTAGGCAAGATGGAGCGAGGCATGTAAACTATTTCGGAAAAAATAAAGCGTAAATTTTATGTACATGTCGCTTCGAAGGGAATTGTCAATACTGGTGAGGTGACCATTAGAAGAATCCATGAGGTGAATACCAGATGCAGATGTAGGCTACACATGTTACAACAGCAATTTAAAGAAACGAAAAGCAAAAATAAGGTCAGGTAAAGGTCATGTGACCTAAGATGGAACAAGGTAAGCTTGAGACGTGGATTCAAAAACTCCATGTGCTGCTGCTGCATGTGTTGCAATGTCTTTTGAGTCAGCACCGTTTCGTCCGATAGGAACTACGCTGACTTATAGCTTCAAAAATCATGGCACATAATAATCACACGATCACGTTTCGGGTAACGTTGTGTAACGACGTTATTCTTATTCATAGACGCGGATTAACGTAGCGTAAAAGTGTTAGTGCTGGTCACAAGAATCTCTAGGATTGTCTCCTCTATTAGTTTTTTTCTTCGGTATATAGGGAATGCATGGAAGAGAACATTAAGTAGAAAATGTCCATTGTTTCGATCGTTAAAGAACATTAAGTGGAAAATGTCCATTGCTTGGATCGTTAAAAAACACTAGGTGGAAAATGTCCATTGCTTGGATCGTTAAAGAACACTAGGTGGAAAATGTCCATTGCCTGGATCGTTAAAGAACACTAGGTGGAAAATGTCCATTGCTTGGATAGTTAGAGAACATTAAGTGGACAATGTCCATTGCTTGGATCGTTAAAGAACACTAGGTGGAAAATGTCCATTGCTTGGATCGTTAAAGAACACTAGGTGGAAAATGTCCATTGCTTGGATCGTTAAAGAACACTAGGTGGAAAATGTCCATTGCTTGGATCGTTAAAGAACACTAGGTGGAAAATGTCCAATTGTCAATTGCTTGGATCGTTAGAGAACATTAAGTGGAAAATCTCCATTGTTATTTTCGGATCAGCTGCTTCTTTGAAGAAGTCCAGTTTGCGTGCTACGTTTCAGCGGAGGATTCGTTTTGGACCACCAATGGCGTAGTAGATGAAACCGTTCTTATATCGATGCCTCCTGAAAATCATCATATCCATCTATTATACCGTCTGATTTACCTTTATCACAGGTTCTTAATATTATTGTCCAGTTTAAACATAGGCCTATTGGCAGACAACAGTTACTGGACACATCAAGGAACTACATGCAACTTAACCAGCTGTGTCTTAACTAGCTTAATAGTGGCGCGGCAATATTATGATCATCTGAGTATTAATCAGCTTGCTCAGTTCAGGCAAACTTAGTTGAGTCTCAGTCAGCTAAGCCAGCGTAATCAAAGTAATTATCTGACTATTGTTCAGCTTAATCAGCTCAATCTTGTATGAGGTAATCTGTGGCGATTATAGAGGTGAACCGCTGAAAAAGCGTTCGATATAATAGATCAAAGAAAATGAGAGTACTAAATGTTGTCGAGTATTATAGGCGACAGTAACTCTGGAGTGTCAGAGCACTATTTTGGCAGTGGCGTTTGAAGCTTTGCGCTGTTTAATAGTAGTGGCCATTGTGGCAATAATCGTTATTTATGTCGTGATGAACACGACGAAACGGAGTTGTTTTGACTGCATAATGCATAAACAATTATGCTCCATGGCGGTTGTGTTGTTGCATGGGGTGCTATTGATGTTGTAGTTGTAGTGTATTTGACGCTGTTTGACTATGGGGGGAACCGTGGAATCGTGATATCGGTTGGAATGGTGATGGGGTTTGAAGATGGAAGTGGTGGGTGTGTGAAATGGCTAAATTTTAAGTGCTGTTGCATCCTAGCAGTTCTGCTGCATCGGAATTGTTTTTAGCCTACCCTGGTAAATTATTATAGTCCTGTGCACAGAAAACTGTCTTGGTTCAATTGTTGCAACGACGACATTGATGGCGATGCTGAGGGTGAAGTCGTCGATGCAGAACTACATGTGTATGGTATAATAAAGCCATCGATACTGATATCAAAATAAACTGCTTCTTACTTTACGACACAGCTCACTATCACGATGATTGCAGCGATTATTGGAACTCCAACTTCAACAGCGAAAGGAACTGAAATTTAAAATAGCTAATTTTCAATTTTACATAATTATTCTATATATAGGCTATACAGGGTGGCCTGGGTGAGCCATAAAAAGTAGCCTAATCCCCGACAAATTTTTGCCAATGTCTTGGCCAAAAATTAGAATTTTCCAATCAACTGTTACGGTCGTACAGGCAATTCATATCAACGAACAACAGCCAGATTTTACCAAGAAATTCCAAACAGAACAAAAGTTGTATCTGTTTTAGTTAGCCCAACCACTGTTTTTTAACGATTCTGAAACGTAACGCAACAAAAAGTAGCATAATTATGAACGTGATATTGCTTCACAACTTGTGTTCAATGTGTCCACCACCCGAGCTCACACTTGTTCCAGAAAGGTTCTTGATGAACTTGTTGAAGCGTAGGCCTACATATGCTGGTACATGTTTCTTATCTAAATAATAGGCTAATTATAATGAATAGGCTGTCTAGTAATTATCAAGTCCATTTGATAACGATTATTTGAGATGTGACTTAATAAAATCGGTTTTTTGGGTTACATTTGGCTGATGATTGATAATAAGTACAATACCTCAATCGTAGTTTTTTAAAGCATTTTCCACTGGATTTGGAATACAAGAATTATATAAGTACCGGTAGTAGGCTACTACTGTTTTCAGACCATTTTTATTGCATCGTGTTGAGAGCTGGTAGAAATAGATGCGCCTATCGTAATGCTCACTCGGTAGTGACGCTGTACGTTTCGATGAATAATTAGACTTCGGTTGTATTCCAGTGTGTGTTGTTTTACCAACAGTGGACGTTGTTTCAGCGATTTCCATTGAGAGCTCTCTCTCATCCAGAGATGTTACTAAAATGCGCACATTTGCAAATATTAGTCGAGTAACTTGCTGATTTTTTTTTTACTTGCGACGTTTTCAAAGACAGTAAATTTGAACCTGAGGCTGGATATAATAATATGTTTACATAGAATCTATTGTCATGCTTGTCCTGTAGGCACGAACCCATAGCCGTTGAACTACATGCTAAGAGCATCAACGAAAAGATCACAAAGCTTATAATTGTAGACCACAGTGGGACACTTAAAGAATAACAGGTGCTCATAAATAATATAGCAAGAATCAGAGAGTCTAGCACGGCAGTTGACAGGTTTACTATCAACGGGGCGCAATTCAAAAGAGCGTTGTCAAAAGAGTGCAACCAAACATAGCGTCAGGTCTCCATCTTTTCTTCACAACAACTCCAAAACATAAACGTTACTTTGCCGTGCTATCTTCAATAAGGTTAGCGCCTCTGGAGGATGTCAATAAAAACGATGTTGAAACAGGCTAATGCTGACCTCGATCGTCATACGAAATACTAATAAATAAATAGGGCACTATAAGCAATGCGTAAGTATTCTTTACCAATGATTGGCCCACTTGAGTGACAGACGACGTGTATGCCATCAACACTGTTGCAGTCTGTTGGAACCAAACTCAAGCTTTTGCCGCAGCTAGTACATGTGGCCAGGCAGTGTACACTGAAGTCATTATTTTGAAGACATTGTACGAACCTGACTTCCCGTCCTAAAATGTACAGTGAACATTCATCAGAAGTAATTATATTTTTTGCATATCAAATTCAGCGACATGCGTCTGCTCTTTGATTTCTTCAAGCAAACACCAAACGTCAATCACATAACTTATGGACAAGAAATTAATTACTTTTGTCACCATGCTCAATTTTTCTACCAAATGCCAAATGATCGCTGAATTTCAAGCTGAAAATTTTCAAATTAACATTGATCATCGTTTTGCGAATCCGGAAATGGCGGCTTGACATTACAGAATCAATAAAAAAACATTGTTCGAACATTAATCGAACAAACCAATATTTTAATCGATTTTTGATTTTACGATTAATCGATTAATCGTTAAAATCCACATTTATGCATCTGTGAAAAAGGGACAAAGAGGGACTGAAAATTTTCTGTCGAAGATCGTTATGCAGCTTGTTCCATGAGGACGGAGAGACCAGAACAAAATTCCATACGGGCCGTGGATGTCCATACCGTGGTAGAATCCAGAGATTCAAGACGTATGCATATGCTGGCAGAGCGGAAAAATTTGCCGCAGAGATGGAAGATACTGAAACTTCAAGATTCTTTAGGTAAGATTGTATGTATGTATGTATGTATGTATGTATGTATGTATGTATGTATGTATGTATGTATGTATGTATGTAAGCAGGCATGTGTATGTATGTGCAATTGTTATAGCGCCCCTTCAAGCTCTCTCTACTCAGAGGCGCTCCCGAATGCAGAGCGGACACTGCATCGGAGTTTCACGCCGAAGCGCTGAGCAATTGTGAGTGAGTGAAGGACTTGCCCAAGGTCCTTACGCGGTGAGGTGGATTCGAACCTCGAACCTTCCGGCTTCAAGGCAACGACGCCACCACTACACCACCGCGCCCCATGGTGCACAGCCTTCCAGGCAATTATGCATGAGCATCACTATGTTTAAAAACGCCCCTATTGATGCTGCAATGCAAATGTTCGATTATCAAAATTAATGATGCTTCCACCATTATGATCATTTTTTATAGCAATATTAGCCATTGTGATATCATGTCAGTTAGCCGCCTTTTGACGTTTCTTGATACTTGAGAAAGCTACTGAAGATAAAGATGTGTTCATAATACCGCAGTTGAACGTGCATACAAGCAAAATAATTTATTATTGACCATGTAGCCTATCATCTTCCATACCTAGCTGCTATTGGCGCATGCATATAACGATCATTGTAAAAATGCCAAAAACCAAAATAGTTGTTGCACATTTTTAAAAATATTGCTCTAGATGAGCACTGCATCGACGCAAGTTGCCTACCCGATTCTTTCCAGATGTACCAGGTGAATCGAAGTCCTATCCAGAATCGACTATTTGGATACGAACCGAGCCATGAAGTGAAGTTGATGCTGGTGACATTTGCAAACGAAGCCAGATCTCCTCCATTTCTAAGACATCTGTTTCTCGCCTCATACCAAGACACCTGTGTACTAACTGCGACGTAGCATCTCCCTGTGATATTTCTGGACATTGAATCGGTTGTAGAGCATCTGAAAACTGTGAAAGGCGACAATATTATAGCTTCGTAGCTCACAACCTTTCGTCTTAAGTTGAATTAACTCATTAACACTAATCAGCATTTTCTTTAACGCATTTCATTCCACATACGCCTAGTGACGTTGCATGGTTCTCTACATAATATCGTAGGTCAAATAAATTAATATATAAACTGAATAAATACTATTCATTATTATCATAATTATCTAATTAATAATTGTATCGTAAGGGGTTTCATTTCAAACAGTCATTTGTTGTTGTTTGGTCGTTCTTTAAGCATGGGGATTATTGTCCGGGGCTAATAATTGTTCGGAGGGTTATTGGTACGGGGGTATTACCCAGAGGTTATTTTGCTGGGTTGATTGTCCTGGAGCCCAAAATTCTAATGCCTATAAGCGCACATGATGATTATTTCAGTTATCACTTTATAAATAGCGCTTTTTGCCTATTCTGTCTTAGATCTTCACCAACTGACTGTACGGCGCCATGAACGCGCATTAAGAGAGACTGATTGTAAGTAAGAGTCTTTTGATCGCCAATGTTCAGCATAAGTTATGGACTCACCAGCATATTCGCAAATGTAGCTGCATAGGTCATGCGGTAGATTTGCCGTTAAGTAGAACTGTGGTGGTTTTCCATTTTCACTTCTGAATTCCAGCGTTGATACATAATATTTATAACCATCAGTATACGATACTTCCGATGCTGAATAATTTAACCAAGATAAAAAAAACATAGATTATTATGCCGTTAGATTCGACTGCCAAAGTAGACTAGGCCTACAATGTGGCGTAAATATATCGTTGCCACTGGTTTATTTCTTCTTTAGGGGTTAACATTTTTCTCTTCACTGCACGACGCTTCCAAACACCACAGCAATAATAACTCATTTTCTGTGACATTTCCTTCATTTTGTGGGCTTGCGTTATCAATAATTAGCCTGTATTCACGTGTTTCACATGGTCGATTTTTACATCAATTTATTATTGTAAGTCTGTTGCTGTAAGAGTGTAAGGACCTGCGTTTTCAACTTATCATGTGCATAATATTAGGGCCTATGCTTCTTTTCGAAATAGCCAGATGCAATGCAGCCAAATGGAAGTCCTCACAATATAATGCTTGTCATTTGAAAAACTGCCGATTCTGCAACTAAAACTAAAACAATAAGAACAGTTGTGCGTTAGTGGCTATTTTCACAGAAACACAAAATAATAACCTTCGTAAACAAACACATTTTCAGCTTTAAGCACAATGTTGGCTAAGACCACTGAGTGTTTCTACGCTCACCGCACGATCTCTCGTTTTCAATTTAAAATGCTGCTAATAATATTATTTCAATGGTTTTCGGCTTCTGGCTTTATGCAATCGCAAGCGTAAACGAATGATGTTGAATGATGGATGGAGGATGTCACAGGAGGACAGGGATGAATCTTGGACAATTGAGGGATGTGACACAGAACAGAACGGAGTGGAGAAGGCTGGTCATGACGGTCGCTAGAGTTCCTCGAACTGACGGCACAACGTGACAAGGTGAAGCGTAAACCTTGAAACAGCGAAAACGACAATGAAAAAATGCTACCGACTCTCTGTGATTCACTAAGACATTAAAACCTTTCGATCCTATTTCCAGTGACAGTAGGCCGTTCAAACTGCTTACGGTCTAGGGGTGGCAATCTCGAATTCACCCAGTACCACGTATATTGCATAGGCATATCATAATTGTCGTAGTCGGTGAATAATTTTCGATAGGCATCCGTCCAAACATGTTGATATCTGATTGGATTAGAAGGATCGGAAATATAGTGTTTGACAATGTTATTCGTTGCTTCATCGTCTATGACGATCAAGGTAGAGCTAAGATTATTGCATCGTTGCCTTGCATTGTCGTTGGATGTAACTAATGTTCTATTGTTGGCATCGTATTGTACAGCAAAGCAATGCATTTCGATTGACGTGTTGTAGCATCTTCGAAATTCATTCACTCCCTCTGTTACTTCCGCCAGATACAAAAAACCTAGAATGGCAAATTCAAATCAATTATACTACCAATAGTTATGCAAGAGCGCTGTCAATATTGTCATTTCACTGATTGTATTTTCACTTGATGCAGTGGCGCTGCCAGCTATTCAATATTTAAGCAGGTCAAATGACTTGACGTAATCGTAATCGTAAACTCGAAATTTCTAAAGCGCCACTCGAAAGCCAAGCGCGGGGCACCAGCTTATTCACGAGCACTGCGTTGCTGTCGCGACCTATTGTAGGATTGCAACTGGTTAAGACGATAACTGATCAAAACCACGGCCATAAAAGAATAGGCCTAACCATCGTCGTCTTTCTCTGGAGAATAGTGAACATCAGGCCAAAATTGCTGTGAATTCATTTTAGTTAATTAATAGGCCCATTAATATAGGCTAATAGCAGGTAACACTTTCATTTATAAATTTATAAAATTTATCTTGTTGATGATTGTCAAAATTAATAGGGTACTACTCGCTAAACTTCTGTGATCAGATAATTATGTGCGACTATTCGGCTAATGTTGGAATCTCAAACCATTTATCTTGCATATTTATCTTCTCTCAAGATCACATAATTAGGCTACAGGTAAATGCATGAATATTGTACATGTATAAGCACCACGCTCATGCACCCACAGTCTAGCGTTCGTTCAAACTTCAACGTGCCTTATCCTGCATAATAATTATGGCAGCGACTAGAAACTTACCTGCTTCAATTAGGAATATTGTAAACACACACCGCGACCGGGATAGCTTCATCATTATTTGAATGCCTATAAAGGCTATAATTATAATTATTGTCGTCCTGTGCAAATTACATTTTCAAATGAAATGTATGGGTTTAACGACTCTTTTCCATTACGAAGATGATATCAGCGTCGACTCCACGTTTATATTGCGACCGAGCACCCGCAGTATGTAAAGATCCGACCGGGGAATCGAACCCGCGTCGCCGGCGCGGCGAGCGGGCTACAACCCACTCGGCCACCCAGGATCCTCTACATTTTCAAACCCACGTGCGTCTATGATAGTCAAGAGACTTGCTTCAAAACGAAGGTAGGTTGCTCATCATAGACCGTAAGAATAAAACTGTTTTCCTTCTTCGCTGCGTGGTGTGTATTGAAGTGCACCAATGCATGACATCCATATTCTATGAGCTCGTATGTTGGTGAAGCAGCGTAATTCTCATTCTCCTGCTCTGTGTGGCTGGCCTGCCCATTGAATCCATTGTAGGCCAACCATATTTCAATAGAGACCACTCTCAGTGTGCCCGTTGGTATTACAGCCATTTTAACGCCAACTCAGTGGCCTGAGACGTACACGTCTTGTCAAGGCAGGCCTGCAATAGATGAATAGAGGGTGGGATCACCTCTTTAGGCACTCATACCCTGACCATGGGCGGAATTTGGTTTCCGTTTGGGGGGGGGGCTGAAAAAACTTTAAAACCTGGTTCAGAACTAGCGGCGCCGACAATATTTTCTTGTGTCGGCTCCCCAAAAAAGTAGATGACCTTTTTTAGTTGTCAAGTTCAAATCTCACGAAAATTACTATTATTATTTCCCGCCCGAAAAAGTTGATGACTTTTTTATTCATTTGATTGAAAGTTCTTTGGGGTTAAGCCCGAAAAGGATACCATTTACACGGTAAAAACATGAATTTCGGGCTTCTTGGGTTGCTTAGCCCCCTAGCTCCTGATAAACTCCGCCCATGACCCTGACTCACCTGATCGTCCGCCTTATTTACAACTCTCGACTTAAACAACACCCACCGTTGCAGCTACTCTCCTACCTCTGTTTAGTTGGTTACCGGACTAAGACCCCCTTCGGACCACTCTTTTGGACAACCCTTCTGACAAGACACAGCGCTCGTGAATAAGCTGATGCCCTGCGCTTGGCCTGTGAGTGTCGTTTTAGACATTTGGAAATTATGATTACGATTAAGGTATTGACTATCTCAAGGATTGCCGCGCTTGTACTGCCTACAGAGTATCACTTAAGCAATTAGTAGCCTACCTATGTTCAAAACAGCCTCGAAGATAGAAATGCAGCGTTTCTTGTGGATGGCAGTTCACGCGGAACAATTCAATACTAACAGTAAGCTGATGCCTTGCAGTGGAGAATTTATAATTTTATATATAATTTTTTTATATATATTTTAAATTATATCCCGGATGAATGTTTATAGAGAATCTTCTTTCCCTTCAGGCTAGGATTATTCCTCTGGCGAGGGGTCAGCCACTCGGATCCTTCTCCTTCACTTGTCTCTGCTTCCGGTGTCTTCGTTCTTCAATTTGAGCAGCTTCAGGTCTTGTTGTATCACGTTCTCCCATCTTTTCTTCTGTCGTCCCCGACTGCGTCGACCATTTACCTCCGCTTGCATGATTCTTTTGACACAGCTACCCTCCTCTTTTCTCATTACGTGTCCATACCACCGCAGCCTGGTCTCCCGTGCTTTGTCAGTGATGCATGCCGCACCGATCTTTTTCCTGATGTCCTCACTTCGTTTCATGTCTTTCAGTGATATTCCAAGCATCCATCGCAGCATTCTCATCTCTGTTCTTTCCAGCAAACTCTCGTCCCTTTTCGCTAATGCCCAGGCCTCTGCTCCATATGGCATAACTGGCCTTATCATCGTTTTGTAGATTTTTCCATTGAGGTGAGTCGGCATTTTAAAGTCGCAAAATGGGGAAAATGGCGTTGGACACCTTTGGGCGATGAGTCTCTGGCTTATGATGGCGTGTGGTTACATGTTTAACGACACTGCCATTTCAAAGATGATTAGTGTCGCCACGCCATTTAGATCCCCGTGGACGGATCGTGCTAGCCCGATGTTTTGAATCTCTGAAATAGCCACCTTCGGGAAGCGAACCGCGGCCCGCACGCTCTCTTTCACTGAGTCGCGTACAGACGCGCGGCCAGCGCTCTCATCGATGTAGCTGGTTTATGAAGGTGATGATGATTTCTTTTATATAGCACCACTGTGAAAATTAACTTCGAGACTCGAGTAGGTCTGACGTATGAGTCACAAGGGCTGTGGTGAAAAAGTTGACTAAGATTTTCGCTGCAAATTGCAATAGGCACTGTGTTTTTTTTAATGAAAGCAGTGAAAACAAAGGGATAGTTAGTTCATCTCAGGTTTATTGTCCTGATAATGGTAGCTACCATCAACGCCTCTCAGTTGGTACCTATATAAATTCTGATTGATTGATTGATTATAAGTGGCTATAGTGGGTGAGAATCTCACCCGGTATGACACGAACTGCGTCACTGCTCGAACTCTGCCAGTGCCAGTCTAAACCCTGGAGGAAGAAGGAGGGCGACACTAGTCATCTTTGATGTAAAGCAATGTCGTTAAACAGCAAAAGCTAACGTGGCGCGAGGTGCAGACGAAAAAAACATACAACTAAAGGGTAATGCTAGCTAAGGCAAGTGATACTTGTTGCTTTCTCAGTCTATACAACTTAAAATAACCTGATCACGATAGAGGCCGAAAAACGTCGAACCAACGCAAGTAACATATGACTGATGACTACAACTTCGCTCTCTTTACTTCCTTGTTCTGCTGGGATGGATGATGGCCGACGGATACAAGCAACTGAATATAGAAAAGTACAGCGAAGAGAAGAATGGCTTCATTGGAAATTGAAACCTTCCGAGGGGCAGAGAGCTGAGGCCTAAAGAAGAAGAGACTTTCTTGTTCACTAAAGACGGAATTTGTTAGGTGTGAACGAAGGCTACTAGTCGTTTTCTTTAAGAAAAACCTGTAAAGATAGGTAATAGCAGTCTAATGGTTGGATAGGTAAAATTTCTGCGACCGCAAGTGCAGCGGACTTTGGCGTTCAGTCACGTATGCATCTAAGATTGTCCAAAGAGACCTCACAAAGAGAATGCGGTCTAGGATTGCCCTAAGAGTCTTCGCAAAGAGAACGCAGTCTATGGCGAAAGCAAAATTAACGATTGTTTATAGGAAAGGACCAATATGGTTTTAAAAGAGTGGGGCATAACAGATGGAAGTGGAGGATCGAGGATACTGGTCGAAAGAAGCATTACATTAAGTGAAAATGTCCGTTGATAATTATAATGCTCTCTTTATTCAACAATCCGGTTGACAGAACGCAACCGGTTACAGCGTACAATTATGTAGTTTAAACAATTCACAAGAACGTAGATAACAGAATACACAAATCTTAACTATACTAACTGAGCAGACAGCCTGCAATACATGGCGTTAATAGCAGCTTACAAAGCAAATCCGCCCAACGGGGGCTAGAACTCGCTACCTCTCTCACTCTGCGCCAGCATGTTATTCACTAGGCCTACTCTACCGGGTTATCAATGTTTGGATCGTTATAGAGCATTAAGTGAAAAATGTCCATTGCTTGTATCGTTATAGAACATTAAGTGGAAAATGTCCATTGTTTGTATCGTTTAGAACAATAAGTGGAAAATGTCCATTGTTTGTAACGTTATAGAACATTAAGTGGAAAATGTCCATTGTTTGTATCGTTATAGAACATTAAGCGGAAAATGTCCACTGTCATTCTTCCGATCGGCTGTATCATTGAAACCCAGTATTGCGTATTGCGGTTCAGATGATGGCTCTTCTTGAACCATCTTTGGTGGTGAAGATGGGAGGACGATGGCATAATGATTGACTTCGGAATCTTCACTGTTGTTGTTCTGATATTCAGTGTGGGACATTTCCTCTCCGCTTTCTTGCCTGGTTGTTGTGCGTTCCTCTGTCTTCGATTTTTGTTTCCTGAAATCAATTGTTGGCTCAATATTGACATTTTTTCTTTTTTTACAGGTTCCTGCAATGGTCTGATTTGGGACGCGGTGGTGTAGCGGTACGGTAAGTTCTGTACCTTGTAACCAAAGGGTAGCAGGCTCGAATCTACTCCCAAGCCACTGCGTAGCATCATTGGTCAGGTTGCTCACCCACAATTGTTTGCGAGGAAGGTAACGGGAAACCATCTCAATCATCTCATACCCAGGGGCATAAAGCCAATGAACCTGCCTTCGGGCAGAGAACTCATCATCATCATCAGCAGCAGCAGCAGCAGCAGCATAAGCATCATCAGCATCAGCATCAGCATCAGCATCATCATCATCATCATCATCATCATCATCATCAGCAGCAGCAGCAGCAGCAGCATAAGCATCAGCATTGTCAGTATCAGCATCAGTATTATCATCATCATCATCATCATCATCATCATCATCATCATCGTCATCTTCATCATCATCATCATCATCATCATCATCATCATCATCACCACCACCACCATCATCATTATCATCATCATCATCATGATCATCATCATAATCATCACATCATCATCATCGTCATCATCGTCACCATCGTCGTCGTGGTCGTCGTCATCATCATCATCATCATCATCATCATCATCATCATCATCATCATCATCATCACATCATCATCATCATCAGCATCATCATCATCATCATCATCATCATCATCATCATCATCATCATCATCATCATCATCATCATCATCATCACCACCACCACCATCATCATCATCATCAGCATCATCATTATCATCATTAACAACAACAACAACAACAATAACAACAATAGTATACAGTCTAGCTGACACGTGGTTTGAGACTATTGTAATACTGGAAATCTCGGCAAGGACAATAAACCTGTTTATCAGCTTAGCGAGTCTGGTCAGCGGAGTCTTGTACACGATTAGTTGTGACGATTAAAGATATTTATAAACAGCTAGAAAGTGAGTTCTGGGGAAACAAAGCCATAGTAAGAAGTTTCGAGTATGTGGTGGTTCTGGTGGAGAAAAGATCAGTAACAATTGCTGGGAAATGTTGTCTTATTTTATAGTTTTTACTATGAAGATGATCATAGTGATCTCTGCAATGGTCTTGGTGCTACTGTTTTGGCTATTTTGTTGGTGTTGGCGTTGATGGTGTATGACGTTGTTTCCAGTGGTGGAATGGTGGTCATGGCGGAGATGGAGTAGTATACGCTCGTGAATGAGCTGGTGCCTTGCGCATGGCTTTCGAGTGGCGCTTTAGAAATTTGGAGATTACGATTATAATGGTTAGCTTAAATGTTGCAGTTGCCTGGTATAGTCTTAATACATGTACATCACGACGTTGGGTCCTTGGTCCTTATGTTCTTCAAATTTTATCATGATCTTGTTGATAGTACCTCTGTCTAGGAGTACTGAAAACAGGTTTTGTTTCATCGTTCCGACGAAGACGACGATTGTGATCTTGATGAATGTGACGACGATTATGACGACGATGAAAATATTGTAGCGATGTTGCTTCCTATGTAACACAGCGCTTCTTACCTTACGACACAGATTACGATTACAATGATTGCAACGATTACTGGCACTCCAACTCCCACTCCCACTCCCACTCCAACAGCCACGCCATCTGAAATTTTAAAGTGCTTAATTAAATAGGTTTAATTATGAAAACGAAGAATCATTTGAAATTTGCTATGGCTGATAGATTTCGTTCTTTTTCTTGCATCTGAATTGACTGTTTTTACATAGAATTTGGCATGCAACATATAAGCATAAAAAGAGCACAGCCTAACGAGTGAGAGTAAGAATTGAGAAAAGGTCATCTGTTTAATTTGGCATCATCAGTTGTCGGATGTCCTTGTACCAGAAATCTGATAGCTGCATTTTAAAGGGGCACATACATGTTCTTTGCTAGAGTTGAGCCATGCAATTCAGATGGAACACAATCATGTTCAGCCTACAAAGACGCTTTTACCTCAGTGGCGGCGCCAGGATTTTCGTTTTGGGGGACTGGATTTTCGGGGAAAAATTTTCCGCCCGCCGCCAAAATTTCTGACGACCTTTTTTTTTTAGTCGTCGACCAAAATCTTCAGCCTTGAGCTTCATTTTTTGGAGGGGCTAAATCGTCCAAATATTAAATTTTTACATGGCGAAAAAAATAGATGGCTTTTTTAGGGGGGGCTTAGCCCCCCAGCCCCCCTAGCGCCGCTACTGTTTTACCTATTTAGATCATATAGCTGACCCCTGCTTTGTCCACATAATTTTCTCTTATATATGGATTGAAGTCTAAAACTGGCTCCCAGCCACCTCAAGTATTCATTTAAGATAGGCCTACTACTAACCTTATTAAGCCTAGTTTCCAAATCTCAAATGCTATTACTAGAATATTCAACAGTTAAGCGTGCTTTGCGCAAATATGAATACGGAATCATGACTTTGAACCCAGCGTCTCTATGCATCCTTTTGCATTTATTTCAGAATGCAAATAAGCACATAGACCTAGATTGTAAAACTGCCAAAAACAATGGTATCCAATTTAAAATACGTACACCGTCTTGTCTTCAGAGTATTTTATTAGACCAGTAGCCTATTATGATTTTACGCCAATCGGAGTTTAAGTTTGCAGAAATAGGTATCCAACTCACTCGGTGGCGACCCTGAACTGTTCTCAAATCGAGATGACTTTGACCCTGGATTGTTTGACTGAGTGGTTTCTGTTTGCGTTGTGATATCGGCGGATGTTGTTACTGGAAGCGTCGTAGTGCTTGTCGTAGTCAGCGTTGTCGTTGGCAGTGGTGTTACTAAAATCCAAACGTATACAGAATTCTTTTGGCTGAATTATCCTATTCAATCTTCACCTAATAGCCTACGTTTTCAAAGTTGCAAATCTTCATACAAAGGGCTTACTAGTATACGCAATAGAGTCAATGTTAAAAAAGTTTCATCTGAAGCACACCAGGTAAAGCTGAGACATTCTGCATAGGACTCAACAAAGGCATCCGATAAGGTACAACATACTAGCCTTAATTAGGCCTACTTAGGTAGCCTACTTAGTCCTTCCCGTGCAGGGCCGTGCAGGTCAGTACATCGGGCAACGCATCTCCTCCACTCGTCCCTGTCCATCGACAGCTCCCTCGCCTCGTCCCAAGATATCTCCAAATGCCCCAAGTCGTATCTGATAGTGTGGTCTGCCAGTTCTTCCGCTGTCTTCATCTCCTCCTTCTTTCACCACTAGCTATAATTCAAGGACATAATCTGTTTGGCTCTGCGATCTTTGTCTATACGAAAAACATGCCCCTGCCGCGGTAGTGGTGATTATACTAGCTTAACACATTTCCGGGATGTATATAGGCATCGGAAATAATTATTGCATTTTTAATTGCATTTTTAATTGGATTACCACCTTCCTTGAAAACAGTGAAATGGAACGAGATGTAGCGGACCATGCAAGCTCTGATCAAAACAAATGAAGCCTGAATTGTCTAGGGGTGTGGTTAAAGGCCGGTGATTTTATATCAATTAACTCATTATTAAAAGCGGTGCTCCGTGGAAACACAATACTTTAAATAATTATAATATGCCGATGACAGTTATTTTAACTACGCCATCATCACACGCCGACACAGTTGCTGAACGACTAGGTTAATACGTTGGGAAATGCAACCTGAAACTGGATCGGAATACAATTTTTGAGGTGCCGATTAGACATGGAGGGGCTGGACGAGGCAGTGGAAGCATGATTTCATGCTATTTATCTCGAGTAGACAGTATTAGTCAGAGGAAAACATTAATGGACAGATTTATGTAGGCCCTACTCCGATTTATTTTTATAGGCCTATGTTTTGTTTGAGACTTGTACATCGGATTGCGGATCTTCTGCAACCGGTCTAATTAAGAATGCAATGAATATTGCTTACTTACCTATTTGCATGTCATTAATTCAAACACGTGTGCATTCTTCATTGCATGCCCGTATATGCGCACATATTCAGCTCCTACACACTCACATAGCCAATATACATACATACATACATACATACATACATACATACATACATACATGCATGCATACATACATACATACATACATACATTAGGGTGCATCAAACGCCCCATAATTGTTAAAAAACTTTCAAAAGTTTTTGTCCCTAATTCACTTCTTTTCCTATTACTAAAAAAGTGTGTTTCCCAAAATTTGAGAATTTTCTGACATATTCTAGGTATCCCACCCAACAACTGAAGTTTTACAATGGCGAACACACTGAACAGATTATGCATTATTATGCTGCAACAAGACTTTAAAGATAGGTCCAATAGTTCTTAACATTATCCGTACTGTATTAGCCAAGAGCCATCTTCAGAAGTATTGCAAAGTATTGCAAAGATTCTTAGAAGTGAACATATTTATTATTACTATTGTAAAAACATTTATGTTGCGATACTATTACATGACACATGTCAAGCGGATATTGTCATTCGGAAGTTGGCTTGCGTTTGCGCGGATTGTATTGTCTCTGCCGGTCTTGTTCCATAACTTGAAGCACATCTTGATAATGCTGTTCAGTCTTTGATGCTGACAGAAAATCCGAGCTGAGCTTCACTCCTCTCTCAGCACAGTCATTGATTACGTTGAAGTGCTTCAATGTTTTTCATAGCAGCTTGATAGTCATTGCGGCTCCACCAGTCGGACAGCTTTCGTTGAGGAACTGAGTGTCAACTTGTAGTATTTCATACATATACCACGAGTCAGTCCCTGCAAGATCGGCAAGAGTTGTTGTAGCTGTTATTAGCCTACATCTGGAAATTTAGGTTTCCCAAAGCCCGATCCAAATCTGTTCTGCGGCAATTGCAAGCGTTCTTTTGGCTTAACTGAAAGCAGGTGATTAGCAAGGACACGTCGTTCAGTGTCTGGAACAATATTACTAAACAGTGCAAGTGGCACCATTTCTACCGTTAAACACCACAAAATTAATGTCGTTTGAAGGCACGAACAGCACTCGCGGAGACCTGTGCATTCAGCAAGTCATATTGCAAGAATGATTTGTATAGCTTCAAGTCATTCCATGGCGCATCAGTCACCGAACTACAAGTCATCCACCAAGAGCTGTAAACCAGGGTCACAAAATTCACGAAGTCTCTCACTTTTGTGACCTGACGCTCTGTTGTTATTGTGTTGCGTGGAAGCTTTGCAATCTGTTGCTCAAAAGACATATCTTGATTGAATAAATCAATTTGGCCATCCATCTGGCCCTGTGGAGTGCTCCAGGTCGCTTGAATGTGACTTTATCTCCTTCTACTTCTCCATCAAGAAACAAGAGGCAGAGATCTGCAAATTCCTTATAGTCATCTCTACGAAAGGACAACTGTGAACTATAAATCTGTCAAAATTGTTCTCTGCAAATGTCAATGAATGGTTTCGCATTCTCACTGAATACATTATCATCAGAGCGTGATAGTCTTTCTGTTGCTGACCGATGTGTCTTGAGGAGCTGGAAGTTCTTACGAAGCCTTGCGAATAATACCACCTCGGGTGATTTTGAAGTCTCAATTTGAAGATCTTCAAACACGTGTGTAAGAATTACTTCGCCAACGTGATGTCGACATCCTGACCAGAGAAGAGCTCGACCTAACCGCATCTGAATTGTAACACAAGCAGCAGTAACGTGTCCTGTATTTGATCCGGTGGTGTCAAATGCCATGTTGCCAATGGAGTCACTACATTGCCATGAGCGCAGGAGATCAATGGTCAGATCAGCAATGATGTCCCCAGTTTTTTATAAGAGGAACTTCAGCTCTTTTGCATTCCCAACTACAATTGCAAGGCACCCCTCCTTAATATTCTTATTTGACAGCAATGGCATTTGTTTGGAGTCCCAATGCAGTGTTAAAAGCTGTGGAGCAACCCATTGCTCTTTGTAAGCCGAAGCTATATTCTGTCCAACTTGACGCCTGGCTTTGTCAGTCGTTGCGTATGATGTAGAGACTTTTGTAACATCTCCTCCAGCCTCAGATAGTGCTTCAGTGTAGGCTGATTGTTGTGTTGGAGTCATTTTTAGACGTGTAGCTAAGGCAACAAGTTTGGGTCGCTGTATGATATCATTAGGGATGAATGCAGCAGTTCCAGTGCGAGTTCAAATTCAATAAGTAACGTATGTCGAAGGATAATTATGTACATTTTAAAAAATGGAGGTGGGATACCTAAACAATTTTTAATTTTTATGCTTTTTGATCAGGGATATATTGGAGATAAAAGGAACATTTTAAGCCTAGGGACAATGCATTTTGATAACTTTGGGGCGTTTGATGCACCCTAACATACATACATACATACATACATACATACATACATACATACATACATACATACATACATACATGCATACATGCATACATACATACATGCACACATACATACATGCACAAATGCATACATAATAGACATCATTGATGCAGTAGGCCTATCTTAGTAAAATGTGGGAAATCTATTGCAGCTATGAAGTGTTATGCTCGCATATCTGGCATACCTGTATGACAGACAGCATATATGTTGCTCGCTATGTTATTACAGTCTATTGCTGACCAGCTGTAACTTGGAACACAGTTAGAACAAACGATCAGACACAGCGAGGTCCAGTCACCATAGTTTGCTGTCCATTTGGAAAACTTTACGTCCTCGCCTAAAATGCGCAGTCATCGTTTTGTACAAAACAATACATAAAAAGTTCAAAATAGACAGTGTCTCTTATTTTACCTGTCATCCAGCAAGAGTTAGGCCTATAGTAATTGATTTGAATGAAAGACGTAAAGACATAACTTTAAAAAAATTACAACGAAAATCATATAAGACGACAAAATGACGCATGGTCTTAAAAACATACTCAACAGTCAATCTGAAATAGGGTGATATATATATATGTGTGTGTGTGTGCGTGCGTGCGCGTGCTTGTGTGCGTGCGCGTGCGCGTGCGTATGTGCGCGTGTGCTTGCGTGTGGGTGTGTGTGTACAGGGTGCGGCCAAAAAAAATAACCCATTACGAAAATTGCGATTTCTCAAAAACCGCTGAATATTTTCTTACAAATATTTTCATTCTTGTTCGTAAGATATTTCTGCATATTATTTGAAAATTTTATGTCAGTATCTTTATATTTGTGATCATGACATCAGGCAGAAGAAAGAACTGCATTTTTTCAATTTAACACGGCATTCACGAAATAGGAAATCATAATTTTACATAAAGTAGCCTGCAGTGTGCCATAATAAGGTTTTCTTCACCGATGAAAAGATCTTTTACATCAATCCACTCATTAGTACTCAAAACAACCGCGTCTGGGCGTAGAAGAAAAAAGTCGATATCCATCCAAGCCACCTGTTGGTCGAGAGAGCCAAGTTCTCTACCAACATCATGGTTTCTGCAGGTATTAGCTATGAGGGCAAAGGACGCTTGCATTTCATTGACGAGAAGGCCAAAGTCAATGCTAAGGACTACGTGGAGAATCTTCTGCCTAAGCTTGTCGGTGACTATCACACTGTCTTGGGAAATCAGTTCACTTTTCAGCAAGATGGAGCGCCCGCTCACGGCGCCAAGCTGGCCCAAGATTGGTTAATTAACAAGTCACTGTCCGGACTTCATCGACAAGGATCTCATGGCCGCCAAATTTCCCCGATATGAACCCACTCGACTATGCTGTCTGGGGTGCATGCTTGAGACTTACAACAAACTTCCAACAAAGCCAAAGAACATTTCTGAACTGAAAACTACGCTGCAAATCATTCTGGAATGACTTGCCACTTGAGACCACTCAGAGGACTGTTCTGGGCTTTCGAAAACATCTGCAAGCTTGCGCAAAAGCAAACGGTGGTCACTTCGAACATTCATTGCACAAAACTTACCCGTTTGACCTAATCTTGTCAATAACAATAAGTAACCTTGCGCTTTGTTACATTTCTGTTTGCGTCGCTACTTTGTTACTTATTGCTGTTATTGCTGTCACTAAATGTCTGTTGAAACGAAAATAACATTATTTCACTTCAGGGTTGCACCATTTTGGTGTTCATGAATCGAATTTCATTATATTTAGCCAAGTTGTAGATAGATATGTGTCAAATAGACTGGCGAAGTTTTATAACAAAATATTCAACGGTTTTTGAGAAATCGCGATTTTCGTAATGGGTCATTTTTTTGGCCGCACCCTGTATATGTGTTGCTACTGCACAGAACCATAACTCTGAGTTGCTTCCTTCCCTCGGACGAAATAATGTAGGCCTACTCATTAGTTAAATATTTTATGGTATAACAATTTATTAATTATACAGTACACACCTATTATTTCGAGCTACACAGCAAAATCTTCAATATTTTAATCGAAAGTCCCTTATCATATCAATGCAAAGGTAAACCTACTTGAATTACTATAATGTGATACTATAATTTATTGTGACATTTTAAACTGTCAGGAAACATTCGATAAAGCTAGTAAAGACTCAGATGTGCTCATAATAGTAGGCATACAGTTCATTATTATTATTTTGGCATGATGCACTGATGCGTAAAGTAAGGACTTGACTTGGTATACGGACGTCTGTTGCAGCACTGATGTGTCGGGGTGGTCTTAGTGTTCTGAGATGTAAGATCAAGGAGTCCTTGTAGAAGTTTCTTGGCACCACTCGTGGTTACAGGCAAATCAGATGGGAAGAAAAAGGCCGTGTAACCGACTTTCGTCTATGACGTTGAGGGCGTTAGTTGTAATGCGGAAATGAATAGTATTATTTTCTGTAAGACGAGTTACTTAGAAATTAGGACAGTTATTTAATAGTCAACTACTGGTTGCGAATCTTGGATATTTGTGCTTGGTGACGTCTCAACATAAGGTGAACTGTCAGATAATATGCAGAAGTTACGAATAATAAGTTTTATGTTAAAATAGCGTGAGAATTAAAACATGGATTTTATCTTTTTTGTGGCATGTTCAAAGTTGACCCCGAGGACAGCGTCAGCCATAAGAGAAAGCTTTTAACACTACTTCGTCAATGACAGTAGACTTTCATTGTTATACTTAGTTCAAAATTAATACCATTTTTTTCCTAAAAATGTTACGAGCAAAACAAGCTATTAAACATTTCATGAATATTGCTGGTTACATCAGCTCTGCACCGATGCCAGCTACGGTAGCTAATTACCTGAATCTTTCCATATGTACCAGGTGAATCGGAGTCCTATCCAAAATCGAGCATTTATCTCGGACCCAAGCCATGAAGTGAAATTGATGCTGGGGACGTTTGCAAATGAGGATAAATCTCCACCGTCTTTTAAGCACCTGTTTCTCGCCTCGTACCAAGACACAGATTCATTAAATGAGATGTAACATCTGTCTGATAACTGAAGAACGTTTGAGGTATTTTTAGAACATCGGGAAACTAAAAGTAGAAGACAATAGCTTAGAATTCAGGTTTAATTTAAAATTAAGGCACTTTTATTTCATTTTATGAAATAACTACTAATTACGTGATAATTACATCTTGTTCAATTACTCAGTTGTCAAGTTATGTCCTTAGCTGTGCTTAAGATACTAAGCTTATTGCTAGAGGACTGCTGTTGCATAACCCTTAATTAAGTAAATTATCTGATAATAAGCTAATAGTTTGGAGTTTAATAAAGATTTTTTCAAATTATGAGCATGAAACACAGCACTGTCAAGAATTTCAAATGCATTTCTAGAAACATAATTTGTCAACTGAGATATTGAGAAAGTTATAACATAAAAATTGTATTTTCATATGAAATATCTTCGAATCTAAGACAACAATAAATTAGTTGATCATTTGGGCCTACTTGTTTGATAGAACGATTATCGAAATTACAAATCCTACAAAATATCTTCCGCTGCTTTACATTAGTTTTGCATACCTACTCGTGGGCTACAGGCTAGAGTATCCCTTAGCTTTTACTCCGTGGCCTCCTGTGCACGCTTGCTCTGTTTTCACGTCCATCACCATCACTATCGCAATTTTTTCTAGTCTGCCTAAAAACCTTCACCAATAATTATACGATTTTCGAGAAAGACTGAAATGATGTAGAGTAGTATGATCACTAAGATTCAGTATCCTCTATGTCTGAACTCACCTGAATATTCGCACAAATAACGGTAGTTATATTGCGGTTGCTTTGCCGTTATGTAGAACTGTGGTTTTCCATTATCATTTCTGCATTCTAGCGTTGATGTATAACAACTGCCATCATATATGAATTGATTATATCCGACTTCCGATTCTAAATATCATCAAGAAATCAAGAGAAATGTTTTCCCCATTTATTATACATTGTACGTGCAGGCTAATTAAATGACTGAATTTACTAAAAGTAAAATTTCATTGCTTCATATCATAAAAATTATAAGTTAACTTTCCAATCCATTTATGCCACAACCATGCACTGCGAAATTTTATTTTCCAGGAAAAGTAATAGCCAATCCCCTTTTTTCTTTGGTTTTGGTTTCTCGGCCAGATATGCATACTTCCCACGATCAGGTTTCCTTCAATAGGCCCAGGCATAGCCTAGGCCCTATATAATAGTTCTTCAAAGGCTATTAGTTCAGGGACGAGCATGCCTTTTCACTTTACCTCGGTAGCCTATGTCCTTCTTTTCACAATAGCCCGAAGTAAATGCAACTCGTTGAACTGTTTAAAATATTACATTTCATTTGAAAAATAAACGAATCTTGACACAGAAACAATAATTTTCACAGTGGTAGGCTATATGATATTAGTCTCATTATAAGCATGAAAAACTAGCAGGATGTCAAGTTGTCAACATTTTCAGCTTTTGCATATAGACGGTTTGCGTAGACGCGTCACGGCTCATTTGCATAATGGCCTGCGCCATTTTGATATACAGGTAATACTTGTTACCATTGGATACGTATGCGAATAGCGCTTATTATAACAATTATTTCCTGGGTTTTTACTGTTTTATCTGCGGCAAACTTACTGAAATCGATAAAGATTCAATTAGAGAAGTCCAAAATACACGAGCTTGAATGTCCAGGTTAACGTGCGAAGAGCACCGGCGGCTAAAAACTGCAGCCAGAGACAATCTATCGCAAGCAAAACAGTACTGAAAGGCTCTGTTACAATGAGCTGTTTTGCGATGGTCTATGACAGACCACCTTGTCGGCTCGCATAGAGACATGGTCTCAATACAGACACCACAATCCTTAAGGAGTTATTTAATTCATTTAGGTCTATTCGACAAATTATTATCTGAGCATGTTGTTTCAGCGAATAGCCTAATTAGCTGATCGCGGATTCACCATTGCCGAGTGTAATTTATTAATGCCTCTCGTCATATGGCAGAGTGTATGCAAAAAAACTTTGAAATTTGAACAAAGTTGAATTTCAAACGTTCACACATAGCCTACACGTTGGGAGAACACATCAGGGCATCAAAAGTACACTATATATAATAAAATAATAGGTCTAATGATGTTCCTTCTGAAGTTGAATATCATGATCATAAACGACATAGCTGCTCATGAGCAACACCCCATGCTCTGTTGCAGCCAATTTAAATTTGGATTCAATGAGATGGCAAAATTAATAGGTTAAGCAACGAGTAAAGGTTTCTATACACCTGTGCAACAAACATCTTTCAGATTGGAGGCTGCTATCCTGCATGCTCAAAATCTGATTTAATTTCTGGTCTATACCTGTCTTTCTTTCCATCAACGCCTTATCATTTTCCAACATTTTCCAATAACTGATTCTGCATGTTCAGAAGTTAAGCTAGAGTGCATGTGGTATGCCCATTCATAAAAACAAGCATAACTGTCACAACAAGGTGACATCAAGGGCAGCTCTGCAGTTCATGGCCAAACTGACAATCTAGAATAACAGTGGTCTATTTCTAAGTCTGTAGGATCAGCCTTTGCTAACAACTTTCAAGATGAAGCTGATGATGAAGCAGATTAGGCAGACAGCTTACAATGTAGAAGCTAAGGAACTTGATGACAATGGTGTGCATAAGATACTGTATAGTTGACAAGACCAGATACAGTGACAAAGATATGAGGATCCAGCACTCAACTAGCTGCCAAGCCTTTTTCTATTTCTTTGCCAAAGAGAAGTCCATGTCAGCCAGAGGATGATAAGTCAAGTTCGTGACATGCAGCCAATTAACCCGTTCTACTCGATCATCCATCTGTCTCAGTCTTTCTCGACTGCTGGTCACAACACATCTCAGGTTTTCCAACCGAGCCACTGACTACAGTACCACACCTCTAAGGGTGTTAGGGCCCGCAGTTGTAAATGTGTGCTTGGTGGACCGATGGGTTTCAGAGGGGCCATTGCAGGGTAATCACAGCCCCACTGCCCCAGGTCCGCACTAGTCTTGATGCGGCTTTGCTAACCTTCCTCAGGCTCCTCTACTCATCACAGCTCGGGCTTCCCATTGGAAATTAAAGGCACTTCTTCAAGAACTCTTACCCCGTCTCATCTGCATGATCATTGCAATTCACAACCCAAACGACATTCTACTCTGCCCCTCTGATCCTATGGACTCTGGCAGCTGGGCTTGGGCCTCTTTTGTACTACTCTTATCTGACAACCCTTCTGACTCAACGCAGCGCTCGTGAATAAGCTGGTGCCCCGCGCTTGGCTTTCAAGTGGTGGTTTACAATTACGTTGGAAGCAGCCCAGCCCAGTCCGTGAAAAAGCATAAAGCATAGGCCTAGACCTGCTTGTTTATAATAGCAGATCTGGGCCCCGGCCGAAATTCGCTTCAGGGATTCGGGCCGCTCCAGGCTGGACGGTGTTTAGACCGCTATGTGGGTTAAGGTATAGGCCTATGGATAAATCAATTGGCCAATGACGATAACTTTATTCCATCAACTAACAATTCACCGGGTAACGGCGTGTAGCCTACTTTGACAACAGCTCACAGCTGTAAGCCAATATGGCCGACCACAGAGTCGCACATTAGGCCACGCCCTTTTGCATTCCGTCTATTACCCTTCATTCATTCATTTATATGAGCATTTTTATAGCGCCTCAAGTAATTAATTCATTTCAAGCATTTATACAGCTCCTCTCGCAAAGCCCTCTAAGAAGTGCTCGAAATCCAACTACTTTGACACCAATTATAGGCCCACGTCTAATTTAAGCCAGTATGAGATACATGACCGGTCTTAGGCATAGGCAAAGCAGGCAGATGCCTGGGGCGCCAAGTTCTATGGGCGCCATTTCCACAAAAGGGTATTTTAGTAGTTTCTTCCGCAAAATTGAATATTATCCAGCCTTCAGTGTATTAATAAAAAAAATTACAATGAATTACTCAGTTGAGTGTATACAAGGCTCTGACTAGTTCGTCTTTAGGCTCTGAAGTGGGCTGAAGAGTTGAGTGGGATCTGAGGGCGCCAAAATGTGGACCTATATGCTTTGTCTGCGGCGCCAAATGCATGCTATGCCTGGGCGCCATTTGGGCGTAGGTCGGTGTCACGAAATAGAGTAACCCCCGTATTAATTGCATCCCATCAATTGAAGAAAAGTCGAAAAAGCCACTTCCGCGTGTATTTATTTTTGCAAATTAATTTTCATCTGCTTTGTTTTAAACAATGACGCTAACAGGAATGTTTATTTCTACTAGAAAATTTTATTTACTTTGGTTTTAGAGCATTTAGAACATTTAAAACACATAAGAACAGTCGGAGTCACTAAATAAATTCGAGTTGCCTTTCTCTGAACATTGCTTAGGACACTTGAAACAATTATTAGAGCCACTTTGAACTGTGATTAGAGCATAAATTTTTCAATTATAAGCATTTTCAAGAAAGTGGATAGAATGGTTTATCCCCCTGGATAGTCTAGACCGGTAAATTCCATCCGGGGAGATAGATTATTTCATCCTCCCAGATAGCTTTCAGGGGAGGATATAGGCTAATATCACGTGAAACCGGCCATGATAAGATGCCAGGCATGTAAACTGGAACAAGCTTATGGATTCGCCTAATTAGTCCCATGCCGCTGAGCCCGAGTCAGACCAGCGAGAATAGAGTAGCAGTAGTCGAGTGGCTGGTGACAAAAGCATGGACATAGGTAGAAGCAGCTTCCTGGAATAGGTAGCGAGGTACCCCGCAGTCGATCGAGTCGTGGGCTACGATCGACTTGGCTCGCGCGACGATCGACTCGATCGACTTCGTCGATTCGCCGACCTCTCGACGACTCGATCGACTTGACTCGGCCGACTTCACGTCGACTTGACCTAGTTTTGTCTCTTGCTCACCATCTGCAGTACTTGATCTTAAAATGAAATTATACGATAGTAGATCTGTGTCAAAATCTGTGTGACGTAACAATAAGCCTAATTTAGTATTCTCTGTGAATTTAAAGATTTGCACTGTAATCGTAGTGACGTCACAATAGGCCTCGTTTTAGATTACGTAAATGAATCTCAATAATTATTACGGTAGATCTGTGTAATAATCGAAGTTGGTCACAATAGGCCTAGTTTATACTCTCAAGATGTACTTCTATAATAACAGATCATTATCATAATCGAAGTTAGCCACAATAGACCTATTTCATTCTCAAAATGAACTTCTTTAATAGTAGGCCTATAATATAGGTCTGTATCATAATCGAAATGACGTCACAATTGGCCTAGTTTTAATTCTCAAACTGAACGTTATAATAATAGATTTGTACAATAATCAGAGCGATGTTGCTGTTAAACAGCCCCAGTTTTGTATTATGAAAATGAATTAATATGACAGCAGATCTGTATCATAATCGAAATGACGCCACAATAGACCTAATTTAGTTTTCTCAGTTAACTTATTTAATAGTAGAATTGTATTATAGACAATAGACCTAATTTAGTTTTCTCAGTTAACTTATTTAATAGTAGAATTGTATTATAATAGAAGTGACGTCATAAAAGGCCACGTTTTATATTCGCAAAGTGAACATAATATACTGGTAGATCTGTATAATAATGGAAGTGACGTCACCAATAGACCTTGTTTATATTCTCAATATGCACTTTTATAATAGTACTTTTGTCTCATAATCGAAATGACGTCACACTAGACCTTGTTTATATTTTCAGAATGCACTTCCATAATAGGCCTAGTACATTTGTATCATAATCGATGTGACGTCATAATAGGCGCTGTTTTTTAAATTCTCGATGTGAACTTATACCGGTTAGGCCTATATAATAGTAAAATTGTATCATAATCAGAGTGACGTTAGAATAGGCATAGACCTATAGTTCTGTATTCTCAACATTAATGAAATAATATGACAGCAGATCTGTGTCCTGATCGAAGTGACGTCAAAATAGGCCTAATTTTGTTTTCTAAGTGAACTTATTTAATTGTAGAATTGTATCATAATCGAAACGACGTCATAAAAGGTCCCGTTTATATTCTCAAAATTAGCATCTATAGATGACTTGCATACAGGCATATAATAGTAGATCTGTATCATGCTCATTCAGGAGCGGATCCAAAGAAGGGGCCTAAGGGACAATCCGGCCATGCCCCACCCCATTCAGAGATTCGCATATGACGTGGTCCTTCTCTCCATCAGGTTTCAAGAAGCTGTAAATCAACGCAACGGGAACAGGAAGGTAAGAAAGAAGGTATAGGCCTAGCACATGACTAAAAAGTCATCAGATTTTAAATAACCGGAGTCACCACGGGTTTTTAGAGGCTTTTGGGCAAAAGGCTAAAAAAGATTCTTTCGACGGAAGACAAATGAAATTAGTTTTCGGCACAAGACCACAAATTTTGTCCACCCCTACCAAAATTTCTGTATCCGCCCCTGTATTCGTTCAACTCAAATCGAAAACGTACGTCTATAGTCAACTTTCACAGTTCCACTTGCACGAAATCGCCAGCTGCCAAAAGGTTCGTTAGCTGAACTTGTGTGCAAAAACTGAATTACGTCATTATATCATGTAGGCCTAGTCACTTTGAGACTTCAGGAAATAGGCCTAAGTAAAATATTTCTAAATCGAGTCGAGTAGATGAAACAACGATCGACTCGACTTGCAAGTCGACGATTTTTCGATCGACTCGACTTGGTCGAGTTATGATCGACTCGATCGATCGACTCGATCGACTGCGGTGTATGAGCGAGAGATGACTCGTAGCTGATGAATTTCGTAGGACTTGGCAACAGCCTCGAGTCAGGTGATTAACGGGCATTGAGAAAGTAAGTTCCTCATCCAGCGTAACTCCCGAAATTCCGGATAGAATCATAAAAGGTGAGTCTTACATGGGTTGGTACTTTAGCTACCGCACAACGGTCAACACTCACTAGTCGCTTTCGTTCACATTGACAGATAAATAATTGAGTCTTGATACTTTTAAGCAGGAGGCGGTTCGACTCCGTTCGAGGATATCCAATCAACCAACCTATCCATAGGATGACACATTTGCTGAATCACCGTCAGAGCACTGTGGCAGTGGGTATAAAAGTTATTCATTCATTCATTGCAACAAATTATAGCGCCTCTTCTGGGGACTACTCAGAGGCGCTCCGAAGTTCATCGCGGCCAAAAAAGATCATCTTAACCATCATTCTTAGGATGAGAACAAATGGCGGATGAGCTATAGGCCTATGCCTACTGACTATAGATCTAGCAATGATCTTGACAATTAACTAAGAATAAAAAATGTGCCCACGCATGCCGCTCGCTCTCATTTTCAATATTTAATTCTGCTTCCACCTCTAAGCTAGTATCTCGCTGGGTGCGGTGCCAACTTCTGAATTTACGATTGCCTATGCGAACTGTGAACCACCAAATACTCTAATACGAATTCTTAGATCATTGCGGTTCAGTCAAACATCGGAAATATTTTCCGATGCAAGGTATCGCTGTGACGTACGGTAGTGTACTCTTTTCAAATTTCTTACCTGCTAGATTTGGGAATTTAGAATTCACCCAGTGCCAGGTATATGTGTTGCTGTAGTCGTTGATTCGATAGGCATCCGTCCAAACAAATTGGTATCTCAATGGGTTAGAAGAATCAGAAATGTAGTTTTGGACAAAATTATTTGTTTCTTCGTCTTTAATGATGGGCAAAGTAGAGTTAAGACTGTTGCATCGTTGTCTTGCATTGTCAAAGGAAGCAGTTAACCATCGATTGCCCGAGTTATCGTATTGCAGATCAAAGCAATGCATTTCGATTGATGTGTTGTAGCATCTTCGGAATTCATTCGCTCCCTTCGCAACTTCTGCCAGGTACAGGCAACCTGAAAGAGACACGCAGCCAAATTGTGCAATCACAATAATTTTAGAAGACGCATCAACATTATTAATTCAATGCCTGCATGTTCACGTTTAACTCGACTGCCGATCAAAATGACGGTCATTAATAATATTGTCTAATAATATTAATAGCCCGAAGTCTCGTTTTTCACTGGACGAATAATTCGAGTCCTTCCGAATGCAGAGTAAACCCTTACTTGCACCTTTCTCTAACACGCGTTTTATGCTTTACCCTGGTGTAAAATTGACCATAATCCTGATACCTGGTATATTTGGACTCAATTACGCTGGAATCATATGATCTAGGCCTATTTCTCTTCATTGCCAGTAAACTGCATAATTGAATAGTCAACATCAGGCGGCTCAAACTCTACTGTCGTTGATTCGATAGGCATCT
>OX457050.1:7934494-8201994 GCA_949752735.1 Lumbricus terrestris | reverse complement strand
CGCACGGCCCCGCGAGAAGAAGCAGGTTTTGAGAAGAGACAGAGCAGAGGAGAGACTGACAGACAGAAGTGTAGAGCGAACAGAAGGAAACAGAGAATTCCAGAGAGAAGGACCAATTGAGACAAAAGATCGAGACTGAGTCATAGCAGCTCTAGACCGAGGATATAGTAGTACTGTGACTAAGAGTGAAAGGTGGGTTCTTTTCGTCGTTAGGTTTTTCACAGTCCAAGAGCCATTGTTACCGGACCCAGTATACAGCAGTACTATTCAGGTTTTAAACACACTGCACGGACGTAAACATAGATCTAATAGGATGTGTTCAATGCTCATGTTGGCCTATTAAACGCTTCCAACGACAATATTCGTCAGTTCTAAGAGTTTGAGAAGAATTTTAACGATAACAGAACACCAATCGGATAAATATTCACAAGAAATGTCTGCTTCAAAGGCGAAGTTCATCACTACAATGGTATCTCTAACGTCAAAGCAGCTCGAACAAAAAATTTCGTCCAGTTTCTGATTTCATGTGATTCTAGACAGTTTCAAAAACAACTACAAGCACATTCAAAATATTGGAATCTGTCAAGATTTCAAGTTTGTTTTCAAGTTTCAAGAAATTGAACAATAGCTTCATCCAAATAACTAACTTCTGTCGTAATAGGAACCATCTTGGTGTAACGTGTCAAATCATCAAATGTTAATATCCCATGTGATTCTGCATATGCAATGTCGACTTGGTTGAAGTGCTTGAAAAAATAAGTTTATCGAATCTGACTTATCTTCCTACCTTTTACTCTTCGCGGCAAAATATGCTGTGAGTATTATAAATATAACAAGAGGCACACCAAGTCCAACACCCAATCCAATGCCTAAAGAACCTGAAAGTAATAACATATCTATTAGTGTCAGCCTATGACCTTATAATTTTTATGACTAGCATGAGTTCTGTTATAATGATGATCATCAGTAATATTATAAATACAATCAGTGGAACGCTTTTCCGTTTGGTAAGTAGAAAGTGCCTTTGGGTTTTATTAGCATGCGAAATTGGTGCTCAGAGTTGAATGATTTCCAGTTTCAATCGACTGGTCAAAGAGAGTAAGCTTAGATTACATAAAATAGCGTGCTATTAACCACGCTGCCTAATGGCAAGTAAAACAAGCAGCCAAAGCTTGTAATAATGATATCAGTTGCAATAAGGGCTCTAGATGAAAGCAAATTATGTGTCATCAAGGACGCTGAGGGCTGAGTCCAGAAAGGCGAACACAGAGCATGTTGGAATTCTATATAGAGATTGTTATCGAGCTTCAATATAGAGATTGTTATCGAGCTTCAAAAGAGAAGAATATGCGATAAACTTCGAGTGTGACTTTCAATGATTGAACCGAATTGATGAAGAAACGTTTCTGATATTTCAGCATCTTCTTTGGCGCAGTTATCTCATTACCAAAATTTCCTTTAAAATATTATGCTGTTATTTTGTTTGATATCGTTCTTCAAATTTGGCGCTGTCCAAACTTGATTCCGACCCCCATTGGCAATGCATAGTACACTCCACAGGACAAATTTGCCGTATCACACTTCTGACTTTGTTTGCATAGCACTAGGCTACTTACGCTGTGTACATGACTTCTGGCTAAGTGTGGTACTGATTATATTTTCTTAATGGAATGCGTATCAGACTGAGTTGACAGTTTTGGATCAATCATTGCAAAAAATTTGTCTTGCGATAGATCGCCGTTAGTGAATTTTAAGTTTATACTGAATAAAATCAGGTCAGATATGAAACTCCAGAATAAAAAGAATTTAATACCATCTGAAGTCGGCTTAGCTTGCTGAATATCTGCAGTTGGTGCAAACTCATTCCTACTTGAAGTAGACGTCAGCATGGCTGGAGAAGTTGTAACTTTAACCGTAGATATCGTTGACGTTACCAGCGGCGTAACTAACATTGAAATATTTATCATTGGACCAATCTATATGCTATATATAAAGCGTGTGTACGTGAGTGTGTGCGTGTGTGGGTGCATGCATGTGTGCGTGTGCGTACGGATGACGTTCGCTCTATGCTGAGTAAATGGAAAGTAAAGTATACCAGATTTGATATTTGCAGCGATATGTTTGAAATAATTATTATCACAAATGTAGGTCTAATATACGGGGCGATATGCTAAATGAAGGCTGAATCGCAGCGAAAATTACAATTATTCTTGGAAGTGCTATGGAATAGGATTTTGTTATTATCAAAGCTATTCAATTCGCCAACTTCAGGTGCGTAAGATCCAGCGTCGCATGTCTACGCCATATGAATATTATTCTCGAAGTCTGTTCAACTTTATCCAAAGATAAAAAATAATGATGGCTAGTGCATTGAAGATTGTGTCACATGTAGTAAATAATAATGCCATAAATTTCGTTATAAGTCGATTTACTTGTAAGCTAGTCCTTGCATCATAGATGAATACAGGACTCATATTATGGTTGTAGCCACTTTATACTAACGATAAATTAATAGCGAATAGAGAATTAATAACGATAGATTTATTTTTATGTTGGCTACTGCACTGAAAATTGCATATCCTGTCAAGAGTAAGTTTGATTAAAAAAATTGCCATAAATTTGTTTTAAAGAAATTTACTTCTTAAACAAGACTATATATAGGCCTTGCCGCCTTCAATAGTATAGGCCTAATTGCGACAACAGGTCTCATACAATTTAAGTTAGGCAATAAAATTATTTGTATCAGATATTGCATATGATTTTAACCTTCAGAGACAATTTCGCACCTCGCTGACATAAATATTTGTCGATTTTCCTTTAATGGGCCTAATGAATTGAATGTCTTTATTATGTAGAAAAGATGTCGCATCTTCCAAGTCCCTAATTAGGCCCTATATCGCATTAAAACTAGCCACACGGCATTATAATTATGTTATATACTTGATTTCTCTGCAAGTGTAAGGTGAATTTTTCTGCATCACGATTCACTAGCATACCTGAGTGACAGACTACATGTGCGTAAATACTGTCCGTTACATTGCAATCTTTTGAATACCAACTGAAACTTGGGTCACAGTTAAAGCACACGACCAGACATTGTGAAGTGGTGGCAACCTGATTAAGGGCCAACTTCGTAAATCTTGCATCATCTCCTAAAATATTCAAAGGCAACAAACTGTGATGAGTCAACATCATGCCAATGTCCCATAAGCTTAGCCAATTACTCGCGATAGACAACTGGTCGCGGACCACAGGTTGAGTCCCATGCCTGAATACATAATATTATCATTGTTCCTGTTTTGAATCCTCCAGCCTTCTCTGCTGACGAGTTCCTCGACATGCTGAACACAAAGACAAAATCTCTCCGTGCTGCTAGGCCTACAGCTAATGTAACACCAGCCGAGTTCACCACAGCGTCTTGTGTTGTTGATGGTTTTAAGCCCATTAAAGATGTCTAGCTACAAACGTGTTTGCATGACATTGTGTCTGTCTTCTAAAAAACATGCATTGGTTTTTCTTCATTTAAGAAACTCATCTTGGCCCTAGCCACGGCCAAAACTGTCGGCCTTTTTCCAAACTGACTTTTCTTACTAAAACCCTTGAGCTTCTAGTTTCCATTCTGATTCATTCTTGCCTTAAATCAGCAGACCTTCTCCCCTCGCGCCAATCTGGTTCTCGGACTTTCCATTCAGCTCAAGCAGTCCTGCTCTCCATGTTAGGTGACATCTATGCAGCTATTGATAAGGCTCAAGTTTCCCTTCTTGCACTCTTCGACTCTTCGACGTTTCAGCAGTTTTCGAAATAGTCGATTAGAAACTTTTCCTCCAACACCTTGAATCCATCTATGGAATCAAAGGTATCCGTCTCTTCTCGCTCAATCTTACTTTTCTGGTCGCACACAAAGGTTATTACCTGGTTATAGCTTGCAAATTCGGATGTAACTGGGTGCCGGTCTTTTCAGGAGTTCGACGAACCACAGGCATCAATTCTTGGATCCCTACTTTTCATCCTATATACACGGCTGATGTTACTTCTTTGTTTCCAAGTCACTCTGCTACTGGTCACCTCTTTGCTGATGATGTTCAAGGCTATGCTCGATCTACCGGCTCAGTGGACTCTTGCAAATCCCTGCTAAAACATACTTGCTCGCTATGGCTTATTCCGTATGTTAGACTAGTCGCTTTGTAAGGTGCCTTGTATCGATACATGGCTGTGTTACGGCGCCGCATCAATTTCCGTAATTATCACTATTATTATTATTATGTTCATGGTGCTCAGTCTACTCAAGTCACATTAGTTAGCCGTATTGAGGCCTTTTACACGATTTGCACTTGTGAATGTCAATTTAGGAATGAACAGTTGAAGAAGTGAACGAATGAATGAACGAATTAACCATCTAATGAGCTAATGAAAGAACGGACGAATGAACGAAAGAGCGCATGAACGAACCCATATAGTTTACGAACGATCGAAAGTACGAATGAATGAATGAGTGAATTAATAAACGAATTAATGAAATAATAAATGAAGCAAAGCGCCATATTTTTGTACTTTTTTCTTCACTGTTCTCACAAAAGACTCGATATTGATGCGATAATTATATCCCAGAAAACATAGTTTCATGCTACAAATTGTTTGTTGAGGCTGAACAACTCCTTTTTGTATACATAGACTAGACTGATCTATCTCATGCTTTAATTTGCTGTCCTGTTGTTTGACCGCCCGTCCGACCGTCTGTCTGTTTATATAGAGCAATCTTCAGGATCTAAACCCGAAAAGAAGTAATGAGAAGACGATAAAAGAAGCCAGCAGAGTCACGGAGAAGCGAACGGAGAGCCGCACGGAGGCCATTCCATGCAGGTAGCGTGACCTACCACAGAGAATGCTCTTCTCTGCATGACAGTGGTACGAGAGAAAAGTACAAAGGTGGTCACCATAGGCAGTTGAGCGCAGCGAACGGCAGCCCAGAGAAATGGAGACTGAGTTAAATGGCTCACATGTACGTAGGTAAGATGGGGCTTAGGCCAACACGCAGTGCCAAGCGCTAGATGAGACATTGCGTTGGGAGCTTTTTATGGCCCACCCTGCAGCGCCCTGCGGAAAGCCGACTGGAACGGGAGTCCAAGGGTTAGGAGAAGAGTGAAAGACAGTGGAAGAGGAGCGGTTGGCTAGACAAGATGTTAGCCAGTCAAAGGAAAAAGCAGAGATGCCAAAGGAAGTGGGAAATCGATGGATAAGAATATCATGATCAACGCATTCAAAAGCAGCGTTCACGTTGTAGAGGGCCAGAAGAGTGACCTGCGATCTATTTATATCAATGTAGACATAAGAGAATAGACTAGGACAAGGGTCTATATATTATAGAACCTTGTCTTAGTCTTTTCTCTTATGTCTACAATTCACCCCTTAGGTTTTAACATATTATGTTAAAGCCAAAGAGGTGAATTGCCCCTTACGTTAGCGAGATTGGTACGGAAGTAAAAGCGAACTAGAATCCAAGTATTTAAACACTCAAACAGCTACCAGCTTAACCCTCATAGGGTCACGATTTTTCTCAACCGATTTTGGTCACCGGGGGGTAAAAAAATACCCCCACTGTGATTAGCATGATTCCTATGATAAACTCCGATTTTCAAGTATAAAACTAAAAGAAGTTATTTATAAAATGTTCGCGGAATGCACTGGAACCAAAGTAACATATGCAGCACTGCAGGAAAATCAAAATGGCGGACAAAATGGCGGCCAGACTCTTCAATGGCTATAAGTGAAGTTATGTATGCAATGGAAGCATGATTTCAGATTCTAAATCAGCATTTTCGAGGTCAAGGAATGCAATGGAACCAATGTCATATATGTGGCACTTCACGAAAATCAAAATGGCGTACAAAATGGCGGTCAGAATATTAAAATGGCTATTAGTGAAGTCATATGTGCAATGGAATCATGATCTCAGGGTCTAAATCAGCATTTTCGAGGTCAAGGAATGCGATGGAACCAATTTCACTTATATTGCACTGCAAGGAAGCCACAATTGGGATAAAATGGCGGCCAGATTCTTGAATTGGCTATCAGTAAAGTTCTGTATCTAATGAAAATATGATTTAATAATTTTCTGGTCAAATAATTTCATGAAAGCCACATTCTATATGTAGCACTGAGCCTATTATGCAATGAAATTATCATATCTAGTCCACATTTTTAGTAGCCTGTGATTACACTGCAGTTTGACTATTGCTGTCATTATATAACCTTATGTGCCATATTCATATTTCAATGTTTCATAGCTTGATCTATCAATAGTTTCAATGTTTCATAACTTGACAGATAAAGGGTATACAGTTTTCAGGCCTTGTTGCTGTCAATGCAATTGCGTTCAAGTTTACATGGCAAGATCGCACTTCGACAGCAGTAGGGGTTGATGCTAAACTTGTTAACTTCGCGTGATTTGCTGTAGACAATTTCATTTATTCATTCTAATTTTATGAAAGCAAAACGATTTCTATTATAATGTCTAGATACTGATAGGGAGACATTTTAACAGCAAGACACTCATGTGTAAAGCATGCATAATGCTATGTTTAAAAATTCCTGAGTAAAATAGCTAGGACGTGGTACATTTTCGTACTTTATAGCTGAGTTGGGTGCATGAATAACTAATGAAACTGAATGCATTCTGTGCAGAAAACATATTTAGGAAAAGCCATAGAAGCGATTTCTTGAACTATTTTCAGGGATTAAAATTTTCGTGAAAAACCGAGATGGGGGTATTTTTTTAACCCCGGTGACCCTATAAGGGTTAAACAAAATTATTTGATAAAATATGAATGTAACATTTGCAATTGGTTTATTAGCTAGAGGCAGAAGAGGTTGATTCAGGATCGACTTGATGATCGAGCGTCTATGAGAATCCCATCGCGAAGCGATGCATTGCACTTTAGAGTCAGAAAGGAGAGTAAAATGTCCAATTGTCCATGGACTCCTGTATGAGGAACGGAGGCAAGAGATCCAATTTTAGACCATTTTGGCGGATAGGAGGTAATCAGACGGCGTGGCTCAAGCTCAGAGACGAGGTCGAGTTTGAAGAGTCGTCATTTGGTAGGAGCACAGTTATAGGCCTGCATAAATGGCCTAACAATATTATATGCATTATATGCGACGGTACTTAATACGTGTGCAATCCAACATCCGGGAAGCCACAAGAGAGTCAAAGTATGCTTAATTATAATACACTCAAGCATATAAAAAATAGCCATATGATAATCTAATTTCATGATTAGTTGCCAGACCCAAACATATCATAAACCAAACATTTTATAAGTATAGCTGGGTGTTGCCTACCTGAATCTTTCCAAATGTACCAGGAGAATCGGAGTCCTATCCAGAATCGAACATCTAGATTTGAACCAAGCCATGAGGTGAAATTGATGTTGCTGACATTGGCAAACGAAGCCAAGTCTCCTCCATCTTTTAGACATCTGTTTCTCGCCTCGTACCAAGACACAGATTCGCTAAATGAGATGTAACAACAGTTACTGTCTGAGAACTGAAAAACGTTTGAACCGCTTGACGGACATCCGGAAACTGTTGACGGTTCACAATAACGGTTTAGAATTCAAGTTTAATTTTAAAAAATAGGCACGTTTATTAATTGCATTCAATACTTATGATGTGATATCGTGTTCAATTTCTCAGTCGTCAAGTAAGTCTATGTTCTTAGAAGTGCTCCACATAAAGTATGTGGAGCACTTCTAAGAACATAGACTAACTTAACTTGGCGCGTGATCATTAAAATTGATTAAGTAGATTCTCTGAAATGGTATTAGATTTACATGTTTATCCTAAATCACCATGCTGCTTGATGCTTAGAATACGAGACAGCAGCAAAGTGGACGTTTGAACGTCAGTCAAACAAGTTTACGAAGCGTTTGTCAAAATTACACCCATGCAAATAATATTCCACTGATCCTTTTGTTTTACTAAATTCTTATGGGCGAAGGTTTTCGAGCAAACACTCCTACATCATTGTTCAGATGACATTGTTCTGTCTTCACGTCTTTCCATCTAGCTCCATTTATTTAGTCAACAATATACGCATGAGCATTTGTTTACCACAGTTCAAAATAGATCTAAGTAAGAACTCACCCGCATATTCGCACACGTAGCTGTAGGAAAACTGCGGTTGTTTAGCCGTTAAGTAGAACTGTCGTTTTCCAAAATCACTTCTGAATTCTAGTGCTGCTACGTAAGTTTTATAATCAAATGTCCACGAGACATCCGATGCTAAATATAGCCGAGATATAAAAAGAAATAATTCTGCTGAATTATTATTATATTTAGATCGACTGAATTCTATTGAAGTCAAATGTCCATCGGTCCTATCGGGTAAATTTTCCTCTCCACTGCATGCCATAACCTGTCACTGCAGCAATTAATTCAGAGACCTTTCCTTTGTATTTATGGTGTTTGCGCTCTCTGTCAGGTTTAGGCCGGTGTCGCGTGACAGAGTCTCCCCCCTAAAAGTCTCCCCCGGAGACTCTATTTCGAAACAGATTCTCCCCCCGGAGGATCTGTTTCAGAATATATTCGCCCCCCGGAGATTTTATTCTGAAATAAAGTCTCCGGGGGGAGAGAATATTTCATCCCCTGTCGAAACAAAGTCTCCCCCGGGGAGACTTTATTTCAACGCGCGATTTTATACAGTCGCATCATATTTATCTATACCAAAATATGTCTGAAAGTTTGTCCATCTGTTTGAATATTCTTTTTGAAACAACTTGCAAAACGTACTCTTGCGAATTTGTAGGTCAACGCGACTGTTTTTATCTCACAATTCACTTTAATACCCGAGATACGGATATTTTAAAATTCGATGTAGTAATTACTACCGCAAAATTAAGACGCTGTTTCACCGCTATTGCTGTTGACGTCATCTGACTTAACGGAGGCGGGTCTAAGCACGTGTTTTAGCGGAATCACAATAATCATAAAAACGATGATAATATGAATGGATCACCGCAAAATAAGTAACATTAATGAAAATAATCATGAATAATAAATATCGTTTCGTATCTAAACATTTATAAAGCGCTCTTCGCCGTATGAACTATTCAGAGGCGATCTCGGTGCATAGACACCGGGGAAAAGATTTTAAGATAAACTATTTCAAGCAGCGCGTAGACAAAGAGCAGACGCAGAGAATAACTTTGCCCGTTGGGGGTGTGGAGGTCATTCAAAACAGGGTGTATGGTCATATTATTAATAATAATATTATTATTGGTTAGTCCAAATTCTGTCCATAAATCCAACTGATATATCATCAAGAATTATTTTCTTCAATCCAGCTTCTATTTCGTCAAGAATTATTTTCAAGGAGAAATATCGATTTGCGTTGTAATGAAAATATTTTTCACATATTTGTATTTATTTTTAGCAAGCTTACATCCTGTTATCAAAATACAAATTAATTAGCATGAAAATAGCCCTTCATTCCCTCTATAGCCTAATGGCATAATTTATTGCACTTCAACAATTTTTCTTTCATACGTTATAGTCGAATAAACATGCAAATTTTATGAAAATATCACCCATTTTAACATTTTAATTTATTTTGAGCACCTCCGGTTATCAAAACACAAATTGTTTAGCATGGTAAATTGGAAATGTAACCCCGCATTCCCTCTATAGAATGGCATAATTTATTTCTCTTTATAATAAATGACGGATAAGATATAGTCGATTATCTAAGTGGGTGCATGGTATACACCCCGCCTAGTATCTCGGGTTATATCGTATATAACTTTTGAACGGTATAAGGTATCGTCACAGATTTTGCCTCAAAATGTGTGCCAATGAATCCTCTACACACTCTACAACTACCTAAAACGTCAAAATTTTATTCCATGAAAAACAAGTGTGAGGGGGAGTGAATACTACCCAATGGTATCCCGAGGGTTAAGCTGAGCTTTAGCTTCTGGAAATTATTTGCGGTACCGTAAGAGGTAAAATAGAAGTTGATAAATAAAAATTGTTCGATAATCTATTGCTTTAGCATTATTAGGCCTATTTTCATGAATTACACTTCTGCCTTTGCATGAATAAATTGAATGGCCCTACGTTTAACCAATCCAGCTTCTATTTGAACAATAATTGCTTTTTTGATCGATCGATCCAACTTACATATAAAAGCAATTGTTTTTCATCAATCCAGCTCCAATTGATGCAAGAATCTATTCATCGTTCGCACTCTTATTTAAGTGAAAATACTTTCACCAAAGATATTGCTTTCACCAATCCAACTTCTATTTAGCAGGAATTCTTTTCGTCAATCCATGCAATGGTGAATAATTTAGAACGCTACAATGATAATTATATTACCAAGAATTCTTGCTTAAATAGCATGGATTGATGGAGGTATAATTCTTGCTTAAATTGAGGTTGGATTGACGAAAATAGTAATTTCTTAAATGGCAGTTCCACGACGAGACAATTTAATAACCCAGGCTAACTAACGTACAGAGTGAGCTCAAATGTATTATAGCCTTCTAATGAACGTAATCGTAGCATAGTTATTAGACATAGCACGTGTACCGCTGGTTTATGTGTTTGTAAACTACCAATGGATGTAATTAAGAAATAGGCATACGCCTAACTATTAATTAGATCCATGGGTAGTGTATTTGAGCATAATCTCTCCCCCGCGCTTTATTGACATAAGTGGCCCGACATCCCGTGATGCTAGGTCTATAGCTATGCTACAATTGCGCCCATTAGTACAAAATATTTGGCTTACTTTATGAGATTATCATTAGGCCTATTACGTCAAATTTATTAATGTCCAATTCCACTAATGGACACAAAGTCGTTTATTTAAGAAAATATACACGTTAAGTCCGGGAATATAGGGGGGCGAATTTTGGTAGGGGGAGACTTTGTATCGTAGAAGGGGAGAATCTATTTCAGTGGGGGAGACTTTGTTCCGATGCAGAGTCTCCCCGGAGACTCTGTATCAGCAAGGGGGAGACTCTGTTTCGGGGGGAGACTTTATTTCGTGACACCGGCATAAATATTTCCTTCGATCGAAACTTTACGTCTACCATTCTTGCGCCTTGCATGCCGTAGCATATGTATGCCTACGCAATGAGTCTAAGGAAATCTAGCTAAGCTTAAATGAAATATTTACACTATACTTTCATTTGAACCATAACCAATGTGGAAACTGAATCAAGTGTAAATTAGGGGATTTCTTAACAGAAGCAACATTATTTCAATGCAAATAACTAGCGACAGACCATCAAGTCTTCAGTTTAAAATTGCACTGACTATAACATTGACTTTACGAAATAACTTGGGGCTATGGCAAAACACCGGAATGTGTCCACCTTGCCACAACCTCCCTTGTCTTCAATAGGCTACAATAGATTATTCACACGATGGAAAGAATCTCTCTCTCTCTCTCTCTCTCTCTCTCTCTCTCTCTCTCTCTCTCTCTCTCTCTCTCTCTCTCTCTATCTCTATCTCTCTCTCTCTCTCTCTCTCTCTCTCTCTCTCTCTCTCTCTCTCTCTCTCTCTCTCTCTCTCTCTGGCTGCATCACTTCTGCATTCATGCGATCTCGTACGCATACCTTCGATCAGTACAAACTCCAGTATTATGTAATTTCAATTGCCTCATAAATGAGTATAATGGTTCAGTAAAATATCAGACCTATCTATAACTACACTTGCGCTATAATAGTGAAGGCCTACCAGCTAGGGTTGGCAGTCTAGAATTCACCCAGTGCCAGACATATGAGTTGCTGTAGTCGCTGACTCGATAGGCATCCGTCCAAAAATATTGGTTTCTGATTGGGTTAGATGGATCAGAAATGTAGTTTTGGACAATATTATTTGTTACTTCATCTTTAATGATAGGCAAAGTAGAGTTGAGATTATTGCAGCGTTGTCGTGCATTCTCAAAGGAAGCCGTTAACCATCGATTGTTTTTTGTATCGTATTGTGCATCAAAGCAATGCATTTCCACTGATGTGTTGTAGCATCTTCGAAATTCATTCACTCCATCTGCTGCTATCGCCAGACACAAAACACCTGGAATGCAAAAATAAATTAATTATGTGATCACAATTATATGAAAGCCCTATCAATATTTCCATTTCACTGGTGAGGTTGTCAGTTGACGTGCCTGCCGATCAAAATCACGACAATTGAGGAATAAGCTTAGGCTAAGCCTCTTTTGTAACTGGGAAAAAGTCAAGACAGGTGGAAATCAAGGAACTCATCATGATCTGCTTCTTCTAACTTACACATTTAATGCATTACAGTGCCCCTATTAATCGTATGCCCACAGATGAAGAGAAGTTGAAAAATCACTTCTGGATGTGTTTTTATTTTGCAAATTAACTTCTATTTGAACCCCCTTTGAACATTGCCACTATCAGGGGAGGTTGGCAGTGGCGTAGCAAGGTTTGGGGGGGCCTGTGCAGGGCTTCGGTGGTGGGCCCCTTCAAATAAGATGCCTTCGCTCGCTCCATCAGTGTCATTTGGTAATGTAGGCTATAAGCGGTATATCACCATAGTTTCCGAAATGATTCTCTACGCGATGTTGATATCCTGGACAGGGCTGTATTGGTGAATTTTGATGTGAGTAGGCCTACACGCCGGCCAAAAAAATCGAATTTTCTAGCCGAAATTTTACTGACCACCTTTTTTAGTCATCACCTTGTCTTCTTGTTACTTGTACTCCACGCTACGCGATTTTCGCCTCTTTTCTCGTCGAAATTTCATTTCTCGCACATTATTTTGTTCACAATGTACACTATTCTGCTACTGTTGGAATATCATGCCATTGAATAGGCCTATTCATTTCGTCTTGAATCACATAATGACATAAAAATACATGTACATTGTACGAACAAGCACTAGCCTACGCTCACGGAGGACTAGCACATTACCGTTTGTTCAACCATCCTAATCATGCTTTAGATTGCAACGACTAGAAAGTTGAAACGTACCTGACACGGTAATAAATAATGTGAACTCACACCGTGACCCCAGAAACTTCATCATAAGGTTGAGATGCGCATTTATTTCAATGCCTATTATAGTTGTCTTACTCAATTTAAAAGGGCACTGTCGTAGTGATGGTTACGAGGCCTCTTTTAAAACGAAGAAAAGTTATTCATCAGAACGCGTTACCGCTAGAACTTACTTCCTTGTTGCATGCGTGGTCTGTATTGAAATGCACAGAAGCGTAGCATCAGTGTCAATCTTGGAAATAATACGCTGTGGCAGGTTGCCAGATATCCCATTTAACCACATTTCAATAGAGATCACTCGAACTGGACTCGGCCGTGCTAGGCTATATTTTCGCGTCAATTCAATTGCCTAAGGCGTAGGTCTTCAAGACTTGGTTATGGTGGCCTACAATTGACGATTGAATAGAATTATCTCTTAAAGGCTGCCGCAATCGTAGGCCTACTGTTTGCAGATCACTAGCGTAGCGAGATTCTTTAAATTGGGGTTTAACTTAGCAGGAGTCTCTGGAGCGGCAGGGGTGGATCCAGGGGTAATCCGGCAATGGCCCACATTGAGAAACGCCCATAGAACGTGCCCCTCATTTGGTTTCAACAAGCTTCGAACAGTAGGTTTCAACGGAATATTTTTTGGACAATTCGGCTAAATGACTAAAAACAGTTATCAGATTTTTCTGACGGGGAAATGGGGGAAAAGTTTTCGGCGGATGACTAAAAATTCATCAGATTTTCCGGACGGGAAAAATGGGGGAAATTTTGAGGCGGATGACTAAAAAACAGATTTTGGGGCGAAAGATCCTAAATTTTCCTAAAATTTCTGCCCCTTTCGAAAATTTCTGTATCCGCCCCGGCTCTGGCCTCTGGAGAAAATGGCCGCAAAATACACAGAATTAACATACACAGAATTTCATAAATTAAACCATTAGAGGTTTTAACCGGAGAAGCCCAAAATTCACTTATTCTGCATAATATAAATACTTGATCCCTGTGTCCAAAATAAACCTCGAGGATGGAAATGCTGCGCTCCTTGCGAATGACTTTCACAACTTTTGAATGATAAAAATTAACAAGTGAGTCACTACTTTGTAGTGTGGCAGTTACATAGCGCCCTCGCAAAGCAGAATTCCGACGTGTGAAGCACAGAACGGTAATCAAACAGGACTTGGAATTTCGTAGGAAATGAAGAGCGGTGTTCTTAATGAGAGTGGTGAGAGCAAGCGGTAGATGTTCATTCCTAGTATAATTGTGGTCTCTTGGTGATCGCAGTGGCCATCTTATAAGTGAGATAACTTAATGTAAGATGTAACCAGAGGAAACAAATTATAGCGGTTAAAATACAATGAGACAAGGTTAGTCAAGGCTAACGATACTTGTGTGCTCAGGCAGTCTGCATAGCTTGCAATGGCCGGTCACGATCAAGGCTGAGCTATGTTGAATTAAAGAGAGTAACTGTGCACATGACTCTGAGCGGGACTTCTGTTTCTTTGCTTCCTTGTTCACCGAGGCGTGAAATAGGAGTACAGACATCATGCGCCTCGCTGCATATCGTATTAAACCAGAGTAAATTGGACGTCAAATATGGCAACCTGCAATTATTGTAGAACTAAACTACAGCAGACAAATCAATCTCGGTTTTAATGGACATTGTTTCATTGCGATATTGCCGAACTACAGCAAATCAGATGCTTGATTCCTCTGACCACATAACTTCATTTTTACTAGCGATGATACCTGCCTCTTTGAATAATAGTTAGACCCTTTGCTTATAGCCTATATCGTTTAGAATGACGCCTTGCTGCTTAGTAATCTTTCTGTTGCAAGCGAATGAGGGACATACATTTTATCCATGTAGGCTTTACGTCGTTAATTCAGCACTACAGGTTTGGTAGGCCTACATGTAATAGCCATATAAGCATGTACTAATAATCAGGGCTGTACTGGTAAATTTTGAGGTGAGTACACTCTGACCGGGAGAAAAAACCGACCTGTTCATCCCCAAAATTTCTGACGACCTTTTTATAGTCATCGGCCAAAATCTCGTCCATTTGCCGTCCGAAAAAATGACGACTTTTTTAGTCATCGGACCAAATTGCATCTTAACCAGCAGTCGCGTGTACCCTGATTTACTAGCGTGTATGGTGTAGCCTACTCTCCTTTTTACCCGCGTATACCCTACTTTTCGGGAGGTGAGTAAACGATGCCGTTTTCCCCGGAGGTACGTATACGCTGTATACCCACGTATACCCTCGTGTACAGCCCTGATAATAATTATAGTACCGTTATTATGTGGGTGTTTCACAGCGACTAATCTGGTCTACTAACATAATATAGCTTTGTAACAGGCATGCCTAAGTTGATAATCATTTCAAGGAAATTTGCAATCAAAATCCTAACACACAGGGAATAAACGATAGAAAAGGCAAACAGCTGTGCTAAAACTATAAGCACAGGAAATCTGCGTTTCGCTCATAAGTTTACAATTATGTGTAACAATATAATATATTTATTTATTAGGAACAATTATATATTGCACCTTCAAGACTACCTGCTCAGAAGCGCTCCCGACCCAGCATCGGTTAAATGAAACAGTCTACGCTAGAAAATAACGTGATTGGGTGATCAATAGAATTCTGATACTAGGGGCCAAGTAATTAAGCCAATCCCAGGTGGCAGAGCAGCGACCGAGAAAGCACGGCGTTGGCTTGTGGAGGTCTGTGAGTGAGGGACAAGAAGCTCAGCCTGAACATATGAACGAAGAGAAACTCGGCGTTGAACATTCAAGGTTGAAACAGCGTAGTTCCGCAGGCATGGAGTAGCCTATAAATTATGGTGTGTTTGTGTATATATGCCTACAGTATAATTTTGAGTGTGCACGTACGAATTTGAAAGTGGTTGTGAGGGGTACAACAAAACGAGAATAATTTTTAAAAAGCAATGATAGCTCAGTTTCGTGGCATGTAGGCCTATGGTTCGACGAAACTTGAACGAGAAAAGTAAACAAAGCATTATTGTGGTCACCCCCAGCATAATCTATTGGGGTCTTTCAGGCTTGATCAGACAAGCAATGAGCGACTGTAATGCGTCATTGGCTTATTATGGTTTTGCTAAACTGCAATGGTAGTCTAAGTTCCATTGGAAGGAAATTCTTCATAGTTTTGGTTTGTTTCAACAACTCGGAGTTTGTCGTACATCGCTCCAGAAGAATTGTCCAGGTTTCGATTCAGTTCTTGATACTGATCATTAGCCGAATCGCTGACTTGCACGACAGTAGGTTCATGAACTTCGCCGAGTGCGATTCTGTTGTTAATGACCTGCTGTTCTTGAGTAGTCTCCAACCTGCGCAAAATATTGATCAATAATTGAAATTCAATATTTTGTGTCACAGAATGAAAGGCGGCATAATTATTGTCTTCTTCTATAGGTTTTGGTCAATCTAAGAGCCCTTGTTACGGGGCCAATACACAACACAGCAGAACTATTCAGTTTTTAAAAACATTGTTCGGACGTGAACTTTGCTCTAATAATGTGCTAGAGTGTCAAAAGCTTCCAACGACAAAATACCACTCAAGAGTTGATGAGAATTAAAGAATTTTAACGATAACAGACCAGCAATCAGAAGAATATCCACAAGAAAATGTCTGCTTCACAGAAAAAATCGCTACGATGGCAGACTATCTTTTACGTAAAAGCTGCTTGTTTGCTCATATTTTTCCTGACATTAGTTTATATCTCACGGTCCTCGACTTGGGTGTTGCGGCTGTTGCCCTTGACCGTGAACTCAGTCTCTCCCAACACGTTAACTTAATCCCTCGAAGCTGTTATTACCAGCTTCGCCAGCTCCGAGAGGTTACTCGCTGTCTTTCTCATGACGCGCTAGTTGTTCTTGTGTAAGCCTTTGCTGCATGTCGAATTGACCACTGACCATTGTTGTTCGATCCTTGTTGGCTTCCCTTGGGGTCCTGGGACGATATTAGACTGGGTTCTGCGCTCATCCTGAATGGCCTTTCTTCAAAGCTCGATATATTACATCTGATCAATCAGATTTCGTTTCACAAATCTCTCGAGTCTCTTATTTTGCCGTGAGTAATTTTTTAAAGTTGCGCTATATAAGTCATGAATGAATGAATGAATGAATGAATGAATGAATGAATGAATGAATGAATGAATGAATGAATGAATGAATGAATTTGTACAAAACATGTTTCATGCATAGGCCTATTTCAAAAGCACAAATATTGATGTTATATTTCATGTGAGTGTAGACAGTTTCAAAATCAACTGCAGGCACCTTCAAAATATTGGAATCTGTTAAGATTAGGCCTACAAGTTTGTTTTGAAGCTTGTTCAAGAAAGTAAAAAGTAGCTTGATTTAAGAAACTAACTTCCGGTGTAATAGAAACCATCTTGGTGACGGTGTAACGTGTCAAATGATTATTATCTAATTTTGATTCTGCTTGCCTTATATGCTTGCGAAAATAAATGTATCAAGTAGGCTATGACTAGATTTTCTTACCTTTTACTTTTCACAGCAAAAAACACCGTGAGTATGATAAATACAACGAGAGGTACGCCAAGACCAACTCCCAATCCAATGCCTAAAGAACCTGAAAGAAATAACTTATATTTACTAGTGTTGGCCCGCCCATGTCATCAATATAAGTTCTGTCATAATTGTGATCATCAGTTAATTATGCACGCAATCAATGGAACGCTTTCCCGCTTGGTAAGTAGAAATTGTCATGTTTTTAGAACATGCGAATTGGTGCTCAGAGCTGAAAGATTTTCGTGTTTCAATAACTGGTCAAAGAGTGTGGACTAGACCTACATTAAATAGCATGCCTATTAACCACGCTACCTAATCGCAAGTTAAATAAGCAGCTAAAGTTTGTAATAGTGATATCAGTTGCAATAAGGGCTCTAGATGAAAGCGGACATTATGTGTCATTATGAACGCTGTGGGCTGGGTTAGAAAGACGAACGAAGAGCAGGTTGAAATCCCACACAGGGAATTGTAATGACCTTCAAAAGACAATAATAATTATTTTGATAAACGTCGAATGTGTCTTTGACTGATTGAACCGAATTTATTAAGAAACGTTTCAGCAACTTCTTTAGCGTAAGCTTACTGCTATCTCACTACAAAATTGAAATTACCTAAAAGATATTTTATTGTGTTATTTCGTTCAATATCCTGCCTATGATTTGACGTTGTTCAACTTTGATTCCTATTCCATTGGAAATAGGCCTACAGCATTCTAGAACGAACAGATTTGCACTACTATAGCCTACTCTTGACTTTATTTTCCCACTATTGCTGTCTAAGGCATCCAACACTGTTTTGCAATCCAATAATGCGCATACTTATGACTTTCGGGCTAAGTGAGGTACCGATTATATTTTCTTAATCAAATTCGTGCCAGTAGACATGTTTATTCATTGCAAAAGAGTTCGTCAATCGTAATTGTAGGTAGTGAATTTTAGATTTATATTGAATAAAATTATGTCAGAAATGAAACAAAAGAATGAATAGAATTCAATACCATCTGCTGCTTTGGGTGCAGTTGGCCTAACTTGTTGAATATCTGCAGCAGATATAGAACTATTCCTGCTTGAAGTAGACGTCTGCATGGCTGGGGATGTTGTAACTTTAACCGTAGATATTGTTGACGTTACCAGTGGCGCAACTAAAATAGGTAATATTCACAATTGGACCAATCGATGTGCTGTATAATTATATAAATTGTGTGTAGGTATGTGTGCGCGTGCGTATGTGTATGGGCGAATGACGTTGGCTCTATGTTGAGTTAATATAAAGTAGCCTATATCAGGTCTGATATTGATGGCAACGATATAACTGAAATGGTATCACAAATGTAGGCCTAATATGCTAAATGAAAGCTGAATAGCAGCGCAAATTACAATCAATTTAAGAAGCGATATGGATTAAGATTTTCTTGTTGTCAAACCAATTTTTTCGAAAACTTCAGGTGCGTAAGAAGCAGTGTCGCATGTTTACGCCATTATGATTATAATTCTCGAAGTCTGTTCAACTTATCAAAATCCACTGGTAACTGACATACTGGTCCCCCTATTTGCGGAATAGGCCTATAAACTCCTAAATATTAAGTAGATTAGATTTAAACAGCCATGTCAGTTTATGTACCTATACACTATAAACCTTCTTCTTTCGCTCCCTACTTCTCTCCTACTATGGCGGCGTATGGGAGAGGTTACAAAGAGACGATCCATGCCTCCTCCTTCGAATATAATTAGCCTACAGCTGAGAACTTGAACGATCACTATGCTGCTGTGTCATAACCTAGGCTACCTGATGAACTTATCTCTTGCTACTTATCATGTTCCTTCTCAGTGGAAAACTGCGGTGATACATCCTGTGGCCAAAGTGACTTCGCCCTTGGCCCCGCCTGATAATCGTCCAATATCCGTCACCTCTGTGTTATCACAGATGGTAGGCTACAGCGGTTCATTTATCATGCGATGACAGTTTCGCCGATTGCATGTAACCTCAAGGACCAGATGAAACCTGTCTGCTAATTGGCTCATTAAGAAAAGAAGATGAACAAAGACTGCTGGTGTCAGAGATGAGCTGGCTGAGGAGAATCATAGGCAGAAACAGGAGAGAGGAGATCAAAAGTGAAAAACAAATCAAGAGAAGAACTAGGAGTCGAGGAAACAATAATAGAAAAAATCAAGAGAAGATTCAGATGGTTCGGCCATACGAGAAGAATGGCGGAACAATGACTACCAAACGCTGCACTGCATGAACATGTGGAAGGAGGAAGAAGCAGAGGAAGACAGAGGAAGACAAGGATAGATACCATCAAAGAAGATCTGAGAGAGAAGGGCACCAGCTTAGCCGAGATCGGAGAAACAATCAGGAGCAGAGGGGTTTGGAGAAATTTCGTAAAGGCCTCATCGTCATAACAATGACGGAAGAGAAGAAAGAAGAAGACACAATAGAGCCATTGCTGAACAATGTTTAATCTGCAGCGTAACATGTAAACCTGTGTATAGCTATTTGCGCACTCTGATACACATCGCATAGGACTCAACAAAAGCATCGGATACGGCGCGACATAGGCTTACTAGCCTGGCTGAATAATTTTCCAAGTTTCATGTGCCTGATTGAAATTTCCCTTCCATAAAATTACAAGGACCTTGAAAATGGATCAAAATTTAATCGAAATTAATTAAGCATGCATCCTTTTCAATTATCTCAAAATTAAAACGGCACACAGTGGAAACAGAAAACTTAAATATATCGATGCCAGTTATTTGATGATATCATCACCAAAGACGACACATTTGCTGAAGAGCTGGATCATGTTGAGAAATGGCCAGATACGGTACGTGTTACCCATAGGCGTAGGAGGCGGAGGTCCAGAGGGCAAATGCCCCCACAATTTCAGGAAAATGTGTTTTTCGGGCAAAGGAGGCATGAGTGGAAAAGCCTTTCTCAAACATTTTCTGGGCCAAAAATTTGTTGATGACTAAAAAAGGGTCATCAGAATTTTTCGGGCGAGAAAACGGGATAATTTACGGACGGATGACTAAAACAAGGTCATCAGATTTTTCGGCCGAGAACATCGGAAAAATGTTTCCCCAAGAAAATTGTAAAACTTTTTTCGGGCAATAGTTTAATCTTTGCTCCCCCCCACACCCGAAATGTCCCCTACGCCTATGGCTTATGAGGGGTTAATTAGACTCGTAGTGGTTTAGACGGGTCTGTGGATGCAGCCTTACATGCTGGGGGGGGGGGGCACGGTAGAGTAGTGGTTAACACGCTGGCCAAGAGTGCGAGAGGTAGTGAGTTCGAGTCCCCGTTGGGCGGATTTGCTTTGTAGGCTGCCATCGGCGCCGTGTAATTACAAAGCTGTCTGTTCAGTTAGTAGTTAAGTTTAATTAAGATTAGGCTACTGCATAACCTGTAAATGTAAAGCGCAGTGCGTCTTGCAGGCGTTTAATTAAAGAAAAAATATTCTATTATTATTATTATTAATATTATTATTATTATTATTATTATTATTATTATTATTATTATTATTATTATTATTATAAATGCGCATAATTAATATCAATTATGCTCATGCAGACTGCTAGTAAATACTGCGAAATTTATTGCAGCTAAAATTATGAAGTGCTTGGCTTTTATCTCTGACATACCTGTATGACAGACTACGTATATGTCCACTGTGTTGCAGTCTTTTGCTGACCAGCTGTAGCTTGGAACATAGTTAGGACCTATGATCAGACACGGTGAACTCCAGTCCACAGCGTTTGATGCCCAATTTGTAAACTGTGCGTCCTCACCTTATAAATACGCAGTTAAATTATTTTGTACGAAGCAGAAAGTTCAATATGGACAATGCCTCGTTATTTCACTTGTCATCCAACAAGAGTTACAGTAAAAAGTGATTTGAATTAAGCATTGTCTAACATGATTTGGAAAATCTACAACGAAAAATATAACTTGAAAGTTCTACAACGAATAGGCGGAAAAGTCCATAAGACGATATATGACACTCACGTATGGTCTAATTTTGCGGAATAATTCACAAGGAATAATTTGAAAAATCCAGCTTTCGTTTAGATGCGCGCTCGTCGCATCGTTCCAGCATCTGTTTGAGCAAGAGCTAGGCCTATTCTCTGTAGATCCAACTTCCATTTTGAAAGAAGTTGTCCTATCATTGCAGCTTCTATTTCAGCAAAAACTATTTTTTCGTTCAATTTCCATTAAACTATGTTTTTCACCACAAAACTTCTCTTTAGCTTGAAATCTTTTCATCAATCCCACTTCCATTTAAGGAAAACATATTTCATTAATCCCACTTTCATGTTGCAGGAATTCTTTTCATCAATCCGTTTTTACTCAACCACCGCTGGACGAATCGTCCGTTGACGAATCGACCGTTGACGAAACGTCCGCGAATCTCAAAAACATACTATAAGGTCAACCTCTTGGGTTGGTGTCAGGAAGGGCATCCGGCCAGGCCGTAACTCCCAGGCCATAACCCCCACCCCATCATAAATTCCTGTCTACGCTCCTGCAGTTCATTATAATGGTTGTTGCATGAAAAAATAGGCTAGGTTTTTTCTTAAAATATTGAGTTTGTTTTTATGGCATGTTTAACGCTGACCCCGTGGATAACGATTGCCTTAAGAGAACGTTTTTAACACTGCAAAGTCAATGACAATTATAGACTTTAATTTCTATGCTAAGTTGAAATACGATTATACTTAAAAATGTCTTACGAACAAACAAACCATTAAACTTTTAAGATTATTGCTCTAGATCAGTTCTGCATCGATGCAAGCTAGTTACCTGAATCTTTCCAAATATACCAGCTGAATCGAAGTCCTATCCAGTATTTGACATTTGGATCTGAACCAAGCCACGAAGTGAAGTTGATGCTGGTGACATTTGCAAACGAAGCCATATCTCCTCCATCTCTTAGGCACCTGTTTCTCGCCTCATACCAAGACACGGACGCACTAAACGAGATGTAACATCTGTTTGACAACTGAAGAGCGTTTGAGGCATTTGTGTAACATCGGGAAACTGTGAAAGTAGAAGACAATAGCTTAGAATTCAAGTTCAATTTAAAATTTTGAGGCACTTTGATTTGATTTTATGTAATTCTAATGACGTGATATGTCTGTTCAATTACTTGGTCGTCACGCTAAGCCCTTAAGATATTAATGTTAGGAGAGTGCTGATTTTTACCTTCAGGCTAATAATATTATTATGCAAGTTCTCTGATAAAAAATAGTTTCGAGTTCAATTTAGAATTTGTTTTACATAAACGCCATGCAAAGCAGCGCTGTCAAGAATTCAAATGCATTTCTAGAAAAATAATTTGTCAACTGAGATCTCGAGAAAGACATAGCCTAACATAATTTTTTTTATTATCAGATGAAATATCTTCGAATCTAGAACAACAGTAAATTAGTTGCATCATTTATACCTACTTGTATGACGTAAATCATAGAACGATTGTCGAAATTACAAATCCTACAAATATCTTCCGCTGCTTTAGCCTACATTAGTCTTGCATTCTTACTCGTGGGCTAGAGCATCTTTCTAGCTTTCATTCCGTGGTCTCTCCTGAACTTGCTCTGTTTTCAGGTCCACCCGTAGCCTATAGCAACTTAATGAAAGCTAGAAAGAGCCTCGTGTCTCTTGGACCTTCACCAATATTCGCGTTTCGAGAAAGACTTAAACGAAACAGAGTATTTTGTTCGCTGAGCCTCGACATCCGTAATGATCTCACCTGAATATTCGCACAAGTATCCGTAGGAATCCTGCGGTCGCTTTGCCGTTAAGTAGAACTGTAATGGTTTTCCATTATCACTTCTGCATTCTAGCGTTGCTGTATAATAACTGCGGTCGAATATAAAAACACTATATCCGACTTCCAATGCTAAATATAATCAAAATATGAATGATAAATGTTTTCCATGAATTATTAAGCTTATAATTACAGTAGTTGAATTTAACATGAACAAATTTCACAGCTTTCTGTCATATCTGCTACCTTCCCTATCCATTTTATGCCATCGCCATGCAATGCGACAATTCATTTTCAAAATATCCTTTGTATAATTCTTTAGTTTTGGTTTTCTCGGCCAGGTATACATATTTTCCATGATCAGCTTTCCGTCAATAGGCATTCAATGGCTATTCAGGCTTCAAAGGCTATTGGTTCTGAGACGTGCATGCTTTTTCTAATTAATCTCTGTCTGTCCTTCTTTTTATAATAGCCCTGAGTAAATGTAACTCGTTGAAATGTCTAAAATTTTACATTTCATTTTTTTAAATGACAATCTGGACACCGACAGAATAATCTTGACAGCGGTAGGCCTATGATAATAGTTTCAATATGTCCTAAGCATGAAAAACAAATCAGGATATCAACATTTTTAGTTTTTGCATACTACCCTTCATTCATTCTTCTATAGGCCTGCAAGTATTTTTATAGCGCCTCAATTCATTCATTCATTTCAATCATTTACATAACTCCTCTAGCGAAGCCCTCTAAGATGCACTCGCAGTCCAACCACGTTCATACTAATAAGTCTAATTTAAGCCAGCATAAGATACCACGCATGCAAGCTGGAGCAGAAGCGAGGCCAAATAAACATCTTTCTATGTGAGAGGAGCTACATGCCAACCGACTATTAAAATTAACAGGCGCTATGGACAAGACCACAAAATGCCGCACGCTCTCATCTCCAATATCAAATTATAACCTGCATCCACTCTATGCTAACATGATAGTAAGCCTATCTCGGTTGGTGCCAACTTCCAACTTAGTACGATCACTGTTGTTCAGTAAAAGATTCATAGCGAGAAGAAGAATAGGCCTACACCATGTGCCTCCAGCGTAACTGATAATAATAATAATAATAATAATAATAATAATAATAATAATAATAATAATAATAAGAAAAGAAAAAAGAGACGCTAGGTCCCATCAATTCTAGAGGAATTGATTTGTTAACTGATTTAGGTCGTCACCTGTCGCAGGCGTCATACGATCTGAGGGAGACGTCCTTCCTCTTCCAAAGACTCTCAATTACTATTCAGCGCTTTAACGCTGTGGCCTTCACGGGCTCTTTCGTTAACCTGATGCCCGCTTTGGAAAGGGGGTAGCCATTCATAACAATAACATGTCAATAATAATAATAATAATAATAATAATAATAATAATAATAATAATAATAATAATAATAAAATTATTCTTTTTATTAACAATCCGGTTGACACACCGCAACCGGTTACAATGTACACTGAGTCAAAATACACCTGGTATCAGGAATCAGGAAATGGCCAGGATGCGAGATCCCACTGTAACATCCCACGTTGTAGGCTACTCTTTTCAAAAAACCTACCTGCTACATTTGGTAATTTTGAATTCACCCAGTGCCATGTATATGAGTTGCTGTAGTCGTTGACTCGATAGGCATCCGTCCAAACATATTGGTTACTGATTGGGTTGGAAGAATCAGAAATGTAGCTTTGGACAAAATTATTTGTTTCTTCGTCTTTAATGATGAGCAAAGTAGAGTTAAGACTATTGCATCGTTGTCGCGCATTGTCAAAAGAAGCAGTTAACCATCGATTGTTCGAGCTGTCGTACTGCGCATCGAAGCAATGCATTTCCACTGATGTGTTGTAGCATTTTCGAAACTCATTCGCTCCATCTGCAACTTCTGCTAGATATAGAAAACGTAGAATAAGACATGCAAACCAAACTGTGCAATCGCAATTTTAGAAGCAGCATCAATTTTTTCTATTTCACTGGCTATTTTCTCATTTAACGTGACTGCTTGATGATTTCAAGACAATTAACGAATAAGCCTGCTTTCTAACTGGGCGAATTATTCAAGCTAGGCTGAATAAAGTGCAGCATGATAAAAAAAAATTATCAGTAGCCTATTGCTAATATGAACAGGCCTACTACTTTCTCTGCTTTTGAGCCTCAGATACATGAAACTATTCTGCTAATGTTGGAATCTCAGTTCATTTACACATTGATCAACTCTGGAATCACATAATCGCAGGTAAGTGCATTTAGATAAGCACTTCGCTGAGCGTGCCTAGCCTAATCCTACATAAGATGGGAACAACTAGAAAGTACTTACCTGCAGCAATTAGGAACGATACAAACACACACTGCGACAGGGATAGCTTCATCATAAGGTTGAGAAACACATGTGTTCCAATGCCCACCGTCTTACTATGCACTGCCAAAACCACGTTGGCCTACATCTATTGTCAAAAGAGCTGCTTTTAAACGAAGGCAGGTTATTCCTCATGAAACGCAAAATGCTTTCTTCTTTCTTTTTTCTTCCTTGTTCACAGCGTGACGTGCATTGAAATTCACGGATGCGTGACATCTAGTCTAGCATGTTGACGAATCAGCGTCAAATCTCATTTATCCTGTTCCGTGCTGCGCTTGCCTATACTTGCCTATTGAATCTATTAAACCATGTCTCAGAAGAGATCGTTCAAAAATATCAAGACTAGGTATAGGCCTACAATCGTTTCAACGCCAACTCATTTGCCTAAGGCAAACATGTACATATAAGACGACATGACAGACGCAAAAGCTGAATATCTTTTAAGCATTGCCACACTTGCACTGCCAAGAGAGAAATATCTTGGTATAGATCTATATATATATTATATTCAGAACAAACCTCGAAGGCGGCAGTGCAGATTTTCTTGTTGGAGGCTGCTCAAGTGGAAAGATTTGGTAATTAGGCCATCTATGAAAACTACTGCTTTGTAGTAGAGCATTTATAAAGCACCAGTATTGGTGATTCTTTACAATTATACTCTCGAGCGAGTGTGTGTCCGAGTCACAATGGTGGTGGTAAAAGAGGGCTATGCGGCTATGCCTAACTCTTTCACAGCAAATGAGGAACTGTGGTTATTAATGAAAGCTGTGAAGACTAAGGCGTAGATAGTTCATACCTAGTTCGTTCTCGTGATGATGGTAGTGGCCATCATAGCCAGCAGGTGACGTAACAAAATGCGAACTACGCCACTGCTTGGACTTTGGCAGTGCCAGTCCCAAGACTGGAGAAAGAAGAAGGGCGACACTAATCATCTTTGATAAGACACCAGTGTCGTTAAACAGGAAAGCTAACGTGACGGCGCAAGATTATATAGCATATGCTACACGAAGTTAGGGTTAGTTAAGGTCTGTTGCATTCTAAGTCTAGACAGCTTAAAATAACCTGATCGCGATCGAGGCCGAATAACAACGAAGACACCCGAGCAACACTGACTCAAATCCTTTTCTCTTTACTTCCTTGTTCATCAAAGGTAGATGTAGCCTACAACGCATCGTCATCGAGGCATGACATGTACATGTAGAATTCATTGCACCTCAACACCTTTAGTCTATGATTAACTTACCTGTGAAACAACAAAAACAAACACTAGCTTGCAACTGAGAATTGCGGTAAACTCGATTTGTGTCAACTGATCTATGATACATTTATCCAAAAGAAACATAATGCATATTAGGTGTAGTTAGAAAATAGAGTATAAAATAGAGTTTAATAATCATTGAATTGGTCATCTTATTTAAGTAGGTAGTCTAAGAAAAAGTCCGTATTTATAATGACTCAGTCAAAGCATTGTTAATAATTTGCTTGGGCTAGGTTGACTTTTATGGATGCTAGTGTAGTTATGGTCGTTTGTTTAGTGCTTGTATAAAAAATACCCATCAAAATTGAATGGAGAAAATAGAAGTCAATAATAATTATTATGAAGTCTTGTTATGGTTGGCGAAATAAAATTCCTGCTACCATAGAGGTGTAGCTTTATCATTCTTACGGTGCAGGTTTATATTGTTATGGTGCAGATTTCTACTGTTACGGTGGTGTTCGATCACTTTTAGGGCGGGGGTGACAGTCACCAACATGTTTTGATCACGTGTTGTTTGGAAAATATCGGCGTTTCGTTGGATGCCAATGATTCATAGGCGACTGTTTTTTAGCCAATATCATAGTATCAGTAAATTAAAGTCGTAAGTATTAACCAAATGTGAACGAAGAGGAGAGCAAGCATACGCCCAACACTTAGTTATCTGCGAGAGGCCATACTACAGCAGCAAACAAAATACACTAAATTCGTATAACATAGGGAAAGGGAAGAGAAAGAATAGGGGGATGGAAGGGACAAATTGAATTAGGCTACTATTATTATTGACTTTTTATATGGCGCACCTTCAAGGCAATCTATTCAGAAGCGCTCGCTCCCAATCCAACAAGGGCAAAATAAGGCAGTTTTTAAGTGAGAAAGAAACATAGTGGTGTGACCTCTAGGCACCAGGCGGAGAGCAACAGGGAACCCATTCCAGGTTCTAGGGCCAGCCACTGAGAAAGAGCGATGCTGCATTATAGCAGTTTGAGAACGAGGGGTCAAAAGTGGGGGGAGGGCGCAGAGAGATTGATCACTGCTCTTATAGAGCAAAGTTAAAGATAAGATAAGATAAGAATATTCTTTAATATACCAATTGCTATCCGCATTTTGGTGTACATACAAAGTATAATAAACAAATGTACATAATTTCTATATCCAATACCCACTTACATGCTTCTTGTGGGCTACAGCATCTGGGTACTACAGCTCTGCAGCCGTTAGATAGACCTCACTTCTTCATCAATGTCGTCGCTTACTCACCACTGCCACCAGGCTCTATTTAATAAAAGCATTGCATCTCAGGCTACCCAATCCATCAGCCATCAGCCTCTGCAGCAACAGTGTGGAATAGCGGCAAGTGTTGGCGTTCACAGAAAATATCACAACTACGCCGAGAAGTTCGTCATTGGTGATAGACGAAGCATGCCCATCTATTTCTCTCGTCCCAGGATGTGCACGTGAAACAAGCATCTGCCTCCGGCGCTATTTGTAACCAACGGTCGATGGCATTATAAAGACTCGCGCCGCTATTTCTGTCTCGTCGAAAATACCACCTGACTGCAGACCCGTGCATGCACTGTCCTTGCATCCCAAGGATAGGCCAACTCGACCGTGCATTAACCTAGCGGGGTCAATGATTCCTTCAGGGCCATCGTCGTGGCCATTCCCCTTTGAATATGTGACTTGCAACAATTAATAACTGTAGAAATGATTGGTTGGTTACAAAATAAATGATTGATTAATTGACTGATTGATTGATTAATTGATTGATCCCTTCTGAAAAAGTCACGCAGACTAAGACGATACGTGAAGAAGAAAATACATTCAAACGTAGCCTACAGAAAAGAAGATCATTGGTTGCAGTGGTGATGGCGTTGCTCGTAAATCGAAATGCAGTAGTCTTTAATGTTGTAGCGCCTCAGTTTTACGTTTTATCATACATTACAAGATCAGATAAGATAAGAATATTCTTTAATAGGCCAATTATAGCTTTCCGCATTGTTGTGGTGTACACAGTACACACAGTCATGGTATAATAAACGTACATCAACTGTAGAGCCAATCAATAGTCAAATGTTTTAAAATCGAAAGCAAGATCCTAAATAATTGCAACAGTGCCTTGGCCTATTACCATGAAAGATGTCTCGGTCTTGGCGACCCTTAAATCAATATATTAACAAACAATTATTATAATATCCGCCTAGTTTGTCAACCTGGAGTATGGCATGGACAATTGGACATAGGCTTAACTAGGCATGATTGGGTAAGCAACGAGTCACGTCTTTTTGTCATTATTTGTCAAACAGCAATTATTAGTTCAACTCCTTTGGGGTGGAAACTCTTCGTATGGAGTCTCTGGTAAAACTCTGAGTTCGTCATACGTCGTTCCAGGAGAATTTTCCACGCTCCGATTCAGCTGTTCATATTGGCTATTGGCCGAATCGTTCACCTTTCCGACAGAAGGTGTCTCTGGTGAAATCCTGAGTTCGTCATACATCGCTCCAGAAGAATTTTCCAGGTTTCGATTCAGTTGTTGATACTGGCTATTCGCCGAATCGTCCTGCTTTCCCACAGATGGCTCATGAACTGCTTCGAGTTTGGTGTTGTCGCTGCGGGTCTTCTGTTTTTTATGTGTCACCCGCCTGCAAATATATTAAATAATTGAGAGTATGGTTGTGTCAAAGAATGGAAGGTTTAGGCGGGACCTCTTTCTATCTTTTAACCGCTGAGCAAGATGTGGATAAATCGAAAGGTGGGTAATACTGGCCAGATTATAGCACACATTCATTTGATTCATTCATTTATTTTAAAGATTTATATAGCGTCCCTTCAAGATAACCTGCTTCTCGTAGGCGCTCCGAGCTTGGGCTGGGATCATGAAACTTCTCTGGAAATAAAAGCGTCGTACGGATGTAAGCGTAATAAAATTAATTAATTAATTTATTCATTCATTAATTCATTCAAGTACTTATTATGGCAAGGAAACTGCTCATCCGTGTTCCCCACTTCCTAACTAAAAAAGAACAATTTTCAAGTTCTTATAATATGTGTCAGAGAGTAATCTAGGGAACAGGCGTAACGTGTAGGCTATGCTGTAAATGCCCGTGCATTAACTCCTAATTGCTAACGAGACAGCAGTAATCGACAAAGGTTCAACAGTCGGCAGTATTTTTTATAAGAAATTTCAGTTCAAGGTCAAAAATCTCAACGCTGGTGTCATTTTCTGCGAAGTTGTTCTTATTTTTACCATGCCCGTTTCATGCTTTAGCAAAACTTAAAATTGGCTAGGCTACTCAAATTAATGTCGCATGCTATAATACGCCTGCGATTCAAGACATATTTAGCAACAACTGCAAGTCTTTTCATGCTTTTGTCATCTCCTGCAGAACTGGTTTGAAAAATGGCTCTTGTGTTTACGCGTAGGGTAGGCCTACACTCATGAATGAGCTGGTTCCAGCGAATGGATTTCGAGTGGCGCTTTGGAAATTTCGATATTACGATTATAATGATGAGCTTAAAATGTTGCAGTTGACTGGTAGTCTTAATACACCACAACATTGGGTCTTTGGCCCTTATGTTTTAAGATTTGATCATGATCTTGTTGATAGTGCCTCTGTCTCGGTGTTTATCGTTCTGAAAACCGGTTTTGTTTCATTGCTTCGACGACGACGACGACTGTGATGTGATGAATATGACCAAGATCATGACGGCGACGAAAATAATAGTGATGCCGCTTCCTATGAAGTACAGAGAGAACTTCTTACTTTACGACACAGATTACGATCACGATGATTGCAACGATTACTAGCACTCCAACTCCCACTCCCACTCCAACACCCACGCCAACTGAAATTTCAAAATAGGTTTAATCATCAAATGAAAAATAATTTGAAATTTTGCTATGGCTGATAGATTTCGTACTTTTTCTTGCATCTGAATTGACTGTGTTTACATATAGTATGGCATGCAACATGTAACCACAGCTTAACGAGGGAGAGTAAGAATATTATTGAGAACAAGTCATATGTTTAATTTGGCATCATCAGATGTCGGATGTCCTTGTACCAGAAATCTGATAACTGCATTATAAAGGAGCACATAGCCTACATGTTTTGTACTAGAGTTGAGCCATGCAAATCAGGTGGAACACAATCATATGCAGCCTACAAAGACGCTTTTACCTATAGGTCTAATTAGATCACATAGCTGGTCCATGCTTTGTCCAAATATTTTGTTCTTGTGTGAATTGAAGTCTAAAACTCCCAGCCACTTCAAGTATTCATTTTAAGGTAGGCCTACTACTATTAAGTTTAGTTTCCAGATCTCAAATGCTATTAGGCTACTAGAATATTCAACAGTTAAGCGTGCTTTGCGCAAATAATAATTATGTATTATAGTTGTATACGGAATCATGAGTTTTAACCCAGTATCTCTATGCATCCTTTTGCATTTGTTTCAAAATGCAAATAAACACATAGACCTAGACTGTAGAGCTACCAAAAACATTGGTATCCAAAATACGTAACATCTTGTTTTCAGAGTAGGCTATTTATTTGCCCTGTAGCAGTCTATTACGATTTTACGCCAATCGGAGCTTCAGTTTGCGGAAATAGGTATCTCACTCACGCGGTCGTGACCCTGAACTGTTCTCAATTCGAGATGAATTAGACCCTGGATTGTTTGACTGAATGGTTCCGGACTGCGTTTTTATATCGGCGGATAATGTTACTGGAAGCGTCGTAGTACTTGTCGTAGTCAGCGTTGTCGTTGGCAGTGGTGTTACTAAAATCCAAATATATATAATATATATATATGTATATATAGGCTATGCAGGCATTCTCTTTCCAAAATTATATAATTCAATCTTCACGTTTTCAACATTTCAAAATGTTCATATGAGCGCGATGCAAAGTGTGTACCATATAGGCCTACAGGCTACAAAAGAGACATTGTTGAACAAAGTTTCACCTGAAGTACACCAGGTAAAGTCATTTTCGCAGTCTGACACACAGTGAATAGTACTCAACAAAGGCATCCGATAGGGTACAATATGCAGGCCTAGCCGCAAAATTTTCTCGGATACATATATCTGAAGGGCATAGGCATCTCCAATCTATCCTTTCTGTCTTAATTAATCGAACGAATTGTCCTTGTCCGGTTAAACGACTACCTGTCTTCTAATTCACTCCTCAGCCCCACCAATCTGGCTTCACTAAACACCACTCCATAGAAACTCTACTTGCCTCCCTCTACAATGATCTGGTCTCCGCCGTCAGCCATCAGCAAGTCTTTTGCACCTGCCTTGTTGACATATCCGCCGCATTCGACACCATCGATTCTTCATATACTATCATCTTGGTTTGGCATCTCTACTATGGTTCCAGTCCAACTTGTCTTCCAAACCCTTTTCTGTTAAAGCCTCCGGCCGCTGTTCGCAACCCTCAGGCCTATCTCCTTGTTGTGCCCCACACGGTTTCGTCTTGGTCCACTGCTCTTTATTCTCTACACCACTCCATTAAGTCATAGAATCCTCCCCTTTTGACCACCATCGCTACGCAGACGACACTCTATATATCCATCTACCCAGGCTCTTTTTTCACCTCCATTGCTTAGCTACTCAATGCTGTCAACTTAATCTCACATTGGATGTCGTTCAACCTTCTCTGACTGCACATCTCCAAACCATAATTTGTCATTTGAGTTCGTCTACACCAAATCAAGAAAATCCCAGACCATATCTATACACTAATGTTTCATCTCATACTTTTGCCTCTGACGTCACTGTCCGCAATCTTGGTGCCGCCTTTGATCCACACAATCTTCTTCTCAAATCACATCCCAACCTCTTCCTCTTCTGCTTCATGCATATTTGTGACCTCCGCCGCATCCGACCTATGCTCGACTTCAAAACTGCTTCTACCCTTGCCCACTCAAAGCTCGACTACTGCAATTCCATTTCCTCAATCTTGATTCCACACAAATGAAGCGTCTCCAGCACATTCAAAATTCATTAGCCAGAGCCGTTGTCTCGAAATAGAGTATCCCCCGTATTAATCGTATCCCCCCCCAATTGAAGAGAAGTCGAAAAAAGCCACTTCCGCGTGTATTTATTCTCGCTCAATTAATTTCCATCTGCTTTGTTTAGAACAATGACTCTAACAGGTATGTTTGTTTCAACTAGATAATTTTTTGTTTTGGCTTAAGAGCGCTTAGAATATTTAAAACACTTAAGAACACTCAGAGTCACTAAATAAATTCGAGTTGCCTTTCTCTTAACATTGCTTATGACACTTAAAACAATTAGAGTCACTTTAAATTTTTTATTACAACACAAATTTTTCAATTTTACGCATTTTTCAAAAAAGAGAATAGAATGGTTTATACCCCCCGGATAGTCTAGACAGGTTAATTCCATCCGGGGGAATAGATTAGTTCATCCCCCGGATAGCTTTCAGGGGGATAGAATATCACGTGACACCGTCACCAAAAGTCCCAAACATCATCGCATCGCCCCAATCCCGACATCACTCGATTGGTTAAAATTTCCAGTACGAATCCATTTAAAAGTCCTATCCCTAATCTTTGACTCTTCACAATGCCCTCAGTCAATTATATTTTCTTGAACTTTTCGCCATTCAGCCAACCCGCTCTACCAGATCATCCGCTTGTCTAACACTTTCTCGATCTCCTGTCACTACACATCTCAAGTTCTTCATCCGAGTCATATCAATCACTTTCCCAAGCCTCTGGAATGATTTGTCTCCTGAATTCCGCTCTTTCCCCGTTCCATCTCCATCCTTACCGGTCACCCACCATCACCTTCCTAATGCTACTCTACCCACCACTCCTCGGACTTCCCATTCGATACTAAAGTCTCAACTCTTTAGGTACTCTTACCCCGACTCACCTGATCTTTTACCGTTGAATTATCGACCTAACCGCCACCCACCACAACAGCTATTCGGCAGCATCTGAACCATTGGCAACCGGACTACGACCTACTCAGGATCACTCTTTTGGACAACCCACTTGACTTGCAAAGCGCTCGTGAATAAGCTGGTGCCATGCCATTGGCTTTCGAGTGGCGCTCTGGAAATTTGGAGATTACGATTACGATTTGGTACATTAGTTGACATTATCAGAATATTGTTTATAATAGTTAGGACCCTACCTCGTGACAGGTCCCAACGCTTATAGACAATTATCTTGGGAAACATTTATGGTCAGAATGCTAAACTCTTGCTGATTTTTTGCATTCGATTTTGTCGTACGTTACTCGTAGGCTACGCTGGAGCGCGGGTCTTCTGTAACCGGTTTAATAAAGAATACACTGGCTAACTTAGGCCTACTTTATTATAATTATGCATGCAACCAATCATTCAAACAGCCGTATGTTCTTGATTACATGCACGCGTACGCTTAGGGCCTACTCACACAAACATTACATACACCAACAATGCCGGTATAATGGTATCGGGTCTATTTATAGGTCTACAGGCCCTACACATATTCATGCAAGAATACATACACAATTGCATGCATACCTGGTACATATAGACTTCAGACATTCATTAATGCAGCTTCTTAGTAAAAAGAACGAAATCTATTGGAGCCATGAAATGCTATGCTCGTATCTCTGGAATACCTGTATGACAGACTACGCGTGTGTCCCCTGCGTTGCAGTCTTTTGCTAACCAACTGTAGCTTGGATTACAGTTGGGGCATACGGTCAGACACGGTAAACTCCAGTCATTATAGACTACTGGCCAATTTGAAAACTTTACGTTCTCGCCTAAAATACGCAGTCAACATTTGTACAAAATGCAAGACATACAAAGTTCGATATAACCTAAGCACTGTCGCTATTTTATCTGTCAACAGTACATGTAGGCCTAAACGACAGTTGAGGTAGATAGTGCATTAACCCTGAATTATTACACTATATTGGGGGAAAGGAATCCATTTTTTAAATATGAAATATTAAATATTCATCGATGTTTAAAATTTAAACAGCGTTTTAATCGTGAGATAATAATGTCTAATACTGATGAAAATATAAAGGTTTCAGTCTTACGGCAATGACGGCATAATGATGTCACTTGCATCGATATTAAAATTTTCATTATATCGTGCAGTTCTCGGTCTACCGCTACCCGCGCGAAGCACAGACGATCCAGTTAGGCTATATCAATTTTCCTTAGTCCTCTTAAGCCTCTTTCGACCGCCTAATGTCCAACCCTTTCACAGAATTATCCTGTTCAATTTCTTTGCACTGTGATGCTTGTTTTTCGCAAAAATATACTAGCAATTCTGTCTTTTTTTGCTGAACGGTATTTCCTAACAGCGTTGTTATAAAATTGTCATATCAACAACGTTACCATGACGCAGCCTAATTTTGCACTGAAGAAATTTCATAAATAAAAAAAAATTGTATGTAGGCCTATGTCAGATTAAAATGGTGTTTGGATTTTTAAAATCGAGGAATATTTACTAGGCCCTATTTAATTTCATTTCACATTTACAAAATGTGTACCGTTTTTCCCGCACGCAGTGTATATTTTATATTATATTCAGGTGCTTGCATGATGCGTCTTCTGGGTTAAAAATGAATTATGCTCGACGGATGTCTATAAATGTCAAACGCAGTGGCGGGGGCTACCATAAATTCCGGGGGGTCATTTGACCTTCTTACATTATTCTTGACCTGCCTATTATAAGTCCTTTGAATTTTTAATATAGTTTAATTTTTAAATTCTTCTATATGGCTGACGCCGTCGATGGTCTGATGCAACCTGCAGAGCTGCTAAAAAAAAGCGTGTCGAAGTGATCTTATTGTTACATGCATTATTATGCTAGAAGAAAGTTACGTGTTAAAGAGATGATGTCTTTGAATTAAATTTTGTTCTCCTGAAGGAATAGCCAACATTTTTGTTTAGGGTGAGTTCATCAGATACTGAGAGAGTAACAGTACTGTGTAGTCAGCTTCTCGAGACGAATATTGGGTAATGGGGTAAGATGTCGGAGTGGTGGTGACTTCGGAGCCGAAGGGTTCCAGGTTCGAATCCACCTGCAGCCGCAGCTCTGGGACCTTGAACAAGTCCTTCACTCGCAATTGCTCGTGCGCTTCGGTGTGAAACTCCGATGCAATGTCCGCGCTGTAGTCGGGAGCACATCTGAGTAGGGACCTTGAAGGGACGCTCTAGCAAATGCGAGAAATAAAATCGCAAAATGCATTATTGGTGACGTATTAATTTGAAGTGTCAGATTATACGCAGAAATAATGACGAAAAACGTTTCTTCTTTAAGACAAGTTTTTGTTACATGTTTGAAGTCGAACCCGAGGACAATTAGAGCCGTAAGAGAAAGGTATGTATCAATGAACAATATCAAAATAAAATCAATGACAATTATAGACATCCACTTTTAATAGGCCTAAATAATAGACTACCTAAAAATGCTACGATCCAAACAATATATTAAGCATTTTATCGATATATTGCAGTAGATCAGCTCTGCACCCACGCAAGCTGGCTACCTGATTCTTTCCAAATGTACCAGGTGAATCGGAGTCCTATCCATATGCTATCCTTTGGATCTGAACCAAGCCACGAAGTGAAGTTGATGCTGGTGACATTTGCAAATGAAGCCAAGTCCCCGCCATCCTTTAGACACCTGTTTCTCGCCTCATACCAAGGCACAGATGCAATAAATAAGATGTAACATCTGTCTGATAACTGAAGAACGTTTGATGCGTTTATAGAACATCGGGAAACTGTCAAAGTAGAAGACAATAGCTTAAAATTCAAGTTTAGTTTAAAATCTGAGGCTCTTTTACTTCGAATCTAAGACAACAATAAAATAATTAGTCGCATCATTTAGGCCTATGTACATGTATGACGTAAGTCAGTCATGTCTATGGAACGATTGTCGAAATTGCAATTCTGCAAGTATATTCCGCTGTTTCACATTACTTTTGCATTCTTACACGTAGGCTGCATCATCTTTTTTAGCTTGCACTCCGAGGCCTCTCCTGAGCTTGCTCTGATTTCATGTCCATCCTTATAGCAACTTATGTTTAGTGTGTCTTAGACCTTCACCAATAATACGCGTTTCGAGAAAGACTTAAATGAAATAAAGTATTTTGTTCGCTGAGTTTCGACGACTGTTATGAACTCACCTGAATATTCGCACAAGTAGCTGTAGTACGCCTGCGGTTGCTTTGCCGTTAAGTAGAACTGTAGTGGTGGTTTTCCACTCTCATTTTTGCATTCTAGCGTTGTTGTATAATAATCGTTATTCCATATATATGCATTATATCCGACTTCCGATGCTAAATATAATCAAAATATGAAAGAGAAATGTTTTCCATGGATTAATATACGTGTAATTACAGTGACTGAATTCTAAAAAAGCTAATCTCACTGCTTTCTGTCATATCTGTTGACTTCCCTATTCATTTATGCCATCGCCAGGAAAATGCGACAATTCGTTTTCAAAATATCCCCTGTATTCTTTAGTTTTGGCTTTCTCGGCCCAGGTAGGCTATGCATATTTCCCATGATCAGCTTTCCGTCACAAGGCATTCAAAGGCTATTTAGGCTTCAAACGCTATTGGTTCTGGGACGTGCATGCTTTCTCTACTTTATCACTATATGTATTTCTATTCATAATGGCCCTAAGTAAATATTGCTCGTTGAAATGTCTAAAATATTACATTTCACTGTTAAAATAACTGAATCTGGACACGGAAATAATATTCTTTACGGCGGTATGATAGTAAAACAATCATATTTTGAAACCAATTTTGAGGGGGTGACCCCGTGGTCGGATTTTGGCGGATTTTGTATATGTTATTCAGCAACAAATTCGGACCAGAAAACCGTTAAAAAAGCGTCTGATCCAATTTTGCCCAGGTGAAATTGCAAATTGCCTGGACTAGTATCTCGGTTGTTGCCAACTTTCAACTTAGTACGATCATTGTTGTTAAGTAAAATATTCATAGTGTGAAGAAGAATAGGCCTACACCAAGTGCCTCCAGCGTAGCTGAGTCAAAAATACACCTGGTATCAGGAATCAAGATAATGGTCAGAATGCGAGATCCCACTGTAAAGTACCACGTTGTAGACTACTCTTTTCAAATTACCTACCTGCCAGATTTGGTAATTTCGGATTCACCCAGTGCCATGTATATGTATTGCTGTAATCGTTGATTCGATAGGCATCCGTCCAAACATTTTGGCTTCTGATTGGGTTATAAGGATCAGACATGTAGTTTTGGACAATGTTATTTGTTTCTTCGTCTTTAATGATGAGCAAAGTAGAATTCAGATTTCTGCATCGTTGCCGTGCATTGTCATTGGATGCAATTAACAGACTATTGTTAGAATCGTATTGTACAGTAAAACAATGCATTTCGACTGATGTGTTGTAGCATCTTCGGAATTCATTTGCTCCATCCACAACTTCTGCCAGACAGGCAAAACCTAAAATGAGACATGAAACCAAATTCTCCAATCATAATTTTAAAAGCCCCATCAGCATTGTTAATTCACTGGTTGTATGTTCACATTTAACTCAAGTGCTGATCGAAATGAGTCCAATGACGGTGATTACTTAACCCTTTCAGACCTGAATTACCTTACGTCCCAGGTCGAAAATATACGTCGTCCATCTTTACCCACCGTCAATTGATGACTGATAAAATCAATAAGAAGTTGCGCCGTGTACAGATCATTATGTCCACTGGAATGGACAGTGAGTCTGAAGTCGTTAAAAACGCACTGCATTATGAAAACACAGGGTTCAATCATATGTCCATTCTTACTGGATAAATAATAATATTAAAGCCCTTCTAGATGCAAACTTGACCCTCGCTTGCATCTTCCTCTAACTTACGCGCTTCATGCTTTACCCTGGTATAAAAACTGATAGGCTACGAGGTGTATTTTAACTCAGTTACGCTGGAGGCACATGATGTTACAGTACTGTAGGCCTATTCCTCTTCATTGCCAGTGAACTGCATAATTATAGAACAGCGAACATTAGGCTCCACTGTCCTTTATCTGTAATTTTTATTTAATTAATATTAAATATGATCGCCGATAATGCTATAATTATAATTTTATGAAAATTAATATTATTTTCAAAAATGCATACTTCTGTCTCGACTAACATGTATTTGCCTCAGATATAATGCGACTATTCTGCCATTGTTGTCTATTGCTTGGCACTGTGTCCTGGCTCAAGTCCCATCCTACCTATGTGAGTTATTTACCCCTGCCTCCATTTCTCTGGGCCACCGTTCGCTGCGCTCAGCTGCCCGTGTGGACTAACCATGTCCTTTTTCTAGTACCACTATCTTGCAACGAAGACGTTTCTTCGTGGTTGGACCCGACTATCTGGAATGGCTCCCTGCGGCTCTCCTCTCGCTTCCCCGTGACTCTGCTGGCTCTTTCTATCGTCTTCTTAAGACTTATATTTTGACCAGGTCTAGATTGGGAGCGCCTCTGAGTAGTACTTGAAGGGACGCTCTATAAGTTTATGTGATTGATTGTTGGAATCTTAAGACATTTGCACATTCACCTCGTCTGGAATCACATGATCACAGGTAAATGGATGTAGTCTATTAGTAAAACGCTCATTCACCCATAGCCTAGCTTTCGTTCTGCGTGCATAATCCAGGGTTAGATTATAGCCTAACTACTAGAAACGTACCTGCTGCAATTAGAACTGATATAAATACACGCCACGACCCGGATGACTTCATCATAAAGTCGAGAAACGCATGTATTTCAATGCCCACTGTCCTAATATGTAGAGATATGACACTGTCGAAACCACGTAGGCCTGCGTCTATTGTCAGAAGACGGCAGGTTACTCCTCATAAAACGTAGGACTAAACCTGCTTTCTTCTTTGTTCGCAGAGTGACGTACATTGAAATTCACGAAGGCGTAACTCTAGTCTAGCATAGGCCTATTGACGAATCAGCGTCAATCTCATTAATTTTATCCTGCTCCGTGTTGCGCTTGCCTATGCTTGCCTATTGAATCCATTAAACCACGTTTCAGAAGAGATCGCTCAAAATGTCAGACCTAGGCCTACGGTCTTTTTAACGCCAACTCATTTTGCCTATATTTTTTAAAAGTCAACCATAATTATAGGCCTACACGATTTAACTACATGTAGGATCAAAAGCAAGCTTAATAGGTTATCTTCTAAGAATTGCCGCACTTGTAGGCCTACTGCGTATACAGATAAATACTTTTGTCTATGTATATTGAGAACAAACCTCGAAGGTAATTGTAATTGTAATTGTAATCGTACATTTATATAGCGCCACTTCAAGAGAACTCCTCAGAGGCGCTCCCGACCTGACACCTAACCACAATCAAAGAGAATGGTTTTCAAACGCTTGCGGAAAATGGGCAAAGAAATACAAAGAAGTTCATTGCGGAGACTAATAGGTAACTTATTCCAAAAAGATGGACCAACCATAGCAAAGCTACTATGAAGCACTGTGGAAGATCGAGCCCTAGGGACAACCAGGTCGCCATGCGTAGCAGAGCGAAGGTGGCAGTGAAGCGTTTCTTGTTGGTGGATGCTCACGCGGAAAGATTTAATATTAACTAAAAAGCTAGTCCTACTGCCTTGTAGTGGAGAATTTTATAAAGCACCAGTATTAGAGATCGATTACAATTATACACTCGAACGAGTCTGTGTCCGAGTTACATGGTGGTTGTAAAAAGAGGACTAGGCCTAACCCTTTCACAGCAAATTTAATGAGGAACTGTGTTTGTAATGAAAGCTGTGAAGAAAAAGGCGTAGATAGTTCATACCTAGTTCGTTCTCATGATGATTAGTGGCCATCATAGCCAGTAGGTGACGTAACAAGACGCGAACGGCGCCACTGCTCTCTCTCTCTCTCTCTAATAGTAGTGCCGGTCCCAAGACTTGTGAAAGGAGGAGGACGACACTAATCATCTTTGATAAGACACCAGTGTCGTTAAACAGCAAAACTAACGTGGCGGCGTAAGATAAGATTGTTATAGCACACACGAAGTCAGGGTTGGTTAAGGTCTGTTGCATTCTAAGTCTAGACAGCTTAAAATAACCTGATCACGATCGAGGCCGAATAACAACGAAGACACCCGAGCAACACCGACTCGAAACTTTTTCTCTTTACTTCCTTGTTCATCAAAGGTAGATGTAGCCTACAACGCATCGTCATCGAGGCGTGACATGTACATGTAAAATTCATTGCAACTCAACACCTTTAGTCTATGATTAACTTACCTGTGAAACAACAAAAACAAACACTAGCTTGCAACTGAGAATTTCGGTAAACTCGAGTTGTCTAAACTGATCTAAGTATATTTCTCCAAAAGACATATTATACATATAATGTGTAGTTAGAAAATAGAGCATAAAATAGAGTTCAATAATCATTGAACTGGTCTTATAATTTAATTAGGTAGACCTAGTATGAGAAAAAGTCCATTATTATAATGACTCAGTCAAAGCATAGTTAATTGCTTGGGCTAGTTTGATTTTTATAGATGCTACTGTAATAGTCGTTTGTTTAGTGCTTTTTAAAAAAAATACCCATCAAAATTTAGTGAAGGAAAGAGAAGTCAATTATGAAGTCTTGTTATGGCTGGCGAAATAAAATTCCGTGCATCCATAGGCTAGGTGTAGCTTTATCATTGATGCGATGTAGGTTTATATTGTTACGGTGTAGGTTTATATTGCAACGGTGTGGATTTATATTGTTATGGTGTAGGTTTATATTGTTACGGTGTAGCTTTATCATTGTTGCGGTGTAGATTTATATTGTTACGGTGTAGAATGAACAATGAATTTTGATAAGACAAAAACAATGGTATTCGGCGACAGGGATCTAACAAAGCAGATGGTTGTAGACGGAATCCAATTAGAGAACGTGGACAGGTTCACATACCTCGGTTGCAACATGACGTATGATCTCGATTGTAGGCAGGAAGTAATGGTCAGAATTGCAAAGGCGACGGCAGCACTAAAAACTTTAGACAAGATCTGGAAGAGCAAAGCCATAAAGCAGGAAACTAAGATGAGTGTACTAAGAACTTGCGTCTTCAGCAGCATACTATAATTATGGATGCGAGGCTTGGGTAATAACAAAAGACATCGAGAAAAGAATATTGGCTTTTGAAAGGAAATGCTATAGGAGGATTTTGGGAATAGTGTGGACACAGAAAGTAACTAACGTAGAACTGTACAATCGCATACACCTCAAGGAAAACATGATGCAGAGTATAATCCGTAGGAAACTGGGTCTGTTCGGTCACATATGCCGAATGAGCAATGATAGGAAAATAAAGACATTGGTGTTTGGAATGATGGACGGACAAAACAAAAGAGGGCGACCTCATAGAGAATGGGCGGATGATTTAACAGACTGGTGCGGAACATCACTGCAGAAGCTGAGCCACATCGCACTGGAAAGAGAACAACGGAAGAACACGGTTAAAATGGCGTCAGACACCTACGGGCGTTGAGCCCACGGTTCATGATGATCAGTGCCGGCGCCAGGATTTCAGTTTTGGAGGGGCTGAAGCCCGCGGCAAAATTTTCCATTTTCGCCGCTCAAATTCCTGACGACCTTTTTTTTTAGTCATCGACTGAAATCTTATGAAAATTTTCCATCTTCGCCGCCAAAATTCCTGACGACCTTTTTTTTTTTTTTAGTCATCAGCCGGAAATCGTGGATATTTCAATGTAAAATAATTCAGATGGTCATTTTTTTTAGGGGGGGCTGAGCCCCCCAGCCCCCCTAGCGCCGCCACTGATGATGATGATGAGATTTATATTGTTACCGTGTAGGTTGCTACGTGTAGATTTATATTGTTACGGTGGTGTTCGATCGCCACCACTTTTAGGGCGGAGGTGACAGTCACCAACATGTTTTGATCACGTGTTGTTTGAAAAGTTACAACGTTTCGTTGAATGCCTGTGATTCATATGTCACTTTTTTAGCCAATATCATACATAGTCTCAGTAAATTAAAGTCGTCAGCATTAACAGAGTTGAACGAAGAGTAAGCATACGCCTAATACATTGTACTTAGTTATCTGCGAGAGACCTTACTACAGTAGCAAACAAAATAGGCCTACACTGAATTCGTATAATACAGTGAAAGGGAAGAGAAAGAATAGGGATACTGGAAGGGGCAGATTCAATTAATATTATTATTGACTTTTTTATAGCGCACCTTCAAGCAACAGGCAGCCAATTCTAGGTTCTAGGACCAGCTACTGAGAAAGAGCGTCGCTGCATTATAGCAGTTCGAGAACGAGGGATCAAGAGTGTGGAGGGTACAGAGAGATTGATCACCGCTCTTGTAGAGCAAAGTTACCCACTTACACGCAACAGGCTGTTTTGAGGAATTTTTGGAGCTGCACAACCCCTTCTTTCCTTCCCATCCTACATGTTAAATTACTTCCAATCGGAGGACAATGGCCTTTTATCGCTAGTTTTAACTGCACAGAAGTGCTTCTACAACTGCACAAATCCATTTAGAACTGCACATTGTTAAAAAAGCCCTGGCTACATGTGGGCTACAGCATCTGGGTACTACAGCTCTTGCCGTTGGATAGACCTCACTTCATTCATCAATGTCGTCGCTTACTCACCACTGCCACCAGGTTCTGTTAACAAAAGCATTGTACCTCAGGCTACCCAATCCAACAGCCCTCCGCCTCTGTAGCAACAGTGTGGAATAGCGGCAAGTGTTAGCGTTCACAGTAAATATCACAACTACGCCAAAAAGTCCTCACTGGTGAAAGACGAAGCATGTTCATCTATTTCTCTCGTACGAAAATGTGAACGTAGAACAGGCATTTGCCGCCCATTGGTCGGTTGTCCGAGGGGCCTACTTGGAACCAACGGTCGATGACATTACAAAGACTCTCTCGCAAAGACTCTACCACCTGGCTGCGGACCCGTGCATGCGTTGTCCTTGCATCCCAAGGATAGACTCACTCGACCGCACATTCGTAATCGTAATCGTGATCTCGAAACTTCTACAGCGCCCACAAAAGCCAAGTCGCGGGAACCAGCTTATTCACAGGCGCTCAATCAAAACAAAATCGATAGGCAGCGGGTCAAGTCCGGAGAGTCAGGCAGGCAGGCAGATAGATTGACGGCTAAGGTGGGTGATGTTTAGAATTGAAATGACGAGGGATGTGATGAGAAGAGGAGGCGAGGTCAGTGATCCATTCCTTGTGGCCATTCCTCTTTGAATATGTGACTTGCAATAATTTAAATACCCGTAAAAATGATTGGTTGGCCACAAAATAAATTATTGATTGATCGATTGATCCCTTCTGAAAAAAGTCACGCAGACTAAGACGATTCGTGAAGAATAAAACACATTCAAACGTAGTCTACAGAAATGAAGATTCAGTGGTTGCAGTGTTGATGGTGTAGCTCGTATATCGAAATGCATGTTTGTTTTGTCATTATAATAATCTTTAATGTTGTAGCGCCTCAGTTTTACGTTTCGTCATGAAACTTGAAATTTGGTTCGCATATTCTTCAAAATGCAATATAAGATCATGTGAGATAAGAATATTCTTTAATAGGTCAATTATTGCTTTCCGCATTGTGGTGCACACAGTACACATGGTATATAATCTGTAGAGACAATCAGGTTCCACGACAGCTGGTCCCCAGATAACTCGTCCAACGACAACTCGTCCACCGAAATAGAAGCCGGATTAATGAGAACGCGCTTGAGAAATGGAAGGTGGATGAAGGCTCTTCATTTATGAAATAGAAGCTGGATTTATGGAAAGACTTTCATGGTTTTCTAGCCTAATTGGAAGCTGGATTGATGATTTCCTTTCATGTACTTCAGCATGCATCCAGCTTCTATTCAGATCCAAAAACACCTTGATCCAGCTTCCATTAATTTTCTTAAACGTTATTTTCATCAATCCAGCTCCTATTTCACCTGTGACAGATTCTATTTCCCAATCGTTCTGTTCATAAGTTCAGCTTCTAATTCACCTGTAAAAGAACCCTCGTCCAGCTTCCATTTCTAAAACGTTTTCTCATCAATCCAGCTTCTATTTCAGCTGCAAAACCATCGACTAAACATTTTTCAGGGGACATTTTGTCGTTAACCATTTGTGGATGAATCAATATTTCGTGGACGAGTTGTCGTTGGACGAGTTGTCTGGGGACCAGTTGTCGTTGGACGCGTTGTCGGTGGACCAGTTGTCGTGACACCGGCCAATCAATAGTCAAATGTTTCAAAACCTAAAGCAAACTCCTAAATAATTGCAACAGTGCCTTGGCCTATTACCCTAAAAACGATGTCTCGGTCTTGGCGACACTTAAATCAAAATATTAGCACATAATAATTATTATAATAATATCCGCCTAGTTTGTCAGCCTGGAGTATGCTGCCGTCCTAAGCAAAAAGACAGTAACTCAATTTTTTCCGTTTTTGAGTTAGCACTTGTTTTCACATCCTGACAACATAATCTATCATATCTAGAAGCAAGGAAATGGTATCTGTCCGGGAACATGAAAAAAAACGGAAATGAAATTAACAGTAACTCAATTGAGGTACCATGGTGCTAAGCAAAAACGCAGTAACTTGAGATACGGTCTTCTTGCTTAGTATCCCATGTATTCTGATGGCCGACCGACCTACAGATATTTCAATATCTCAGCTTCCAATTCATTTAGAATCACCATCTTGGTGTTAAAACAAACACATTTAAGGTCAAGGATTCCAATGGAACTATTCCAAATTTACCCAAGGCCTAAATAGCGGCCATTTTCCAAAATGGCCGACAAAAAATATGGATTTGTCAATATCTCGGCTTTCAGTTCACTTGGAATTTTCATCTTGGTGTCAAAACATACACATTAAGGGTCAAGGATTGCAATGGAGCCATCAAATATTTACCATAACCTTAATAGCGGCCATTTTCCAAAATGGCCGACATAAAAAGAAGGATTTGTCAATATCTCGGCTTTCAGTTCACTAGGAATCGTCATCTTAGTGTCCAAGCATACGCACTTATGAACAAAGGTTACAACAGAACTATAACAAAGTTCCCATGGTGTTGATGGCAGCCATTTTCCAAAATGGCCGACATAAAAAGAAGGATTTGTCAATATATCGGCTTTCAGTTCACTCGGAATCGTCACCTTAGTGTCCAAGCTACGCATTTATGAGCAAAGGTTACAACAGAACTATAACAAAGTTCCCATGGTGTCGATGGCAGCCATTTTCCAAAATGGCGACCAAAGTAGGAATAAATTAATATCTTAGCTTCCAATTCGCTTATAATCATTATATTGGTGTATAAAACATGCATTTCAGGGCAATAGAGCTATTCCAGCAAAGAGGCATTCGCAAATTTCCCCATCGTTTCAATGGCAGCCATTATACAAAATGGCCGACCAAAAGATAGGAATTCACTCCAAGTTTACGCAATCTTTCGCCATAATTTAAAAGTTCGTGGCGCCTTGGAATACTTACGCCTTAATATGTTTGTTTAGACACGAATATGACGATTCTAAGTAGACTGAAAGTTCTGATATTGATAATTTGGTATTTTGGTTGGCCATTTTGAAAAATGGCCGACGTTGAGGTCATGGGGAAAATCTGACATGGCCATATTGAAACCATTGCCCCACTTTTTTGGATATTTAGATACCAAGATGACGATTCTAAGTGAATTAAATTCTGAGATATTGAAGGTAAAAAACATTCTGGTCCGCCATTTAAAAAAAATGGCCGCCATTGAGGTCATAGAACGTTTCACATGGTCCCTTTGGAATCCTTGCCCCTACAAATCTATGTTTAGACACCAAGATGGCGATTCTAAGTGAACTAAATGCTGAGATATTGAAAAAAATCATTCTGGTCGGCCATTTTGAAAAAATGGCCGCCACTGAGGCCATAGGAAGTTCTAGACGGCCCCATTGGAATCCTTGCTCCCACAAATGTATGTTTAGGCACCAAGATGACGATTCTAGGTGAAATAGCAGCTGAGATCTTTAAAAATATCTAGATTGGTCGGCCATTTTGAAAAATGGCTGCCATTGGGGCCAAATTGCAAATCTGCGATGGCCCTATCCTCAAGTGTTTTTCTTAGGACTTGTTCGTGGTATGTACCAAATTTTATGCAAAGTGAACATTTTCTCGCCAGTCTGCAGCACTATAATGAAGACTTACTGCTTTCTTGCTTAGCATCAAGCCGATATTCAATGCTTCGATACTAAGCAAAAAGACAGTAACTCATTTTTATACAATTTTTACTCAAATTTCACTAAAAACCATTTTATTTCCTAAATTCACAAGTTTAGATATGACTGTTTGCAAAAACTCAGAAAGTTTTAATTATTATTTCTGGTTGGATTAAACCGATTTCTTCTTTGTCGTTTTACGCGGAATCACCTTTTTTGAGTTACTGTCTTTTTGCTTAGCACGGCAGTATGGTAGGCCTATGACCAATTAATTAGGCATGATCGGGTAAGCAACGAGTCACGTCTATTTGTCATTGTTTGTCAAACAACTATTAGTTCAACTTCTTTGTGATGGAAACTCTTCGTATGGAGTCTCTAGTGAAACTCTGAGTTCGTCGTACGTCGTTCCAGGAGAATTTTCTAGACTCCTATTCAGCTGTTGATATTGGCTATTGGCCGAATCGTCCACCTTTCCGACAGATGGCTCATGAACTGCTTCGAGTTTGGTGTTGTCGCTACGGGTATTATGCTCTTGGTGTGTCGTCAGCCTACAAATAATATATTAAATAATATATTGAGAGTATGATTATTGTGCCTCAGAGTGGAAGGTTTTGGCGGAAGCTTTTTCAATCTTTTAATCGCTGAGCAGGATGTGAATAAATCGAAAGGTGGGTGATACTGGCCAGATTACAGCACACATTCATTTTATTCATTCTAATGATTTATAAAGCGTCCCTTCAAGATACTTCTCAAAGGCGCTCACAGCCTGGGCTGGGAGCATAAAACTCCTCTGGAAATAAAAGCATCGTAAGGATGTAAGCGTAATAAAATTAATTCATTTAAACATTCATTCATTAATTCAAGTACTTATTGCAGCATTAGCAGGAAACTGCTCATCGGTGTTCTCCACTCCAGCAAGCAAAAAGAACAATTTTCAAGTTCTTACATAATGTGTCAGAGAGTGAACTAGGGAACAGGCGTAACGTGTATGCCGAAAATGTTCGTGCACTAACTCCTAATTGTTCACGAGACAGTAGCAATCGACAACGGTCCAACAGTTGGTAGAATTTTTAATAAGAAATTTCTGTTCACGGCCAAAAATCTCAACGCTGGTGTAATTTACTGCAAAACTGTTTTTTAGGATACCCGTTTTATGCCTTAACTAAACTGAAAATTAGTTAGGCTACTCAAATTTCGCATGCTATAGCCTACGCCTACGATTCAAGACATCATTTAGCAATAACTGCAAGCATTTTCACGCTTTTGTCATCCTTCTGCATATCTAGTTTGAAAACTGGATTCAGTTTTAGAATCTAACCGTTCGATTCATAGAGCATGAAAATAAATTGTCGTGCAACTAGCCCATTGCACAGTAGTCCATTTCTATCCTGCATGTAAGATGCCGACTTGTCTTATAAGCGTTTAGTGGATAATTAAATTGGTAATTTTGGTCATTATATTAAAACTTCGTACCTTTTATTTTTCACTGCAAAAACAACCGTGAGTATGATAAATATGATGAGAGGTACGCCAAGACCAACTCCCAATCCGATGCCTACTGGAACAGCACCTGAAAAGAATAAAATATAGGTCCCTGTTTATTATTCCTGACTCAAGTTACACCACAAATCCTACATAAGCATTGGTCCATAATTATCAATAACGCCGAGAGAAATAATAGCTCTCTCAGCTTCGTTTTTAGAAAGTCTCACCGATTGTCTTGACTTTAGAAGATGCGACTTAAGCTCAGAACTTAATGATTCGCTGATGAAGTGTTAAAATCAGTGGACCCTATATCAAACGGTAAATTTTTTTGTGAGTCAAGGACAGTAGGCCTACTGTGCCTGAAATATTACAAACGAAGTCGCGTAATGGCAAGTGATTAAAATCAGTCATATTTTTCTATCGTAAACATCAGATTCTGTTGAAAAATAAGGATGAGCGAATTTCTGTTTCTAGAGGTAGGAAGGCAAACGGAAAGAATGTTCGAATTCCATATAAAAACAAACGGAAAGAATGTTCGAATTCCATATAAAAAATGTGATTTCTCTTCAATAGATGTGCCTTGCAAAAGGGTGGCCCGACAAAATGTCGCACGACAAAAAGTCGCCGACAAAATGTCGCGGACAAAATGTCGCAGAGACAATATGTCGCAGGACAAAATGTCGCCGACAAAATATCGCGGACAAAATGTCGCCGACATAATGTCGCCGACAAAATGTCGCGAATAATTCTACTCCTTATAAGTTCGTATAGTGCTTGAAATAAATGGCTTCGATCTATCCGAAGTTTGAAGTATAATACCTGTGCGAGGAGGTAGCGGACCAGGATTACAGAAGAAGGACCTGAGACAGAGCCTGTAGATAGTACTCCCTATAAGTGCGTAGTAAGAAGAAGGCGCACGTTAGAGTGAACGAAGGACTTCGCTCTATCGTCACCGATTACGAAAACAGAGAACCCATTCAATACTTGAGAGACTTTGCAAGAATTCTGACTATCAATGTTGTATGAACAGTTATAATGCTCTATTAGCAGTATTCATGGACATTAACAGAGACACTGACAGATTCAATATTAAATTAATTCTAGCTGTGGATAAACATCATGTAGGCATATTTAGGCTATAGTGTGTTTGCACACTATGTAGCTTTATATTAATATTCTTTTCCATTCATCACGTACATTTCCGTATAGACCTACGTTAACACATTTAATATTAACAACAAAGTAGCTGTCTTAGTAACTTCATGGAATGAGAGTTAGTTCGCACACTTTTAATTTTTTGCGGACTTTCTTCATGGCCATTATTTTTTGGAATGTGTGTCCGTTGAGACTACTAATAACAAGTTAATTCGATGTTTTTTAAATGGTCGATTTGTGCAATAAAAAATCTTTTACTCATTTACGTTTGCTCCATTTTGTCGGCGACATTTTGTCTTGCGACATATTGTCTCTGCGACATTTTGTCCGCGACATTTTGTCGGCGACATTTTGTCGTGCGACATTTTGTCATGGAACCTGCAAAAGCCTTGTTTATGGATGTTGATAGATTGAACCAAATTTATGAACATACTTTGCAGCGTATTCCGTCGACGCATCTCAAGCATCAATCTATCTATCCAACAATCTATTCAACCATTTATCCATCAATCAATCAATCCATCTACTCTCAAATCTACCTCTACTGACTATAGACATAGTATTTGCAATGCAGATTTAATGTTCCTGATTTTGATTTCACAGCACCGCTGTGTCTAAGCTTAAAGCACGGTTGCTGTATGCGACATTTTTTGTCTGCGAGTTTGTAAAGTAGGCTATCGATAATATTTTCCATCAAAGGCGCATCAAGCACTTTATGATCGTTGGTTAAATATCCAAAAAGTCTGTCATCCGTCAATTTTTCATATATTGAATAAAATAAAATCACAAATAAAAGTTTAGATTGAAATAAATATATACCAAAGCACGGTTGCTGCAGGCTATAGATACGACATTTTTGTATAAAATAAAATCACAAATAAAAGTTCAGATTGAGACAAAGACAATTGATTTATACCATCAGCGGACGATGGTGGAATAGCTCTATTTGCGTCTGATACAGAAGTCGTAGAAGACGTCATAATAGCTGCAGATGATATGGTTTTAGCCACAGATGTTGTTGTTGTTACCACCAATGGTGTAACTAAATTAAAGCATTTATAATGAGACCGACAAATGCATTAAATACAATTATTTATATTAATTATTGCCATGCATAAATTGCATATAATGACATGAGCTTATCTGTACAATACAATAAAACTGAAATTTGATATGGATCGCCTTACAAAGCACACACGCCTAGCAACTGCAAATCTGCGTGAAGGACTTGCTCAAGGTCTCTACACCATAGCGCCTCGGATGGGGATTGAAACCATACTCTACGCTAGACTACGCATTATAGGCAGACTGCTCTAACCAGTCAGCCATCGTGCCTCACTGATCACGATAAAGAGAGCAAATCTTATAAGTAGGCTATACGAAAAAATATGTGGCTATAATAATGTTTAGATAATTGGAACAAAAGGTTTTATGATAATTATAAACAATACACCAGAAAATTTATTCTACAAAATTATGTAGGATGCTTAAGATGAAACATTCTAAAGTAGGTCTAGATCCCAGCAGTAGTTTAGAAGGGATGAGCTTATAATATTATGACAAGGTACAAGCTTAGTTTTACCTACAAGTCCTTCGAAGACTTCATGCGTTCGCAATTCAGTATCGCACGTATTCTGAATGACGAGCTTGTTTAAATTAATTAAACTGTACACAGTTGGTTTGTGTATTAAAATTCGCGTCTCCGGCCAAGAGCTTAATTAATAACAAGTTGATTTATATATCTAAATTTGGAAAATATTTCCTTATAAAGTTGTTCTTGAGGTTAGGTCTCAAAACGATAACATTGAGACAACGCTGGATTCCTCGAAACATCATCCTGGCACAACAGATGAATATTTGTTAACCTGTGCTGTCCATCCCAGGCCGTAGATTCCTTCGCTCTGCTACGCATGGTGACCTGGTTGTCCCAAGGGCTCGATCTTCCACAGTGCTACATGGAAGCTTTGCTATGGTTGGTCCGTCTTTCTGGAATAAGTTACCTATTAGTCTCCGCAATGAACCTCTTTGTATTTCTTTGCCCCTTTTCCGCAAGCGTTTGAAAACCATTCTCTTTGATTGTGGTTAGGTGTCAGGTCGGGAGCGCCTCTGAGGAGTTCTCTTGAAGTGGCGCTATATAAATGTACAATTACAATTACAATTTGCATCAACTGCGCAGACCTACCTGAGTGACAGACTACGTAAATGCTGTCTACACTATTGCAGTCTTTTGGAAGCCAACTGTAGGTTGAATTGCAACTAGAACACGTGATCAGACACAGGGAACTCCAGTCACCAAAGTTTGCTGTCCATTTGGAAAACTTCACATCCTCTCCTAAATATTCAAAGTAAAATAAAGTGTGATAAGGTTACACCATGCAGCCGTACACTGTGACGTGGTCGCGAACATGGCTTGAGTATTAGGCTATCATTGACACATGCAACAACTCATCCATCAAATAATCAATCCGTCCGTCCGTCCGTCCGTCCGTCCGTCCATCGATCTATCTATCTATCTATCTTTCTATCTATCTATCTATCTATCTATCTATCTATCTATCTATCTATCTATCTATCTATCTCTCTATCTATCTATCTATCTATCTATCTATCTATCTATCTATCTATCTATCTATCTATCTATCTATCTATCTATCTATCTATCTAGCTATCTAGCTATCTAGCTATCTAGCTATCTAGCTATCTAGCTATCTAGTTATCTAGCTATCTAGCTATCTAGCTATCTAGCTATCTAGCTAAAAACCCACTTACCTACCTACCTACCGGTATACATACATGCATGCATGCATGCATACATACATACATACATACATACATACATACATACATACATACATACATACATACATACATACATACATACATACATACATACATACATACATACATACATACATACATACATACATACATACATACATACATACATACATACATGCATGCATGCAACCTTCATCTTTCTCTCTGTCATTCTATCTGTTTTATGTATGTCATTTTATTTAGCACCCTTTAATATAGCTACTTAGAGTCCATGGCCGTAGCCAGGAATTTATTTCGGGGGGTGTTTACTCGACCGAGAGCATACCACAAGCAACCGAGTAAAGTGACTAATGTGCTTGGAAAAGCGTCGTGAGCTCTCATATCGGGTTTTCGGCGACCAATGCATCACACACTGTAGTTCGTATACATCAGGTGCTACCAAATACATTAGCCTACATCATCTGGGTGGTCAAGAACCTAAAACACCCGCTTAGCTACGACCTTGTCAAAGTCGCTCCCAACCCAATTCAGCAGGTAGTTGTCAACCAATAATTATGTACTCCAACATGCTCCGATGCTCGAACTTTTCCAATAATTAGTTACTAAAGTTTATCTAATACAGCTGCAGTTCATTCCTGCACCGATGCAAGTTTCATACCTGAATCTTTCCAAATGTACCAGCTGAATCGAAGTCCAATCCAGAATCGAACTTCTTGATTGGAACCAAGCCATGAAGTGAAGTTGATGCTGGTGACATTTGCAAATGAAGCCAAGTCCCCGCCGTCCTTTAAGCATCTGTTTCTCGCCTCATACCAAGACACAGATGCAATAAATGAGATGTAACATCTGTCTGAGAACTGAAAGACGTTTGAACCGGTTGAAGAGCATCTGGAAACTGTTGAAGGGATAATAATTGTTTAGAATTCGGGTTAGATTACCCTTTTTGGCATTTTCAAACATTAGGAACAATTTTTGCCATGGAACTCTGTTAGGCTACCATTAGGTCTATGACAATTTTTATCAAATGAATATAATACAGCGCTGTCAAGAATTTCAAAAGCATTTCTAGAAACTTAACTTGACAACGAAGACTAATGGTATGACATCATTCAGACAAGTCTTTAGAACGATTGTCAACATTTCAATCTTGCAAGCTTAAGCTTACACATCGTTCGTTGGTTTTTTTCCAGCAGCTTTGTATTCTTATGCGTGCAGGATATTTAGGCCTAACTCTGAGACTTCTCTTGAGCTTGCTCTGTTTTCACTTCCGTCCGCAGAGCAATTTTTGGTCATGTCAGTCTTAAACTTTCAAAAATATACGCGTTTCTAGAAAGACTTAAGAGAGGTAGAGTTTTTAATCGCAAAATTTTAACATCCGTTATGGACTCACCTGAATATTCGCACAAGTAGCTGTAGTAAGCATGCGGTTGCTTTGCCGTTAAGTAGAACTGTAATGGTTTTCCATTATCACTTCTGAGTTCTAGCGTTGTCGTATACCAACTGCCATCGTATATAAACGTATAATATCCGACTTCCGATGCTAAATATAATCAAAATATCGAAATAAAATATTTCCCCAATTATTATTAATACTTATAATGACAATGACTGAATTTACTAAAAGTTAAATTTAATTGTTTTTTGTCATGTCTGTTAACTTTTCCTCTTCATTTAGGCTACGACATCACCAGGCACTGCAACAAATCCTTTTCAAAATATCCCCTTCATCCTTTAGTGTTGGTTTTCTCGGCCAGGTCTGCATATTTCCCACGATCTGTTTTCCGTCATTAGGCATAATAGTTCTTCAAAAGGCTATTGGTTCTGCAGGGACGTGAATGCTTTTTCTATTTTGCCTCTATAGACCTACATGTAGACCTGTGTCCTTCTTTTCACAATAGCCTTAAGCAAATGTAACTCGTTGAGCTGTTTAAAATATTACATTTCATATTTTTAAATTACCGACTCTGGACACTGAAACAATTATTATTATAGTCTTCAATATATATAAGAAGGATATCAACATTTTCAGTTTCTGCATGTAACCCTTCATTCATTCATTTATACGAGCATTTTTAGAGCCCCTCAATTCATTCATCTATTTCAATCATTTTTATAGCTCCTTTAGCGATGCCCTCTAAGAGGCGCTCGCAGTCCAACCACGTTGGTACCAATAGGCCTAAGTCTAATTTAAGCCAATATTAAGCTACCGCGCATGTACGCTGGAGCAGAAGCAGAAGCAAGCTTGGGGATTCTTCCAATAATTAGTCCCATGCTGCTGAGCCCGAGTCAGACCAACGAAAATAGAGCAGCAGTAGTCAAGCGGCTGGTGACAGAGGTGTGGACAAGGGTAGAAGCAGCATACTGGAATAGGGAGCGAGAGATGACCCGCAGCTGACGAATTGTGTAGGACAGGGTAAAAGATAGATGATTGACGTGCACTGAGAAACATAGTGCCTTATCCAGCGTGACTCCCCAAATCCCAAACAGAATCATAAAAGGTGTGTCTAACATACATGTAGGTTGATACTTTAGCTACCGCACAACGGTCAACACTCACTAGTCGCTTTCGCTCATAAAAACGGATGAATTGAGTTTTGTTACTTTTAAGTAGGTGGTGGTTAGAGACTAGTCAAGTTATCCATAGCATGACACATTTGCTGAATAACCGTCAGAGCACAGTTGGTATACAAAAGCTATTCACTGCGATAAATTATAGCGCCTCTTCTGGAGACTAATCAGAGGCAGGGCCGTTTTAAGACGTTTGGGTGCCCTATGCACAGACTCTAACTTCAAATGTGACTTGAATTCCGCCTCAATTCTGTAGGCTATAGATTGTTGCCTTAATGCATTGCACTTGCAAAATAGTGAGTTGGGCGCCGCATAAATTTCACATAATTAGCCTAAGTTATGGGTAACCTTGTTAGAATTTCTTAACATAGGACTAAACAGCCACCACAACTAGCACAGCAATCTTTTTCTCTACTAAATAACAGTTTTGTGTGCACGCCTCGTAGTTTTTGCTGTTAATTTGTTAATTTGTTAAGCAAATTGAAAGTAGGCTAAAATTGTTACAAGTAAATGCACAAATTGCCAGGACAGTTTCTTACAAACTCGCATTCGTGTTTTGACCTCAGCAAAATCTCTAACAGGCCATTAGACCTATCATCGAAATTCAAAGATTCCATAACACCAGATTCTGGCAGACAGCTTGAATCGTTCTAAGATTGAATTTCCGAATCTGGTTTTTGTTCGTTTGGCCTTAAAGTTTGAGAAAAAAACGTTCGGTCGTGGTACAGTTTACTGTAGGCCTAACTGTTGTCACCATCAATGACAAAAACATTCTTATTGCAATTTCAAGGTCTGGAAACGTTGATTTCAGATTAGACTTGCTACCACTCGTTACCATGGCATATATATAATATATAGATACATATATATAGATATTATTATTGACAAAGATATAGCACTGATGTTTTACAAATGACACCGACATAGGCTAATGTAGTAAACTTATTTCCGGTGATCGAGTAATGAAATGAATTGAGTTGGTCAAGATCTTGAAGATAGAACTTTGCAAGCATGTCACTGCATTCTATTATTTTGTTTGGCATTCAATTTAGAATGTAAATTTGCTGCTGACAAATCGGTGACAACTGAAAATCACAATATGCATAATAGAAGGGTAGGCTAAAGACTAAATTAAGAAAAACAACTTAACTCCGGATGTGGAAATGAAGTGATGAGAGCAGCTTTAGATATTGTCAAGTTAAATTAGTTTGTGAAGTTCACAACCGTGTACCGAGCAGGTCTATACCGTCGGTCGACATCTTTGCCTCTTTTCGTTGTCTCAAAAGCACTTTTCTCTCTTGGGATAACGCACTTGGAACGCCTCTTATTAGTGTGCTCTGTGAGAGGCGCTATATAAATTTATAGATACAATAAATAGATACAGTATTAACCGTAGGCTAATACTTTGATTATTATAAGCCTTTTTATTACTTGCAATTTGAAACAACTAGAAATGGACTAGTATATTTTGCAGAATAATTGTCAGAAGTGATAAAAGCAAGAATTATAACGATGATAGTAAAAATAATGATAATACTACTATTGTTCAATAATTACCGTATTGCAATTGGGGCCCACGTGTTCCCGAGGTATTACTTTGGTTTTTAGCCGCTGCGGGGCCCCCTTGTTGCTCGGGTCTCTATGCACGTGCCTCTAGTGCCTAGGCGTTAAAACGGCTCTGATCAGAGGCGCTCCTAAGTTCAGCGCGGCCAAATAGGATCATCTTAGCCATTTTAGAATGTGAAAGAACTGACTGAAGAGCTGTATGCCTAATGACTATAGCAATGATCTTACCAAATAACAGACTAGGCTATATGGATAGCCTCAAAATTGTGACCACGCATGCCGCGTCTTATCTTCAATGTCAAATTCTGCTTTCACTCTAAGCTAATGTCTCACTGGGTGCGGGTTCCAACTTCTAACTTTACGATTGCCTAAGCAAACTGCGAACCACCAAAGGCTCTAATATGATCAGGTAATTCTGAGATCATTGTGGTTCAGTAAATCATCAAAATATTTACAGATGCAAGATCGCTGTGAGATACCGTAGGTTACTGTAGCCTACGCTTACAAATTTCCTACCTGCTAGATTCGGCAATTTCGTATTCACCCAATGCCAAGTATAATATGAGTTGTTGTAGTCGCTGATTCGATAGGCATCCGTCCAAGCATTTTGGAATCTCAATGGGTTATAAGGATCAGAAATGTAGTTTTGGACAATATTATTTGTTTCTTCGTCTTTAATGATGATCAAAGTAGAGTTAAGATTATTGCATCGTTGTCGTGCGTTTTCAAAGGAAGCGTATAGCCATCGATTGTTTGTGGTGTCATATTGTGCATCGAAGCAATGCATTTCGACTGATGTGTTGTAGCATCTTCGAAATTCATTTGCTCCATCTGCTGCTTCCACCAAATTTAAAAAACCTGGAATGAGAACCTCGAATTAACTCTGCAAAAACGGTTAGATCCATGCAAAACCGCATCCATATTAGAAGTTTGGAGGTTACGATTACGATTACGATTACTGTCACACTTTTGTAATATTTAACCTACTTTACGGATTATATTCTTAGTCTAAATAACAACTGCCGATCAAAATCACCACTTTCAATGGCTCAGCCTCTGTGCAGTGGCGGCGCTACGCCAGGGCATGGCAGGACAAATGCCCTGGTAAAAAGCCTTTGCCCTGGTCGTTGCCCTGCCATAAATTCCGCCCTGCCAGAATTTGTTTGGGCATATTGTTTCTTACTGTTCACGTTCGTCTGGTATGGCAAAATTCCGGTAGGGCAAAAATTCTGGCAGGGCAAAAATTCTGGCAGGGCAACAATTCTGACAGGGCAAAAGTTCTAAAAGGCAAAAATTCCGGCAGGGGAAAGTTCTGGCAGAGGAAAATTCTGACAGGGAAAATTTCTGGCTGGGTGAAATTCTGGCAGGGCAACAATTCTGACAGGGCAAAGGTTCTGGAAGACAAAATATTCCGGCAGGGGAAAAATTTCTGGCAAGAAAAATTCTGTGTCCGTTTATCCACATTGCCGTATACAGCCAACAGCATAGGCCTAACTGTCGCTTTATTGTTTTTCAAATGAAGCGTAAGCATTTGCGTAAACAATAGACCTATAATATACCTGACTCAGTTCTTTTATTTGCTTGAACTTGTTGCTTTCGAAATGGTATACGTAGGACCTACTGAGTGGGTTCTACTTGAAAGTGGACTTGCAATGCTTCGCTAAGTCACTCAGATTAGTTTATAAGATTTGCTTTCCAAATGTCAAAAAGTGTTGGGTTTTATGGTTTCGCGCATCTCTGACCAGGGAACCCTAATAGGATGAGTGATTTTGATTTATGGTGAGCACGATATAGCGCCAAATTATAGGCAGGCTGTACACGAAAGTAGGTCTATGCTATACGCGGGTATAGTGGCGGAGACAACTGGGGTTTCGGGGGTTAAATACCCCCCATCGGCTTAGGAAAAAGGTTTTTAAAAGGTTGTTTATACACCTAAATAAGAAAACAACACATTTTTTGCAGTAACAATTGTTTTTTTCTTACTTTATTCTTTTTGTACTTTATTCTCTTTTCATTTACTGTAATAATATGCCTACTGTTGGGTTTGTGTCAGAAAGGGCATCCGGCCAGGCCATTAAGCCCCCAAATCCCTCCATCATAAATTCCTGGCTATACGAAACATGCGCGGGTATAATTATACAGCGTGTACTCGCCTCAAAAATGGCATCCTATACTTAGTTCTGTAGACGAGGGTATACGCGGTATGTAGCCAATAGCATATGGGCCTACTCATCTCACAAAGAATGCAGCTTACAAAAATTGTGAGAAATGAAATTGCGAGCAGAAAATAGTCGAAGATCGCAGAAATTAGAGTTCTTTTGTACCGCCGCTACCGGATTACGGACCGAAAAGGTCGTCAGATATTTACCAGGTCACCCCTGCTTACATAACCTATAATCAGAGGCGTAAGAAATTTCGATGACTAAAAAGAATCACAATTTCGTTAAAAAGGTTTTTTTCGGCTGTAGCGAGTGCTCACCTCAAAATGTACCAATATACCCAGATTATAGGCCTATGTACACGCCCGTACTACCGAGCACGCCACTCTGCCCTGGTTACACTGGTCAACACACAAAATATATCTTAGATGAAAATAGCAAATCTTAACTAATTTTGAGGTGCTGAACACAAATATGATGGTAAAATTTGTCGATTAGCTCTCGTTCAGGAGAGACAGAGATGGTTACGTACAAATGTCTCAATACGCATTGAATCGGCCTACATATGTGGGTCATGACCATTAATTTTCTCAACGCTGTATTTCAAACTACATATTGCAGCACAATAATGTGTCGCAATGCATTAACCTGCCATGCAACCCCTCCCCAGTGAGCAAGAAAATTTCCATAGCAGCTAAAGGCCGGTGACCTTTGCTGTTCGAATGGTTTGGAGAGAACGAAGCAATCATGCATATGACTACTAGCCTACTTTTGCATGGTTCCACGTACTTCTGCATTCATGACAAGGAAATGGAAGTGGTCAATAGCGCATCACCAATATACCATATGCAATCCGACCCACTCTGCATGGCGAAGGACTTCCCGTTCCGGATCCACCGAAAGAATTTTTCATTGATTCAGACGATGAGGAGGGAAACGAAGCGACTTCGGGTTCTCCGCAGCCTTCGACGTCTGGGGATGATCCTTACGTCTGCCAAGGTGTATCATCTGTGCCACACATTCTCACCCAGGGTAAACTGAACGATCTTGTTCGCCTCCTGGACCTATCCAAGGCCAAGGCGGAGTTACTTGGATCAAGATTTAAATAAATTGAATCTTCTCCTAGAAAATGCCCGAGTGACATTGTTTCACACTCGTCATGGGCAGTTTGAGGAAAATTTCACCAAGGAAGATGACCCTGTCTTCTGCTTCAATGTAGATTTTCTGATGAATGCCCTCGGAATCAAACATGACCCTCAAGAATGGCGACTATTCATAGACTCCACGAAATTGAGTCTCGATGCGGAGCTGCTGCATATTGGAAACCAGCTTTCATCCATTCCCGTCCACTTGAAGGAAACTTACGACAACCTAAAATACCTGTTGAATTCTGTTCAATACAGCAGGTATGGATGACATCTGTATTGTGACTTGAAAGTATATTGGCTTTCTTGACGAGTCCACAGCTTGGATTATACAAAATATTGCTGTTTTCTATGTGAATTGGACAGTCGAGCAAGGACCTTGCACTAAGTGAGGAGAAACTGGCCTGAGAGGAAATCTCTGGACGTCGGAGAGAAGTAGGCTATGTGCAACGCCTAACAGTGGTTGAAACCCAGACAGTCTTGCTAGTGTAATATTTGGCTGCCAAATTTCCTGGCAAAACAGAAATTAAAGAAGGAAGTTTTGTTGGTCCTCAGATCAGTCAGATAGCTAGTCAGAGATGAGATGTTTCACAATCTGCTTCAGGGCGACAAGAAACAAGCTTAGGATTCATTTCGTCTCGTGTTAACTAACTTCCACTGGAATGTCAGGGCAAAAAACTACAAGGATTTGGTTACGGACATGTTGTCTATGACCCTATGTATCACACGAACGTTTTCAAGAAGACATTGCAGACATGGAAAACGATACCAGGGAAGCTTCCATGTTGGCTGACTACATATATGGGCCTACTATGTGGCGCACGGTGGTGTAGGGGTATTTTCAGTGCCTTGTAGCCGGAAGGTTATGGGTTTGAATCCACCTCAGGCCACCACGCAGGGACCCTTTAGAAGCACTGTGAGCACTGAGCAGTCCTTCACTCGCAATTGCATATGCACTTCATGAAACTCCTATTCAGTGTCCGTGCTGTAGTCGGGAGCGCTTCGGATTAGGGTCTTGAAGAGGCAGTGTAGCAAGTGCTCTTACATACATAGGCCTACTTGTACGCTCACCAGACATAATCCTGAGCAGTTATACAAGAGATAGTGGGATGTAGAAGTGAACATTTACTGGTACAGATGTCATATGTACGCATTGTCCTATTTATAGAAACTCTTGATGATATCAGAGAAACTGGAGCTAATTATTGAATTTCATTGTCACATTCGTGTTCAGCACCTTAAAATCTGTAGGAAAGTGCAAATTTCATGTAAGATACAAAAATTTCATGAAAATTTGTTGTCCAGTGTTATTTGTATGACCGCCCTGGCTATGCCCTGGCTACAAAAAGTGTCTGGCGCCGTCACTGCCTCTGTGCTTTCGCTAGTTGAAAAGGAAGTCATGCGAATGGAAAGTACGCCCGCTTTTCATCTGACATAGGCCATATTCAATGCTTACTCTGGAGCAAAATGGGTCATGCCTCTTTTGTAGGGGGTTCATAATGGCGGGATATTATTCTATATTCTACTTCATTTTCATTTGAATGCAGAATAGAGCATTGAACATTAATATCAACTATTATTTATTTATTCATGTCAATCATTAAATTTAACATTAATGTCAATCTATATATGTTAATGTTACTGTCAATTAGATAACTAACAATTCCTATCAACTATAACACGATTATATCAACACTAATATTACTATAATATAAATCATATTGATGCTAACATTTTATAGGCCTAATAGTATTAATAACAACAACTACTATGCTTCTGAGCCTCAGTCACGAGGAACTATTCCATAACCGTTTAGGTCTCATTTAGATTTGCATACTCTTCTCCTCTCGAATAATTATAATAACCACATAAGCATTGCGCTCATTCACACACAGTCCAACGTTCGGTCGACGTCTCTTTATCCTGCATAAAATATGGCAACGACTAGAAACGTACCTGCTACAATCACGAATAATGCGAAAACAAACCGCGACCCGAATAACTTCATTATTAGGTAAGGATGCAGATTTATTTCTATGCTTATTTATCATCTGTGTTCTATGCCGAACCTATGTGGCCTGAGTCTGTTATGGTGCATAGACCTCCTTTAGAATGAAGGTAGGTATACTCATCATCGATCGTAAGGTTAAAGCTGGTTACTTCCTTGTTCACTGCTATAGCCTGCTATGCAGTAATAGTGCCGTAGGCTTATATTAAAGTACACAGGAGAGTGACGTTTTGGCTCATAAACTGGCAAAGCGTGTCGTGCTCTCTGCTAGACCTTAATGTCCAGTGAGCCTATCAAAAAACCGTAAAATGGATCCCACAAAAAGGTCCCAGTGGGTTATTATGTTACATATGGATGCCAAGCAAATTAGCTTATAGTAGGTGTAGGCCTAGACGTCGTTTCTACAAGAAGCATTGGGTGAATATATGTATTAATAGTATTGAATTCTGGCCACGTCCTACATACACGACCTACTCCCTCTATATGTTGTAGGTTCACTTCCTTTTTCAATAAATTACACCGTTCTTTCCCACAGAGACATGAAATGTAGGCTTCGCTGTGGACTCACTCGTAGAGTCATAGGCCTATACCTCAGTCCTGGTGTTCTACGGTACAAAGATCCCGTAAATAGATTACGGACTCTGGAATGCATGGTACGTATTTGTAGCCTATAGACCTGCTATTTGTATACCTCCAAAAGCAGTCTTCATGATATCCTAATAATGAAATGCAATAGCTTTCTATGGCCATCTTTAGCACGGTATTGACGGTGCCTCGTCAATATTATAGTTCAATTTAGATGGGTCGTTCAAAGAAGATGTAGCCGAAGTGTATATTGATGGGATGCTTTATTAAAAGCGAGAGCGAGTGTAATGATTCTTTCTTCGACGTCTACAGGAAAATATCTATCAAACAATGATAAGATAAGAATATTCTTTAATATACCAATTGCTATCCGCATTTTGGTGTACATACAAAGTATAAAAAAAAACGTACATACATAGTTTTTCAAATAGTTTTCAAAGACAATTAATTTAGTCAAGACTGATTTGTTAATTAACGCAGACAAAACAATATCCAGCTTTTGTGATGCTGGGAGGTGATTCTCGCGAAGTGAGGATCATTATAATTATAGCCTAGCATGTTACGCCTACAATAAAAAGAAACAGTCATTCAAATCGTCGCCTTCGTCCGTAATAAACAAATTACTGAAGCGGATCGAACGAGCAGGATTTCGATGTTTTCCTCGTATTCGTATGGAGCTCAGACTACCGGACGGGGTAAAACTGGAGTAATAGTAAGGAAGACTAACTGAGATAAACGAAAATATGTAAAGGAAACAATTATTTTTATAGATAAGCAATGCCAATAAAGAAATAATATCATAAAAAAACAGATCTTGTTGGCTGATTTCTGGTGGTGCCTATGCATAGGCGGGCCTCGCATGGCCAATTTCTGGTGGTGCTGAGCACTCACAGGTCTCGCAGAGTCGGTGCCCATGACAGTATGAAAGCAAATTTGACAGAGAGGTCTAACCAAGTCATCGCAGAGTAAAAATTGGGGCTTGGCAGGTGAAATCTCAGTGCATGCACAGCAGCCAATAGTGTCTTTCTAACAACTTGCGCCCATGTTTGTTATACAGGGTGGCGCAAAATAAACCGGACTATTAGTTTTTGCAATTGCATCGCTTGAATAATCAAAGTAATTATTGCCTTAAAATTATCATTAGACAGAAATGACTGGTATATCTCGTAGAACTGTTCAGCGTATTGCTAAATTTGACTTACAGCTTAAAGTGTTTCGGCGACGTGAGGTGCAGCTGCTAGCACACGCTGACAGAGTGAAACGGCTTGCCGCCTGCAAACGTCTGTCTCGACGACTAACCGTAGCTAAATATTGGCCAGAACATGGTTTACGGATGAAAAGATCTGTACAGTCCAAGCACCAACCAATTCACAGAATGATCGAGTGTACGCCAACGTAGCTGTGAAACGAGACATTCCTTCAGAACGCTTGCTGAAAGGTCGGAAGCACTTCTCCCAGAGCATCATGGTTTCAGTTGCCGTGTCGCAGCTGGGGAAATCGTCATTAGTTTTCGTTGAACGAGGAGCAAAAGTTAACAGTTCCTATTACTGTGACGTCGTCCTACATCTAGGATTACTGCCAGACATCATAGCTCACTCTGGTCACAATTTCACTTTCCAGCAGGATGGAGCACCTGCTCTTCGTTCACGAAAAACAGTTGCTTTTCTCACTGCTCACGTTTCAGACTTTATTGAACCAGAAAATTGGCCACCGAATAGTCCGGACTTGAATCCCGTAGACTATTCCATCTGGGGAATGCTTCAGCAGCTTGTCTACAGGCAGAGAATTCGAGATATTGAACATTTGAAAGAAGCTCTGACCGCATGCTGGGACGAAATCAGCGAGGACACTATCAACCGGGCTATTGCACAGTTTCGCAAGCGATTATCATTGGTTATCGCAGCAAACGGAGGACATAGGCCTATTGAACATCACTTTGACCGAAATTGCAGAAAATTCTGAAATTTTACAGTTCATTCAATGTTATATTAAATGCCAAACCAATGCTAGTAATAGGAACTGTTAACTTTTGCTCCTCGTTCAACGAAAACTGATGACGATTTCCCCAGCTGCGACATGGCAACCGAAACCATGATGCTCTGTTAGAAGTGCTTCCGACCTTTCAGCAAGCGTTCTGAAGGAATGTCTCGTTTCACAGCTACGTTGGCGAACACTCGATCATTCTGTGAATTGGTTGTGTCATTTCTGTCTAATGATAGTTTTAAGGCGATAATTACTTTGATTATTCAAGCGATGCAACTGCAAAAACTAATAGTCCGGTTTATTTTGGGCCACCCTGTATTATGTAGCTCGAGACTAAAGGATGAATCGCCGATGAAGAGGACAAATCAAGAACGAGTGGTTTCTTCCGAATATGAAACAATGGCGTCAGACAATGGGTCGTCCGATGTTATTGTTCCGATCTATGCTGAGTTGGAATTGGCCCAACAGCCAATGCTTTTCAACAGCATGATTTACGCCAACCTGCGACCAACCAGTAAAACTGTTGACACGGACATAGAAGTCGTCTATGTTGAAGTCTAACCAACTGTGTCAAGATGTGTTCCGCGCCTGCATCAATCACATTAATTTTAACCCAGGAATCAATAGCATACCACGCATTTATTTTGAAGCGAATGTGAGAAACTATAGGTCCAGGGCTGTGCTGGTAGGCTAAATGGCGAAGTGAGTACACGCTGACCGGGAGAAAAACCCGACCTGCTCGGCCCCGAAATTTCTAGCGATCTTTTTTTAGTCATCGGACTAAAATCTCGTCCATTTGCCTTTTTTTAGTCATCGGGCCTCATCGGGCCAAAATGCATCTTAAGCAGCCGCGTGTCCCCTGATTTACTAGCGTGTACACTGTACGGTGTACCCTCCTTTTTACCTGCGTATACCCTACTTTTCGGGAGGTATGTATACGATGCCGTTTTTCCCCGTAGGTAAGTATACAATGTATACCCGCGTATACCCTCATGTACAGCCCTGTAGGCCCATAGGTCTGCAGGTGGATGAATGATTTGGAACTCCGCCACTGGTTGTTCTTTCTCTGCCAGTGCCAGTCCAAAGCCTGGATAAAGGAGGAGGGCCACACTAATCATCTTTGATACGGCAGTGTCGCTAAACATGTAACATGCGGTGAATGCCCGATTGATGCACTATATGGGCAATAGTACAATAGATAGAAACCTGTGCTTATAATGTATGCATATTGGTGCATAGTATTGTATTTACGGCAGAATTTTTATGCATTTGTGTATTATGCATGCTTTTATGGAATCAGCTAACTAGGGCGTTTGGAGAAATATCACGAGCAACACTAATAGTCGGCCTAAAGTAAATACCCAGAAAATGTTTATGGGTATATTAGCAGGCACCAAGAATTTGAATTAGGCTATGCAGGTCCTTGGCAAGGAGTCAGAGACATGTCCTTGATTTGACCTAACTTCAAGGAATCTAATGTATGTATGTATGTGCACCTGCTATAGTACCCTTTGAAGATTACTACTCAGAAGCGCTCCCGACTACTTTAGCGCAGACACTGAATCGGAGTATCGCGCCGAGGCGCATGAGCAATTGCGAGTTAAGGTCTTGCTCAAGGTCCCCACAAGGCGGCTTGAGGTGGATTCGAACCTGCCAACCTCCGACTGCAAGGCAGTGAACATACCCACCTTTGTTCTCTGTGTGTTCCCTTGAATCTCTGCCAAAAGACGTCGCCCTATATTTATTCACACCGAAGACAAATATAATGTCGCATTTTCTGTAAGTTGGTCCTCGTTTGGTTGTGCAGTTACACAGAGATGGCGAACCTGAGGCATCCAGGGCAAAAGTGGCACATGTAAAAAAAGTGGGGTACGCGGAATTCAGGACGGTCCCAGAATTTGAGGCTGCGAAATAGCCTATGACCACTGTAAAAATAAATATTTTCCCATTATGATTGATGAATCTTATTCTAACATTTTTAGAGCATATTATTTAGAATGATCTCCATTATTTCAGATTTCTTCTGTCGCTCTGTGAAATGATCATCAAAAACTATAATGTGAGAATAGGTATTTTAGGCCACAGGGCACAATTCCGATGGGTATACCATGGTATCTTTTAAATCACTTAGAGGCACTGTTGTGACGCATCCTTGAAAAGGTTCGAACGCCGCCTCTGTCCGATCACTGTCATCACGAAAAGAAGAAAGCCACGACAAAGGCATTGCAATTCTTTTGCACACAATTATAATAATAAGTTTTTTAATATTTGGTTACGAGTGGAGCAGATTTCGATCCAATTTACAATAATGTCTGAGTGCGACAACTTAATTATCTAGTACACCTTCTTCCTGTCGGTTAACTAACATAATTACTATTTGGCAGCAACGCAAAACAACGTTTCTCTAGTAGACATTATGAACTAGATAGGCTACTATGCTTATTATTGTTAAGAACGTGACATCCGAACAGAATTTCTAATTATTAGCCTACTACTTACGGTAAAGTAAGGATGAAGACGAGATCAAAAAAACCTTATTAAGCATTGTAGTTTTACCCTAATTTCACTCAGACGGCTGTCCCCGGGTCTTACATGTGTACGACGTCCTCCTCTAACTGATTACTAGTTTTCGATGAATCGGAAGACGACAAGGCGGTAAGTGCACCAGTTCTTACCATCCTTAATCAAGCTCGTCATCCGAGTGAGGTCGCTGGCGACATTGATTCCCTGAATCGCCGAGCAACGGACTCCTGGTGACAGTGGCTCTGCGAATGCGATGAAGTTAAACTCCGCATCGAGAAGGACGAGGTCAGAGCCAGAACCGGCGTCAAGAACTATTCTTCCATGACTATCAGCAAGACTCGCTTTCGTATTTCCATCCAACTGTGACTCCAGTATTCTTACAGTTTCTCCGAACATACTCATCTCCCGCAATTTTGTTTCTCCTCGGCCGTTAGTGGAGACAAAAATGAAGCGACCGTTCGGCTTCCTTACGACACTTTGAATTTGCATGATGTCCGTCTGGTGTCTGTCAAAGTTGATATTCTGCATGAGGTAGCCGTCGATATCGTACGTGCTAATTGTCTGTCCTCTTCTGGAATCAGTTGACAGCAGAATCAGGCATCCGTCACAAGATACCGAAATATCGATGATCGGGGCGTAGAGTCCTTCGATCCACCTAACCGTCTGGTACAGTCGAGGTCCTGTCTTGGTTAGACGAATGATGGACCTTCCAGTAGCATGCTTACATGCCGTGTACACTGATGCTGCCTTGCAGCATGCAGCCATCAACTCAACCTGCATTCCGTTTAGGTAGAGGACGTCCTTAACCAGAGGGACGACGGTTGGGTCGTAAACTTCGATGATGAGATCCGTTCGGACGTCACGCCGAAGGACGTAGATGTCCGGGCCGAGAGCAACGACCGATCGTACGCCTGATTCTATCTGGAACTGGCTGATCAAGTCCAGGCAAACGATGTCCTCGTCTAACCATATGAACAGAAGAAAATGCAATGTTTTAAGCAGTGTTCTCAAAAGGTATATATTATGTATGTATCAGGGGTTATTTTAACGCGCATCTAGACACAAAGTGTGTAGTTGGAAAACCAATTTGTGCAGTTGAAAATCAGGTTTTGTGCAGTTACTTTTTTACATACAATCGCATAAACAATATAAGCAGCTAATATATTTTAATTAAACTATTATTGCAACAAACAAGATTATAAGACATTTTTGCCGTGAATTTAACTTTAAATTTCTACCGACAACTCTATTGACATAAAATACAAGAAAACAAGTCTATAGGCCTAGATAAAGACATGGCATATTCAAACAAGCTGTCTGATGCAAGTCAAATAACGCTTAGCGAAACGAAATCAAATGCAAGATTCACAGTTTGTAACAAAATAATTAGTTAAAAACGAAAGCCAGGCGGAGCACAGGGCTTCTCTGCTGTTGTGTTTACAACTTCAACCATTTTAAACAATAGACATGAATTAAAGCATATAAACATGAAGGATCGCAAATAATCCTAGACCGTATCAAAATTTCCCCAATTCAGCTATTCCTCGCATAACGAGCCTTGGCGGGTCACGTACACTTACTTTAGAGATCAAAATGCTTTTGGTTTTGCAACATCAGAGGTGATATCTTGACTAAAAGAGTAATCGCATTCTGCCTGTTCGCTTGCAGAAAGTGTAAATATTCCCTTAAACCAACGTTGTTTTGATGCTTTTGGCGTGTCCCTCATTCTACGGACTCGCTTTTGCAGCCACAGAAGCACGGACGCCCTAGGATCCCATTCTATCAATGGCGGCATGACTGTTGTGATAAATGTACAAGTATTCATTTTCGGAGTTGACCGACATACTGCTTCTGCCGGTAGATTTTAAAGCGGAGCTTGTGCTGATAAGACGTTCAACGTCTGCGCTGTGAGGTTTAGCAGCCAGAAGACGGGCCAAGACCGTTGTCACACTTCTGTATGAGTCAGATGATGCAAGAAAGCGAACTTTTTGTGCCAGTGTCATCTGTCTAAGAGCTTCAATATTGTCCATTTCAAGCAACTCCCAAAACTCAAGAGATAGCTCGGACAAAGCGAGATCAGGACAGAGCATGCTGTGAACTCCTTCCAAATTTGCTGAAGATTGTAGAGTGGCAAAGGACTTCGCAGTACGCATCAGTTGAGCATCCACATCAAAGCGTTGGTCAAGGAACTCGACTAGCGAGGCAACCACTTCTCTACAAACAGCATTGACATCCCTGCAATCGGAAACATATTGGTGGTGTTCTTTGCGGCGTTTCTTTGTCCTCATTAGCTCAATTCCTTTCAGGATCTTTGTTACGCCATCTGGCTGTAACACAAGTTCCTTCTTCAGAGCCTTAGTCCACCCTCCTGGTAAGTCATCTTCTGTTAAAGCTAACAGCCGTGCTTTTACCGACTTAGTTGTCTTTTCAATGTCGAGAATAGTGATGCCATCTCCTTGCAGCAGTTTCTGGTATCTGCTGAAGACAGTGAGAACATCAGCCAAAAATGACAGGAGTACGAGTTTATCCTCATCTAGAAGAAATGCCAAAAAACCACTTGAAGCTTTATCTTTGGATTGCCGCATATAAAGAACAAGCGAAAACCATGATACCAGAACCGAATTTACTAATGCGTATGAAAACTCAGACCACCTAACCTCAAAAAGCTTAGGAAGCGCAACGAGGTGAGAGTTGTTAAGATCTGCGACTTCCCGAAGTTCCCTTGATCTGAGACCTGATGTGTGAAAATATGTGGACAGGGCTACCAGATTCTGAAATATATGACCAATCTCACTGACAGAGTTGCTGGTAGATTTCCAAGCCAAATTCGAACGGTGAACTGCACACCAGATTGTTAACAAAGGGACAGATGTTGATTGATGATCCCTCATTTTGGCTCGAAATAGAGTCCATAAGCCAGACCTCTCACCTGTATTGATAGACGCTCCATCCGTCACCAAAGAGGACGCGTGTCTTAGTATATGCTTTGCAGCAGATTCTCCAACTGTGTTAATGCATGCTTCTTCCAGAGCTTCGAGAATCCCCTTAGCGCCTCGGCAACGAGGTTCGCTGGCACCTAAGAAGTATTGTTCCTCTGAACCAACCCCTCTGACCACTTTCGCCATAACGTAAATTTTATCAATTTGCGTTCTGTCTACGGTTCCATCGCATCGTATGGATAATGCCAATACATCATTGGTCAGCTTTTTCGCAAGAATTTCTTGGTGACTTTGTACAATGCATTGCAAAAATTCTTTGTGAGATGCTGGCGTCAAGTACTGTAAGTTCCAATCTTGCTCAGTTGTCATTTTACCGCAATTCCATGAGAAAGCAGATGCCATAGTACTGATAACAACTCTTGCAGGAAATGAAAATGCACTCAGAGTTAATTTCTTTGCATCTCCATATGCGTGTACGAAAAGACTGCCGACTTTCTCTGCCAGTTTCTCATTGACCTTTGAGATTGATCTTCCCATATCAGACATTTTCACAGCGTCTACCGGAGATAAGGTTGTCATACGATGAGCCTTCAAGCTTTGAGAATGATAAGGCTGCTGCAAGTGCTTCCGTACCGTTTCTTTTCGAAAAATTACTCCACACTCCATAGCAATAGGTGGCACCTGACATTTTACTGAAAGTCTTTTCACCAAATCTTGAAACTTACAGCAAGCTGTGCAGCTTACGTAGTGACGGCCGTTTCGTCGAAAATGACGTAAAGTGTTGGTGGTTTGCACCGGTCTAATTTCCAAAGATTTTTCTCTGAGTTCTTTTTTATCCATACCATAGTCATATGGCATTGCAGATGAGCTAACGCATGCTGCTGGGTCACACTCTGGTACTTCTGTGAGTTCTGTCTTCCCAGATGATAATAACGTCGAAATATCGGATAACTTGTACAGTTGAATGGCTGCATGGCTTATCTCCAGTTGTATACTTATGTAGCCAGTCAAAGTAAGCAACATCATCTAATCTATCTGTCTCAACGTGTATACCTACCACGTATCTCAGGCTGACTGCATTTGAGGAGCTAGAAAAACGGCAATGTAATTGGAAAATCTCAAATAGACGTCTTTTATGGCCCCAATAAGAAACTACCATCCAAGTATCCAACACTTGTTGCTAGCAATAATTATTTACCGGACTCAGCCATGTTTGTTTGTTTGTTTGTTTGTTTGTTTGTATGTGCACTTGTTATAGCGCCCCTTCAAGCTCTCTCTACTCAGAGGCGCTCCCGAATGCAGAGCGGACACTGCATCGGACTTTCACGCCGAAGCGCTGAGCAATTGTGAGCGAAGAACTTGCCCAAGGTCCTTACTCGGCGAGGTGGATTCGAACCTCGAACCTTCCGGCTTCAAGGCAATGACGCCACCACTATACCACCGCGCCTCACATGTCCGGTAATGCCTCAAATTTCTAACCGGACGTTTAGTGGCGGCGCTGGGGAGGCGGGCTAAGGGGCTAAACCCCCCTAAAAAAGGTCATCCATTTTTCCCCATGTAGAATTTTTAAAAAATTGACGATTAACCCCCTTTAACCCCCCCCCCCCAAAAAAACTGAAATCCTGGCGCCGCCGCTGATTCTGTCAATTATGTGCAGTTGAGAAATTTCCTTAAAATAACCCCTGGTATGTATAGGGTCTATACCGGTAGTATATTAATATATGGACCTATATAATATAGATTCGTTGATTCGTTGATTCATTGTTTCATTGATTGATTCAGCGATTCATTCATTCACTGATTAATTCATTCACTAATTCATTCATTCATTCATTTATTCATCGATTCATTGATTCATTGATTGATTCACAGATCGATTGATTCGTTGATTCGCTGATTCATTGATAGATAAATTGATAGACACAATTATTGATTGACTGAGTAGGAGCTTACTGGTCGAAAGAACATTTGGCATCATTTGCGTTTGCATGGGAAACGCTTTGGGAGGTACCTTGATGGAGACATTTCAAAATCAGTTTCTACACGACTAATTTGGACACAGAATAACGAGAATTAAAGCATGACAACCGAACACAGAAGAAGCAGTGCGGTAACTTAATTCATGGACACATTATTAGCATCAACTAACCTGTGCGGTCGATGATACTGATTAGTTCATTTCGGAAGATGTCAGTAGTAAGGACAGTGTTCCATTTCGAACAGACTGTTCTAAGTCTCGTCACAATCAGATTCGCCTTCGGCTTCCATGCACTTTTCACCAGTCTCATGCTCTTCACTTCCATAACTACGGCTTCAACCAGGATGCGTTCAAGTGTCTCGATTGGTAGATGATCCAGCTACAGACGAAAGTTCAGAGAATGGTAGCACATCCGTTAACAAAGTATTCTCTATGATGAACACTTAGTGTAAACGCAGCATGACATGACTCGCTTCTAACTTCGCAACTGAGGCTGGTTAAGTGCGGCTTAACTCTATAAGAGGTAACAGATGAGCCCGTTTGTAGCCTACTTGGCACTTATCTTTGAAGACTTCATCAGTATGGACTTGTTCTCTTTATTACGATCTTTTATTGCTCATCATGCTTCTCTTATTAGGTGCTTTGATATAATATTGGGCGGACTCTTGCAGGACCTGGATGCTTGTTCTGTTTAACGACACTGCTATATTATTAGTGTCGCCCTCCTCGTTTATCCCGGCTTGGGACTGACACTGGCAGAGTGCAACCAGGACCTGGATGCCTTAATTCGATTATATGTAGGTTTATTTAAGATTACAATAGCCTATTAGTACCAACAGCATGCCAGATGCGGCATTCGCAGAAACACGTGACTTGGCAAAATAATGCAACAGTGCCCGAGTCCATTAATGAAACGACAAACGTCAAGATAGGCCTCACAGTTACGCAAGTCTCTAGAATGGAAACTTGACAGTTAGCATCAGATTCTGTCCAGGTGTGCGTGTTTAAGATCGACGCAATTAAAACAAAACCTGTATTGGTGTCGCAGTCAAAGATTCTTAAGCGCGGAAAAGGCTGTAGGCGTGGAAAAGCGAGTCTTACAAGGTCTCAATCACAAATGCAAGTGGTTAGACTCCAAGTAGAAGTAAGAGCTCAGGTACTTAGATCATAACTCAGATGCACTGTTCGCGCTGTAGTTAAGAGCGCCTCTGAGTAGAGAGCATGAATATGCTGCTGTAGCAAATGAGAAATACACCAATAACGCAAATTAATTGTGAGGCGCGGTGGTGTAGTGCGTATGTTCGTTGCCTTGTAGCTAGAGGCTTGGGATGGATTTGGGCGCTTATGGGCAAGTCCTTCACTCGCAATTGCTCAGCGCTTCGGCGTGAAACTCCGATTCAGTATCCGCGCTGTAGTCGGGAGCGCTTTTAAGCAGAAACCACGAAGGGGCGCAGCTGGAGCGCTATTATAGATCTAACAAGTGCACATACATACATAACGTTCCTACCGCCAGAGCATGGATACTATTTCTAAATTATGGCCAAATCAACTAAGTATATTCACGTATCATGCTGTTAGATACAATGTCATGTATACACTCTTTGAGAATTAATGTCGTTGAACGACAAGCTTATTAGCGACGGTTTCAAGTACACGCACTTGGATCTCAAGACTAGTACTTAAAACATTTATTCCTACAGTACTGTACTCTGTATTTGAGTTGCACTCCAGAATAAGTACACACGAAGTACTTCCTCTCTCACAAAAACCATCAGATAAACAAGAAAACTTAGATCAATGCATTTTGATGTCACATATCTCACCGTTGTGCTGCACAGTTTGTTCAATCTTTTAGCATTGTTTCCAGGCTGATACCAACCTAGATGAAACAGGATGGCATTTTTGTACTCTGGTAGGATTATTATTCTTTATTGATGCATAACAAACTTAAGTATCCTGCTATTTGAATACAATATTGGAGCTAAAAAAACCTGTCTCGCATACTTGTTCAATGATGTTCACACAGAAAGGTGAAGGTCACTTCAATGGTTCTGATTGAATCACCTGATGTAAGCCTAGCCTATGCTATAAAGCTGATTAATATAGTGTTATTATTATTGCTATTACCGTTACTATTTTTATCATTATATTATTATTATTATTATTATTATTATTATTATTATTATTATCATCATAATTATTAATATCATCATCATCATCATCATCATCATCATCATCATCATCATCGTCATCGTCGTCGTCGACGCCGTCGTCGTCGTCGTCGTCGTCGTCGTCGTCGTCGTTATCATCACCATCATCATCACCATCATCACCATCATCGTCATCATCATCATCATCATCATCATCATCATCATCATCATCATCATCATCACCATCATCATCTCAAGAGTTTTATATAGCGCCCTTTCAAAACAGTCTACTACGGAGTGCTCACAGGCTGTCAAAGCCCAACCTCCCGTCAAAAACAGGACATTCTTAAGGCCAGACAGATCAGATCGTCTGCTTCGAGCTTCCGTCCCGCGAAAGGATGCTTTCGAATCGCGATTCACATCCTCAATATTATTCTCAACCATGGTTTTTCAGAGATTTAAATCTCGGACTGGCACGAAGACCTTAATGGCGCGGTGTCCATTCGAGCGAAACATAGCGGTGGTGGAGGATCTCACCCGATCAAATTCAGTGAAAGTTGAGTAGGCCTACTTTTACGGACGCTTTAGAAAAGTGTATGCATTTACATTCACATTTTCCTATTGACATCAGACTGAATGATTCATTTGAACAACGCAATAGACAGTTCGATGTAAATAAATGTGTATTTAGTCGTTTGTCTGCCATTATCGAACTCACCTCCGGTTCTTTTTACCGACATTTCAACGTGGCATCTATTTTTAAAGTCCCGATATATAGTAGTAGCTCCAGCCGTATGCCTAATCAATATTAAAGCATTTAATCGTTCAAAGCACTTTATACGATAAGAATGGCAATCTCTGCTTTATTACAAATAATTTACACATTTAGAGACTTTAATTACTTTATGATATAATAACTACGGAGGAGGTTAGCGCTCCTAAAGTATAATTGAAACCTCTATGCAGTGACGTCACGCAATAATAAACTTGACGTCATAGACTACACAAAAAATCAATTAGAATATATTTATTATTATGCGCCTTATCATAAGCTTATAATTAAAAGCACCGTATAATGCGTTAGTAGGCAGAGCCGTAGCAACAATGAACGTGGCCCCCTCCGAACATATGCCTGGGTCCTTTGCAATACCTTCATCCAGTAGGCTACTGCATATCTGAAAATCCGTTCCTTTTCAGCGTTCAAAATTTGGCTCTTATGGTCCTTACAATGCAGAAATTGGAATGCCTTATTTATATTAATACAATAAAATTATAATGGGGTTCGTATTATATATATATTATAAGTCCCTGCAGGGCTTAGCGCCTAAATACCTGTGTGACTTAATGTGTAAGCCTCTTTCTGCAAGATCGTCACGCCCTCTTCGTTCTGCTGACCGCTTTGATCTATTTGTACCCAGATCACGAACATCATTAACCCAACACCGAGCTTTTGCTATTGTTGGTCCTTTAATTTGGAATAACCTTCCTTCTGAAATTCGTGGCAGGATTCTTGTAGGAAATTCACCTGCATCTTTTCGCTGCTTGAAGACTTTTCTTTTTTCATGGGCCTGTCACGCTGAGAGCGCTTCTGAATAGCTCTGCTGTGAGAAGCGCTTTACAAATGCTTTATTAGATTAGATTAGATTAGATTAGATAGCCTATGCACAGGCCAACAGTGTACATGTATTCCGTACCTATTGCTGCTGAAGTCTTTCTGACAGTGCTTTCCAACATGGATTATGCAACAGCGTCAATAAATGTCACTTACCTATAGCTACTGTAACAGTGCTACACTTCACTTTTTTGCCACTTTCGGGGCCCCCTTTCTTGCGGGGCCCAGTAGCGTAGCCAGGAATTTTTCATGGGGGGGTTTTATGGCCGGAAACCCTGTTTTTTGCTATTTTTTCTTACTTAAATGAAAAAATAACCTTAAAAAAAGCTTTTTTTCGGAGCCAATGGGGGGTTTTGACCCCCGAAACCCCCCTTGCCTACGCCACTGGCGGGGCCCCCTCCGGTCGGAGGGTACGGAGGGTAGTCGCTACGCCTCTGTTAGTAGGCGTAGTAGGTTGTAGTGGTGCAAGGGCGGATACCGAAATTTTCGAAGAGGGGGCCAAAATTTTCGGTCTTGGGAAAAAGATACCGTTTTAGCCGCCAAAATATACTTGATGACCTTTTTTAGTCATCAGTCATCCTGGTCGGAGTGATGGCCTCTCTAGTATAATGCTTTTTCTCTCCCGCTGCGTTGATTTAATGGTTTGTTGAAACCAAATTGGGGGCCACGGCCCCGGCCACGTCCCATGCACTTTTGAAATGGGGAGACATGGCCGGATTGGCCCTTCTGGATCCGCCCCTGTAGTGGTAAAGAATGATTCCAATAGCATATGAATTCATGTTGTCTCAAACGCTTCAAGGAAAAATTCCTAAGCATTTCTGATTTTTTTTTACCGCCAGTTAATTTTCTTGACGTGACCCAGGATCAAAGATTAGCAAGCATTGTAGATAATAAGTCATTATAAAGAATAACTAATACTTATTGCTCGTCTGTACTTCTGCAGCGCCCTCTATGTAGTTCTTCCGGTGACTCGGGTTGGGTAACTGATTATATGCGTGACGTCCTGCATTGGCTCCCCATGTCACAAAGAGTCACTTACCGGATATCTTCCTTGGTTTGGCACTGTCTCGCGGGTGTGGCCCCTGTCTATTTGCAGAAGCTCTGTTGCTCCACCCTAAGCGTTCAGCGCCGTGGCTCTCTCCGCTCTTCTAAACACACTGAGCTTCTTGCCCCCCCCGTCACGCACTTCCATTACGCAGCTCCGTGCTTTTTCTGTCGTTGGCCCTGCAACCTGGAATGGGCTTCCTTTGGAACTGCGTCTAATGCCTAGAGCCTTTGAGACTACGTTCTACTCTGCTCTTAAGACTGTTCTCTTTAGCCGTGGTTGAGTATTGAGCGCTTCTGTATAGATAAGCTTACTCTTGTAGAGGCGCTATATAAAGTCCGAAATGAATGAATGAGCAAACAAAGAAAAATACACAAACATACATGTATGTTTACTAGCAGAGGCTTGCATTACCTTAGACCTTTAGTGTGATTTCTATCCAAGAAGGACAGTGCGCTCTATCGAACTATTAAATTTCAGTCTGGATCTGTCATTCTACGCTCAATAATTAGAATAATAAACTAATTTCTTTCGTTCACTTCGGTCTCTTCCTTTTACACGGGACAGATTCAAACACTGTTAATAATAATAATTAATATTGTAGGCCTTTATTCTAATCGTAATCCGCCATTTATGAAGCGCATATTCATTCAACCCGCCGACGTTGTACACTTTCAAGAGAGGTTTAGCCTACAACTGAATTGCTAATACTATGCCCACTATAATACAATGTAGCTTATTATACCCGATCTTAGCATCAGGATCCATCAAGATTTCCTCCCTTCTCAAAGTTCTCATCCTCTATGGTAGGCCACCGCCGCGCTTGACAATAAGAATTTTTGACAAAAATAATTAAGTGAACAAGAATACTTTACATCCATTGGTGCAGACAAGGGGGGTTTCGGGGGTTAACCGCCCATTGGCCTTGGGAAAAGTTTTTTAAAGGTTATTTATCCACTTAAATCAGAAAAACAAAACAATTATTGCTTGTAGCAACAATTTTTTTCGTACTTTATTCTCTTTGTTGCTTTATTTCCTTGTTATTTACTGTAATACTGTTTGTTTAATGTCAGAAAGGGCATCCGGCCAGGCAAAAAACAAACCCCTCATCATAAATTCCTGGCTACGTCACTGTTTACATCCATGTGGATCTGCCCTTTTTGTGTAGAACTGCACGACAAAAACCCTTTCAAGCTCTTCGAAATTACTTCGCTGTTTTGCTTAAGCGCCATTCGACCGAATTGAATCCGATGAGCATCTGATTCGCTTCTTCTGGATTCTTACTAGGCCCTATAATTTAACGCTAATACCTACAATGTCTGACACAGAGGGCGATGTAAGCAAGTTACGGAGGATTCGAAGTTCCTGGTAGCCTTGTGAAATATCAGGATAGATAATACCATTCTTATAACTTTCTAGATAATACTTTACTCTGCCTCTTGTGGTTTTATTTGCTGCTGGAAAAACTGAGAATTTCCTTCGAAGAAGAGATATCAGTAGCCTACGAAGCGATCCCTGCTGTTCCTATTTGCACTGAGTTGGAATCGACCAAACGACCAGCGCCTTCCAACAGCGCCATCTGCACCAGCGTGCAACCTACAAGTAATTAAAGCGGTGGACGAAGTTGATTCTCAGGAATTCTAACAAAGTGCCGAAGAATATTTAAAGTTTAGCAGACGAGTGGCACCAACCTTGCACCAAACTGCCACAAACTTTCTATTACTTTTAAATATTAGAATATTTGATATAATTGTACCAATATTGCAATAATTGTAGGCTACGCATCTTTCGACTGGATTCGTCAGTGATGGAGATAAATTGTTGTCTGCTTTATCGTAGTTATTAGCCTACAATTAACTGTTGTTGAGCAGCTGAAGTCTCACAGCGAAACAGAGGCCATCGCGAAAAGATATTCGATTATACGAATTCCCAAAAATCGATGATGGCTGTGAGTTGAGGTGGCGTGGGGAAAAACACACATAGGCCTACACGAACAGTCTAACACACACACACACACACACACTCGCACATGTGACAAGGACATGTCTGCATGAATTTACACAGTTGTCAACATCATAGTTCAATTTAGATGGGTCGTTCAAAAGAGATGTAGCCTAATTGTATGTTGATGGGATGCTTTAATAAAAGCGAGAGCTAGTGTAATGATTCTTCCCTCGACGTTTGCCTGAAAATATCTATCAAATAACGATGGCAGAATTCCGTCATGAAGTCTAGTTGTGGTGCACAGTGGTTTGCAGGGTAAACTATACCCCAAGTAGTCGACATGCAAGCAATCACCGATTACATAAATGGCAGAAGACAGTTTTAGCCATCAGTGTGATAGGCCTAATTTTAGTTGAGAACCATAGCTTTACATATCCTTCTTCTATCTTCTCATCCGTCATCGATATGACGATGAGGCCTTTATGAAATGTCTCCAAACTTCTCTGTTCCCGATTGTTACTCCGATTTCGGCTAAGCTGGTGCCATTCTCTCTCAGATCTTCTTTGATGTTGTTTATCCAGATCTTCCTCTGTCTCCCTCTGCTTCCTTCTCCCTCTACATGCCCATGCAGTGCAGTCTTTTTTTTAGTATATTATACATCATGCACCCTTATCAATAAGTCTAAGCCAACAATAAGCCAACATGTCATAACTATCTATAGTCTTTTGCAAATTTAATTGCAAATCCGCAGTTAGGCCTATATTTAGACCTTTATTTTCTAACGCATATCCAAATTGAAATAGGACTATGTAGAAGCACATTCTAACAAGCATCCCGTCTAATAAGCTTTATCTCAGCACGGGTAGGCTACTACAACCCTTTCTTGCATTCAAATGTGTATTACAATGCAAAGACAAGTGACATTGATGACCAAATAATTACTCTACCGACTCGATATACAGTTAGGCCTATGCATAGCTCATAGAGTAGGCCTATAGGCTATAGTACAACCTTGATTTCGAAAGAAATTATTCTAAGTAGGACTAGTTCTCCGATCTCTATGACATGCTAACAATGCATGCGCCTAAATTATGGCCTCCAATATATATATATATATATTTATATATAAATTATATATATATATAATTATATATTTGTTTTGGGCTTCTGTTTGCATGTATTTACGTATAATAAAACGTCCGAGGTATGATACCCGGATTGCGGATGGTCCATGGAGCCTACAAAGCAACCCGGTTACTGCTGTCTCTTCATTCATTCATTCATTCATTCATTCATTCATTCATTCATTCATTCATTCATTCGTTATATGGACTTACAATTATTGCGCCCTTCAAGACACATACTCAGGAGCGCTCCCAGCGTATATACATGTAAGTTGGTCTCTCTGACTCGCCTTTTTGTGGCGCCGCGATGTTCGGAAACTTACCTTTTTACACGAGGCGCGTAGGCCTAAGACAGGAATGTAGGAATTGAAATCTACCTGACAGCAGACCCTGCTATAGGACTCATACTCGCATATAGATCCCATACAGTGCCCACATGGCCCCCATTTGTTGCCCGTGGATATACTGTCAGGTATAGAAGTAGGTTGTGCTATAAATCAGAATGGATGAAGTGACGTTTGGTAAGCTTGCCAATTTAGTGCCATTTTATTGTTCCACAAAAGGCATCTTCCAAATTCTGTGCCCACTCTTCCCACTGTTGCAAACAATGGGAGATGGGTTGACAAGTGACCGGGACTTTAGATGGACGTACAACAGTTACTGTACGATACTTACAAGTAAACTTGCAGATACAAGCAAATTTGCGTCGGATTTTCATGTCTTCAAATTTCGTGGATCGTTGGCTTAAGGTTTTAGTGAATATTATTATCTGTTCTGAAGATGACGATAAAAGAATTAAACGCAGAGACTGAACTATAATGGAATATTCAGCTGGCTTGGCCAGGACTTGTAGAGCCCCATGTTCATATAACCAACAGAGGCAAAATTCGTTGTCCGATTTGACAACCGTTAGCCTGAGTGTACGACACCTTGACCCGTTATAATGTGGCAACGAAACTTGACACCTAGCCAATAATGTCTGCAACGCAGAGTAAGTTCCTGTGCGAAATTTATCCATAATGGCAAAAAATGCCATGGAGCAACACCCATCAATTTTCGCCCATAAATAACCAACAAAATCCATGTAGGACCTATTATGCATAACACCTGTCGTAGGCGATGTAATTAAAGAATTGACGTCAGATAAAATTCGGTGACATTGAAAAATGACGTCATAGATAATGATGACGTCATAAACACTACGCATTTAAGGTCACATACATAAGGTTTCTGATGCCAGTGGTAACGTTGCTAATTATAGATTATTGAGGTCACGTTATTGAATATGCATGAATTTTAATTCTCGCATTTGCTATTATAGGGCTCCTCCAGGCTCACTACTCAGAGTCGCTCCCGACTACAGCGCGGACATTGAATCGGAGTTTCACGCCCAAGCGCACGAGCATTTGCAAGTGTAGGACTTTCTCAAGGTCCCTACGCGGCGACTTCAGGTGAATCAACCCTGCATGTAGCATTCCGGGTCCAAGGCACCGAGCCTACCACTACGTCACCATGCCCATGCATGTGTGAAAAGAGGCACAGTCCCTCCGGGGAAATGTCTTGCTAAAAATAAATCTCCTAGACTCACCAATTATTACATGCCTGTTATAGCAACTATGCTTCGCATTTACCAACAATGCATTCCCCAAAATTTAGAGAAAAGTCATGTAGGCCTAACTCGTTCGCTTTTTAAAATACAGTTAAATGCTTAAATTGGTGCAACAGCCCACCACACTGTTTAATAGATAGATGGTCTCGCTCCATGTGCATCACGTCCTCCATGACTCTGCTGACGATTAGCTGCTGGGTGGTTCTGAACCAGTAGGCCAAAATATGATATTTAACTACGAACATCACTGAGCAATTATTGACAGTTTATGCCTTTCTCAAATTCCACATGCAGCAGACGCAGAGACTGAACTATATTCGAATATTTACTGGTGAATCCTGGAATGTCTGGAGATGTCTTGGGAGGAGACTGAAGATGAACAGGGACGAGTGAATGAGATGTGCAGACCTGCACGGGAAGGACCGAGTTCTATGTTAGTAGTAGCCTACTTGTAAAGCCACATGATAATATACAAATACAATAAAAGTTAACAGATAAAGTCATCCCTGGGTCGTAGACCCGTTGGTGAGGCGCTCATCTCCTTTCCTAAGCCCTTGAACCGGCAATGGACGCATCCCAAGGTCCTGGGCACGGGGCCAGTGTTGCCACAGGATTTGCCGTTTACTTCCCAGCTGACGTTGGTACCAAATTATACTGCTTGGTGACAGAGGCACGTGTGCGTAAACAACTTGCCAAGGTCGTTACCCGGAGTTGAACCGCAACCGCCCGCTCCGTGAGCAAGCGCGTTACCGATCAGCCACCGGATCGCACTTCTATACGTAGCGAAGGCATAATATATTGTTGTCCGATTTGACAACCGTCCCTGAAGAGCGATCTCGTAACTTTATAATACTAATAATTATAGTTGGTGAATGGTCATTTAAACCGGCCGCCATTGACCAAAGGGCATAACCGCCGCATGTTTGAATAAACGGGACTTCAGATGGTAACAAGGACATGCATAGGCCTGATTATTATCCACATCAAGACCGTTCAAACTTCGTCATGAACAAGGGGTTCATCTATGCATCAGTGTTTTCGTGTTTGCGAGTCCAGTCACCTGTCGCCGCTTGACTCTATCGATGCAACCTGTACCAAAGACTATGCAGAACATTCACACCACCTGAAAGCTGTCGACGGGATTCTGTTGGATGAGTCTACGTGTCGGCGAGGGATCGCCACTGATGACTGTTTCCGGTTTACCTGGTTACCTGGTGCCGTCAGCTCTTGGGACTCTGGCGACAGTCATGATGTATCCTCTCCATTCCGGCTTACAGTGACTTATTTATCTAGTTGATGAAATTTTCTTGTTGTTATGACACTTAGCTTCACTTCGGCTAGTTAGCGCATGTAACACCTCTGAGTAGATATCTTGAAGAAGCGCTATATAAATACTCAGAATAAAAAAGTAAAATGTCATATTTGTATGTATATAATATATATATATGTAGCGGTAGAATGCTTCTTTATCAAACAAACCTATTAAATGATGCATTGTATAAGTATTAAATAGGTAAGAATTAAGCTAGACAATATGTGGCGTATTGTAGATTATAATTAATATTACTTGTGGCATTAAGTTAGATAATAATAATAGCGCTATAACAATTCTTGAATACGCGCTACATCAATTATTGAAATACAACGGAGGGCGGAAAACAGCGTCAAACTTGAGCAGACGGCAACAACGGCAGACGATAAAGATAGACAGCGAAAAGATGGCGAAGGAAGAAGACGTAGATTTCTGAGCGAGAACGGCCATTAGTCAAACGTGGCGTTCTCGTCGGTAATTCAGAAGATCTGACGGTGAATTGGGTGTGGAAGGCGACACGCTGTCGGCCTGTCCCACTGGTGAGACTATAAGTCCTTGGGAACAGAGATACCAGGGCGTGTCGAACGAAACTTTGCGAAGTTTGATGTGACACTTGCGAGTGAACTGCGATTCGACATCGGGAGAAGGTCGATTCGGAACTGCAATTGCGATTGGAGTTCGACGGCAGAAGAAAGGGGCGAAACGACTACAAGACGAGCAAGCGACGAGAAGCTACCGTTGCTTGTGGAGAAACAACGAGGCGGATGAAACTACAGAGTGCTGTGCCAGCTACAGCATTCTCCGTCTACGCAGCTACAGAAGAGAATTGGGAACGACGGCAAGCAAGAAGAAGGTGACCTTCCTTCCTCTTCGAACCTTCATTCCAATCCATACGAACTGAAGAACTTCTACATCTACGCTGGAGAAGTCCAACGTGGAAGATAAGAAACAAGCTATAATATTCTTAGATAATACGCCACAAATAAGTAGATAAGATTATTGATTGTATTTTACTGTTTGATATTGTTTTATTATAATATAATCTTTAAACGAATCTCAGCTACATTTGTTTTAGGTCCTAGCTCATTCTAATATTGATCACCCGAAAGCCTCTGAGCATAACGTTCCCTATTAAAACTAGATTTAAAACCCTAGATTTTGATGGTCGGTGACAAGAGTGGGTGCCCATGCCCGGGATAAAAGTCAGTAAAGATTTAAGTCAGTAAAGATTTAAGTCAGTAAAGATTTAAGTCAGTAAAGAATTAAGTCAGTAAAGATTACTGTCTTTTGAACAGTATTAGAAAAGCTTTGAACAATTATAGCTAGGAGATTGTTAGAGACTAAATCTGAAATTGTAGATTGAAGATACTGCAGTAGGTGTATGAACTATTAGTTGTTGTTGTGGAACTGAATTGACACTTTGCAGAATTGAGCAATTTCTATTTGTTAGAAATTTAAATAGCGCACATAGTTGCCAATATTTTTGTCATAAGTTGCTAGTCAGCAAGTAAGACAGTAAGTATGTCTGTCAGTGATTTTGAAGCTTGGTTAGAAATTGCCAAACGGATGAACATGGAAGGGGACGAGACACGTGCCTTTGTCAAAGAAAGACAGGCAGAATGGAGACAAGATAGAGCGACTGAGAGGGAGATCGCCAAAGAGATGAAATTAGCTGAAGCAGCAGCAGAAGTCAAGAGACTGGAAATAGAAGCAAGAAAAGCAGAGATGGAAGCTGAAGCGGCAGCAGAAACGAGAAAAGCTGAGGCAGAAGCAGCAACGAGAAAAGCTGAAACAGAGGCTGCAATGCAAGCAAAGAAAGCTGAAGTGGAATTGGAAGCAATTAGGAGCGCTGAATCAGAAGCCAGATTAAATCGTGAAGCAGCTGAAACTGAAGCGAGGGGACAGCGTGAACACCAGTTAGAAATAAAGAGACTTGAAGCACAGGTGAGAATGCGTGAAATTGATTCGAGAGGGGAGCAAAACCAAGAGCACGAGAATGCCTACATGAGGATCGGTGATGGTCAACAACAGGGAGATCACCGAGAAAACAATAAAGGAATCAGAAATATCAAATTTCCTATATTCAACGAGTCAAAGGATTGTTTAGATGCCTACTTGTTGAGATTCGAGCGAACCTGTGTTGCGTATGAAGTTAAAAAAGAAGTTTGGTCGTTGACGCTAGCTAGACATTTGGAAGGCAGAGCACTGGAAGTATACCAAAGGTTGTCTGCAGAAGAAGTGCAAGATTATGAGTGTTTGAAGACTCAGCTGTTGAAGAGATTTCAACTTACTGAAGGTGGTTATCGAAACAAGTTCAAAACCAGTAAAATGGAATCTGGAGAGACACCTTCTAGTTTTGTACATAGATTGAGGAGGTATATGCAGCAGTGGTTAGCACAAGCGGGATTTGAAAGAACATACGAAGGAGTGGAAGATCTTTTGTTGAAAGATCAGTTTTACCTGACATGCAGTCCTGAACTTCGTATGTTCATTAAAGAGAAAGGTAAGATGAGTTTGAAGGACATGTTAGTTTGTGCGGAATCACACATTGAAGCACACGGTTATAAATACAGCGAGCAGTCTGCAAAACCAGATGTGAAATTTCATAGCGACAGGTTGAACGGTAGACCGTTTGAACACAGACCCAAGGAACAGTCTGTGTACAATCTGAACAGGAGTAGAAGTGATGTGAAGATAAATCAAGGTGCACATCAAAACCGAGGGTTCAGCAGGGAAAGAGAAATTGTAACTGAACATAAGATAACCTGTTTCTCATGTGGAGAATACAATCACAAAGCAGTTTCCTGTCCACATAAAAACAGAGGAGTTGTTAAACACACTGCAGCAGCAGTGCAAATATTTGAGAACAGAACACACCGGATTATGCAAGAAAGTGAAATGCAGAGAATAGGTGATGTTGTTGGAAACGAACAAGGTGAACACACCAAGAAAACACCTATGCACATGGCAGCCAGCATCATGATGACAAGAGCCGATGATGATTATATCAGTCTAGAGGATGAAAGTGAGCATCAAGTAACAGTTAATGGGATCAATAATGTAAAATGCATGTACGACTCAGGCGCAACCTGTTGTATTGTGAAGCGATCATTGATAAATGACGAGGCATTAACTGGAGAAGAAACACATTGTATGTTAGGGGATGGAAGCGTGAAGTGCTTTCCATTAGCCAAAATATATTTAGAGAGTGAACATTTTAATGGTGAAGTACAGGCGATGGTGATGGAACAACCGATAAGGCCAGTAATAATTGGGAAAATCAAAGGATTGAAGTACATGGTTAAAGATGAGAGAACTGAGAGGATGACCAATCATGAACCAAAAGAGATAAATGGGAATGGTACTGAAGTGGAAAACAAAGGAATATTAACTAGAAGAACAGAACTTGAGGAGAAACCTTTACGTGTGAAGAAACCAGTAAGGTTCACTGATGATGTAACAGAAGATAAAGATGATACAAATAACAGGAAGCCAAGTTTTAACAAAACGATGAAGAAGAACTTCAGAAATAAACCATTGAGATTGGTAGAGACGTGCAATAAATATTTAATCACAGGTGGAAGAAGTGAATTGAATAATAGTCGTGTAAAACAGGATAAATGTTGGAAGCAAAAAGTAGACTGGAGAAATGGTGAGAATAGAGATAAATCTAATGAGACCCAGTCTAGAAGATCCAACGAGTGGATATATGGAAGATACAAAGAGAATCCAAATGTGGATAGGAGAAATACAAAGTGGAACATGAGTGACACAGATAGGTGTAATTGGAAAAACTATAGACATGAGAAAAGAGAGTCTAATAGTAACTATGGAGTTAGGTATGAGAGACCTAGTAATTTAAATTGGAGAATTAGAAGTGGAAGAGATGAGAATAGAAGTCGTGGAAACCATTGGAATAATAGATCATGGTACAGAAGAGAACAAGGCGATAATTCTGGAAGAAGACAGAATGAGAATTGTAGAGGATACAATTATACGAGTAAATGGAAAAGTAGGTTATGGAATGACAGAGAATGGTCATGTCCTAACAGTAATGTAGAAAAGTGGAAAAGTAGTGAAGACTACAAAAGAGAATGTGGAGAAATGCAAGATGTCGAGACAGTGGCATGCATTTCAGCAGTTGTACACGATGGAAAAGTAGGATACAATGAGGAAGAAGAGATGCTGGACTCGTATGTCAGTAAACAAAGTGAAACAGAAGTTGTTAAGTGGAAATCTGATGTTGAAGCAGATGCATTGAGTGTTGAAGAGGAACACACAGATGAACTAGAAACAAGAAAGGGCATTACGTTGAACTTGTACAAAAAGGTGAAAAGAGATACCGGTAGATTATTAGAGGTGGAAAGGAGGAACTATCAAAGCAGGAGAAAAGATGCTGTAGATAGAAGTTGACAGAAGCTTGTGGAGAATATATAATCAAGAGTGAGTGTAAATAGAATACAGAATGAGACAAGTGAAGTTGAGTTGCTTATTTTAAGTAGTTCAGTGAGTTATGTTAAGTGATAAGGTGAATTTTAGGATCAAGTGAGGTAGTAGTAAAATTATTATAGTTGTGTAGTAGTTAAGGACTAGGATGAGATTAATTTGACCATGGTATCTGAGTGTAATGGTGAGTCACTTAGATAAATAGAAAAACAGTTAAGTGATGAGAAAGTAGTTAAGAGGAAATACTATGTTCAGTGAGCTAAGTATTGTGGATATTACATAGTTAAGATAATGAGATGTTCGTGAAATGACAAAGGTCATTCATTGTGAGAAATAGTATAGATGAATGCCATGTGTTGAGAAGGTAACACATATATAATAAGTAGAACTAAGTTAATAATAATAGTGAGTTAATTGAGTCGAGGCAATGTGAAGTACCTTTTGGATTGATCAATAGTGCGTCAAGTTACAACCGTTTAATCAGGAAGATTCTTCAAGGAACAGAAAATCTTGAAAGTTATGTCGACGACATTCTAGCGCATAATAAAGGATGGAGAGAACATTTGAAGACATTGGAGATATTTTTCGAAAGAGTGAGACAAGCGAATTTGACATTGAAGCCGAAGAAGTGTTCAATAGGATATGGAAAGATTGACTTTTTGGGACATACGTTGAACAAGGATGACATAAGTCCAAAGGAGAAATCAGTGGATAAAATAGTAGACATGCCACGTCCAAAGACAAAGAAACAAGTCAGGAGTTTTCTTGGAGCGATAAACTATTATCGGAAATTCATACCACACTGTGCGGAAATCATGGCACCGTTAAGTGACTTAACGAAGAAGATAGCACCTGGAATGGTAGAATGGAATGAAGAGCTGGAAGATAGTTTTACAAAGTTGAAGAACGAATTGGCGAAAGAACCAATTCTGAGACTTCCAAATTTAGAGAAGGATTTCATCCTACAAACTGATGCAAGTGGGAGTGGAATCGGATGTGTGATAATGCAGCAGTACGAGGGGACGAATCATCCCATAGCGTATGCGAGCAGGAAGCTGTTAGAGCGAGAGAGAAGATATTCTGTGGAAGAGAGAGAGTGCTTAGCAATCATGTGGGGAATAAGCAGGTTCGACCGATATCTTTGTGGAAGGACATTTACAATTGAGACAGACCATTGCGGATTGCAAAATATGAAAGAAGGTCGAATGAAAAATGCAAGGGTGATGAGATGGAGTTTGGCACTCCAAAACTATTCCTTTAACATTAGATATATTAAAGGGTCCGAAAATGTTATGTCCGACTATTTAAGTAGAGGGATTGTGTAGTATAAGTTGAGATAAAGTAAATGAAGAAGTGTAAGCCAGTGAGTAAAGTGTATTAATTGTCATGTCGTGTATAGTAAGTGAATTAGTTTACTAGGTTAGTTTGTTAAGTAGGTGAGTTTGTTAAAGCCTGTAAACAGTCTTTTGAAGGAGGGGCATTTGTAGCGGTAGAATGCTTCTTTATCAAACAAACCTATTAAATGATGCATTGTATAAGTATTAAATAGGTAAGAATTAAGCTAGACAATATGTGGCGTATTGTAGATTATAATTAATATTACTTGTGGCATTAAGTTAGATAATAATAATAGCGCTATAACAATTCTTGAATACGCGCTACATCAATTATTGAAATACAACGGAGGGCGGAAAACAGCGTCAAACTTGAGCAGACGGCAACAACGGCAGACGATAAAGATAGACAGCGAAAAGATGGCGAAGGAAGAAGACGTAGATTTCTGAGCGAGAACGGCCATTAGTCAAACGTGGCGTTCTCGTCGGTAATTCAGAAGATCTGACGGTGAATTGGGTGTGGAAGGCGACACGCTGTCGGCCTGTCCCACTGGTGAGACTATAAGTCCTTGGGAACAGAGATACCAGGGCGTGTCGAACGAAACTTTGCGAAGTTTGATGTGACACTTGCGAGTGAACTGCGATTCGACATCGGGAGAAGGTCGATTCGGAACTGCAATTGCGATTGGAGTTCGACGGCAGAAGAAAGGGGCGAAACGACTACAAGACGAGCAAGCGACGAGAAGCTACCGTTGCTTGTGGAGAAACAACGAGGCGGATGAAACTACAGAGTGCTGTGCCAGCTACAGCATTCTCCGTCTACGCAGCTACAGAAGAGAATTGGGAACGACGGCAAGCAAGAAGAAGGTGACCTTCCTTCCTCTTCGAACCTTCATTCCAATCCATACGAACTGAAGAACTTCTACATCTACGCTGGAGAAGTCCAACGTGGAAGATAAGAAACAAGCTATAATATTCTTAGATAATACGCCACAAATAAGTAGATAAGATTATTGATTGTATTTTACTGTTTGATATTGTTTTATTATAATATAATCTTTAAACGAATCTCAGCTACATTTGTTTTAGGTCCTAGCTCATTCTAATATTGATCACCCGAAAGCCTCTGAGCATAAAGTTCCCTATTAAAACTAGATTTAAAACCCTAGATTTTGATGGTCGGTGACAATATATAGTTTCGCAATGATCGGTCAATCTTTCTGAAATAAGTTACCTATTAGTCTCCGTAAAGAGCTTCTTTGTCTTTCTTTGCCCCTTTTCCGCAAACGTTTGAAACCATTCTCTTGATTGTGGTTTGATGCCAGGTCGGGAGCGCCTCTGAGGAGTTTCTCGTGATGTGGCACAATATGAATTTATGATTAGGCTATTGTTTGCGACATAGTCGAGAAACCCATTTTTTATGCTCATATTATGCTGTCATCTGTCAACAGAGCCGGATTGGCCCCCTGGATTCGCCCCTGTCTGTCAAGGCTAAATACTTGTAATGCACGCGATCGTTTTATGCAATGTGATGCACGTTCGCCAATCGGATGCATATTATGACGACTTACCTATCTACTTACTTACTTGCCTCGGCCTACTTGACGCCTGCTTCATGTGTGAAATAGGTTGAACAAAATAATAGGCCTAGCGATCATTTGTTAAGCGATAGCCTTTCCTAGATTTGCGTCTGCGCTATTCGCACTCTGCAAATTTAGCCTATGATCGAAACTAAGCGAAAGACACTTATTCACTATCGCCTACTCGTTAACTGAATTTATACCTCACATCACAGGTTACTCCAAGCACTTGATTCCCTTAATACAGTAGAGGGCATATAATAGAGTGGGAAGAAACACGTTGCAGAAGAGCTGTTGCTCGAACAGATGGAAAGTTCTTGTCTAGTCACCTCTTCACCAAGACACCAGTGGCGGCGCCAGGATTTCAGTTTTGGGGGGCTGAAGCCTCCGAGGAAATTTAACCTTTTTAAAGTCATCGGCCGAAACTTCTAACAACCTTTTTTAGTCGTCAGGTCGAAAATCGTGGAAAATATTTCTTTGTAAAAAAAAACTCTTGAAACGAGGTGCAATTATCCGCCTGCCTCTTCCAGTATCTTCCAGAGTCTTGCAGTGGCGGCGCTATGGGTGGGAGCTAGGGGCTAAGCCCCGCTATCAAAGGCTAGGCCCTTCTAAAAAAAAGCCATTCGGTTTTTTGACATTGAAATATTTTCCACGATTTTCGACCTGAAGCTGTATCTCTACCAAAAGATGTCGCCTCACGCAAATTGTTCACACCTGTGCTAAAAGTGATGTCAATTTTTTGTATTGTTAATCTTCGTTTGGTCCTTGCCATAACACAGAGTCGGCAAATCCGCGGCATCCGCAGCAAAAGTGCCACGTGGAAAAATTTAATGAACGCGTAATTCCGAGCATTCCCTCTAAATTTTAATCTTCGAAACATTACCACATTATCCAGATTCTCTATTAACCAGGGTTTTATTTTAACACCATTCTAAGGGCAGCTTTAACATGATTACCTTTAGGCGCCCTTGTAACGGTATGGCGCGTTACGGCGCCATATAAATTACCGCTAATACAATTATTAGGCCTTGGCCTCATCATCATCATCATCATCATCATTATTATTACTCTCCTCCGTCCGGCCACGCCGACGATGAGGCTTTTACATGGCGTCTCCACACTGCTCTATCCTTGATGATATCCATGACATTCCTCATATCCATGAATCTTTCCTCAAGATTTTCTCTTATGTTGTCGATCCATGTTTTCCTTTGACGTCCTCTACTTCTCCGTCCCTCCACATTCTAATCTAATCTAATCCAATAAAGCATTTGTAAAGCGCTTCTCACAGCAGAGCTATTCAGAAGCGCTCTCAGCGTGACAGGCCCATGAAAAAAGAAAAGTCTTTAAGCAGCGAAAAGATGCAGGTGAATTTCCTACAAGAATCCTGTCACGAATTTCAGAAGGAAGGTGATTCCAAATTAAAGGACCAACAATAGCAAAAGCTCGATGTTGGGTTAACGAGGTTCGTGATCTGGGTACAAATAGATCAAAGCGGTCAGCAGAACAAAGAGGGCGTGCATATCTTGCAGAAAGAGGCTTACACATTAAGTCGCACAGGTATTTAGGCGCTAAGCCCTGCAGGGACTTAGTAACTAGAAGCAAAACTTTGTATCTGATTCGGGCAAAGATCGGAAGCCAGTGAAGGTCATGAGTCATGAATGTAGAGATGTGTGAGTATCGAGGAAGTCGTGCAATAAGTCTAGCAGCAGAATTTAAGACAGATTGCAAAGATGACAAGCGAACCTTAGGAAGCCCAATTAGTAGGGAGTTACAGTAGTCAATTCGTGAGGAGATAAAGGCATGTACCATAGTCGTAAACACCTTGGAGGACACAGATCTTCTAATTGCCCTAAGGCGTCCCAAGTGGTAGTAACAGGAACGGGTCAAGAGTGACAGGTGTTCAGTAAATGTCAGAGCACTGTCAAGTGTGACACCGAGATCACGAACACTAGAGGAAAAGGTAAAGTCAGGGAATAATGTGGCAAGTAATTGAAGATCAAGCTTATGTAATTGTTGCTTGGTTCCAAACCAAATTAATTGGGTCTTGGAAGGATTAAGACTAAGTTTGTTTGATGACATCCAAAAGTGGAGATCTTGCAACAGAGAGCTCATCCTTTCAGCCAGAGAGATCTGCTCAGAAGGCGAGCCATGTACAAGAGCTTGCACATCATCAGCGTAAACCCCCCCCATTGCCGTGCAGAGCCGCAGTTGGTAGTCTTCTGTCGTCCATCCTTGATACAGTCATGTACTTTGCTTATTCTGTAATAATTTGTCACGCTTTGCCCATACGCTTTGCAATATTATTAAAACCTAACACGAGATAAAAAGGGAACATACGGCGCACCAGTGGCGTAGACAAGGGGGTTTCGGGGATTAAACTCCCCCCATTGGCCGCGGGAAAAAGTTTTTTAAGGGTTATTTATCCACTTAAATAAGAAAAACAAAACAATTGCTTGTAATAACACTGGTTTTTTAAACTGTATTCCCCTTATTACTTTATTCCCTTCCTATATATTTAGTGTAATACTGTTGGGGTTGGTGTCAGAAAGGGCATCCAGCCAGCCATAAAACCCTCAACCCCCCCTCATCATAAATTCCTGGCTACGCCACTTCGGCGCACAATTCCGATGGCTATGTGATGTACTTTAAACGACTTAACGGCACTTTGGTACACATCCTTGTATACGTTTGCCACCTTTGTACTAATCAAATTATCAAAAAGCAACAAACAATGCTTCTTAGTTAGTAGTCTATATTGATTATAGATGGAAAAAGTTGCATTAAAGGTTTACATACGCTTATAGGACATTCGACACATTCGATTCATTAGGCTTAGTTTAGTCGATTGTAGGCTATACAGATAAGTGAACGTCATCATTGCAGCAATGGATTACTTTAGGCTAATTAATCGATGAGTTATTATTTATCTAATTTTGAATAGGCCTATAGGTTTGCCGATAACGGGCTACAATAAGCAAACGGAGAAATTATTACTAGGAAGCTATTGTGTTTGTTTATGATGCAGAAGGTTAGACAACTTCGGTAAATATGTAGAACATGAGGCTGAAGGATATGCAGCTTCCAACATTCATTATCATACTGGTAAGCTCTACCCCATCACTTGACATGGTAACGCCGTGCGGATCATTGCAACGAGTGCCAGGTAGCTTAGTGCCAGCAAAGAGTAGAGGATTGAATTCTGAATCCAAAAGATAAAGATCGGCGTCGCTGCCGGAAGCAACGACTATGCGTTCGTTACTATCGGCAAAGCTTGCCATTGACCCATGAGGCAGCCGTAGACCGTAAAGGCGCACAGTTCTTCCATTCGAATCGATCTCTAGGAGTTGCACCTCCTTCTTGTTTTTCCTGCACGCAACCAAAACAAAGTTTCCGTTCGCTTTTCTACAAGCGCTGTTGATGCTTGTGATCTTTGTGGGTGTACGATCGAACATGATCTGGTTAGCCATGTCGCCAGTCACGCTGTGTGTTGTCAGGACCAACCCGTGCTTGACATCATTCGTCACAATTAGCAACAAGCCAGGCGGCGAAATATGCATTCCCTTAACAAGTCCTTGAACACCAGTCAACCAAGTAGTGAATCGGAACTGATGTGGTCCGCATCTGTCTATGCGAATCACGCTACGACCGGTGGCGTCCTTGACCAGCAGAAATGCGGCGCCAGACTGGGCGCATCCCACCAGCGTTTCAGGACATTTTCCAGTCAGGTAGATGACATCTCTGGTCAAAGTTGTGGTGTTCGCATTTGTGCAAAACACATCCAAGAGATACCCGAATTGCGGGTCATTCCTAAGTACGAAAGTGTCTGGACCTACCGACGCCGTCGCCAAAGCGCCTATTGGGATCGGGCAACTCCGTAGAATGTGTCGATGTATGTCCCAATCAGCTAAACGAACGAACAACAGAAATACAATGCCTTAAACAAAAATAATGTTTTCAAAATATACAGGACATAGAACTATCAGACAAGACGTAAGTTAATTACATACTTACATCTATTTATTATGTGAGGAAAACGTGGTAGCCTATATTTGCATACATGAATGTAATCGTAATCGTAAACTCGGAATATCTACAGCGCCCACAAAAACTAAGTGGCGGGAATTAGCTTAGATCCATTCACATCTCACAGCCGCTCATTCAAAACAAAGCCAATAAGCAGAGTTGGCCGAGATACAGAGAGTCAGGCGAGGAATTAGACAGACGGCTGGCGTGGATGATGTTTAGAGTTGAAGCGGCGTGGAAAGTTGAGGGAAATGGACGAATCAGGATATAATATTATGATCTGTGAAAGAGCAGTGTTTTGAGTTTCGAGTGAAAGACATGTGCGGATAAAACGAGAGGTGGAGTTTTGGTGAGTTCGTACGATGTGTCAGATTTTTTAGTGCTGGCGGAAGTTGTTTTTCAAAGAGGCGGAACAGCTCAAAATGTTCTTTATCTGCTAGCCGAAATTGGTGTAATTTTCAATATTATTGCAGATAACAATTCGCCAGAAACTATATCTCTACATCTCTGCGTTTATGCGTTTGTCCTAAACTATCTCCTGACGCAACAGCGTCTATTAGCCTATACAATTTCATCCAGTGTACCCTGGGCAGAGCAATCTATCTTTGGAGGCTCTTCACTTAACCTCAGTCTGCTCTAGTCGCCGCTCTCTGTGATCGACCTCGACAAGTGACTTCAAGGTTGCACACGCCCGCTCTGCCGATCTATAGACAGCGTCAAGCCTTCATGACTATGGGTCTCTTCGCAATAGCCTCCCTCCTCTCACCACCTGCGTTTTCTCTACTACCCCTCTGAATCCTCTTACTTAACTTTTCTCTTTGACCGGTCCTAGATAGGGATCATCTCTGAGTAGCCACTTTGAAGAGTCGCTATACATATCCTCGACATATGGATGGACTGACTGATCGACCGATCGACAGACAGACAGACAAAGATATACATACACACAGAGACAAACAAAACAGATAGACGGACGTACAGACAAAACAGACAGACGGGTAGATTAATTGATTCGTTGATAGATCGAATCGAATAATTAAGAGATTTTGGTCTAAAGTATAGAGGATGGAGAAGAACTGTCCAAAATGCGACCAACCCTCGTGTCGAGGAAGGTTGAAGGCAGGGTAAGGCAAGGCCTAAAGGATATTTAGCATCATTTGCGTTTGCGTTGGAAACGCTTTGAGAGGGGCCTCGATGGCGCGATTTCAAATTCAGTTTCTACACGACTAATTGTGACACAGGATAACGAGGATTAAAGTAAGACACCCGAACACAGAAGAATCAATGCGGCAACTTAATTATTCATAACATGTGTTAACATCTGTTCAACTAACCCATGGCGTCAAGAGCTCGGTGCAGTTCCATCCGAAAGTAGTTGGTCGTAAGGATGCTGTCCCATTGCGAACAGACAGATCCAAGTCTGCTTATCACGAGATCAGCTTTTTCTTTCCACACACGTTTGGCCAGCTTCATATTCTTCACTTCCATGGCTACGACTTCAACGAGGATCATGTGGAGCACCTCTGTCGGGATGTCGGCCAGCTACAGACGACAGGTAAGAGATACAACATCTGTTAGCAAAATATTATCGAGGGCGAACTGCAAACGCAGAATGACAAGACTTGCTCCTTACTTCACAACTGAGGCTGCTTAAGTACGTTGCAGCGCGTCGAGTCATTCGCTCCTCGACTGGAGGGGGGAGGCGAGCTTCTGATTCCGCGGGTTCGCTTGGTTGTTAGGCAGCGCCGTGTTTTCTCTGTTGTGGGGACTTCCGTTTGAAATGACCTCCCGGTTGTGCTTCGCTCCTTACTTCTGGTCCATCCAGTAGGGTTCTACAAGTCTCTTAAGTTTTTTCTTCAGTCGTGGCTGGGAGTGCCTCTGAGTAGCTCCTTGAAGAGGCGCTATATAAATGCTCAGAATGAATGAATGAATGAATGAATGAATGAATGAATGAGTGAATGAGTTGTAACAGGTGAGTCACCTGGTACCTATCTTTTGCCGACTTCATAAGTATAAACTATCCTCTCCTTATTACGGCCTTTAAGTGCTCATCATGCTTTTCTAATTAGTTGCCTTTTATCTACTAATGGACGAACTCTTCCAACCCTGGGATGAATCATAGCGCTTATAAGATTGCATTGTTAGTAGTAACATTATGCTAGAAGCGGCATTCGCAGAATCGCGTGTCATGGCACAATAATGCATCATTGCACAGGGTCCAATAATAATTAATTAAACAGTAGAGAGCTTGCAGGGGCGCTAGAGTGAACGTGGGATATAAATAAATAACACACATTAACGTTCCTATACAGCAAGAATGTGAATATTATTTCTAAATCATGGCCAAATCAACCAAATCAACTAAGTAGGCCTGTAGGCCTCCTCACGAACCATACTGAAAGATACATACACTCTTTTAGAATCATTGTCGATGAGAGATAAAAGCCACAGGTCTCCATTACAAGTATTTGGATCTCGAGTACTTAAAACAATTAATCTTACTGTACTCTTTACTTGAGTAGCACTCTAGGATAAGTGCAATTACCAGTACTGCTTATCTCGCGAAAAACATAAGACAGTTAAGCCAAACTTAGATCCATTTCGAGATGTAATTTGATGTCACATAATCTCACTTCGGTGCAGTTGTCGGCTTTCGCTCGTTTAGCATTGTCATCTTGCGGGATGTCTCCAGAACCTAGAAACACAGAGGCGCATTTGTGTCCAATTTCTATTGTGGCTCTTTGCTGATGCATAAAAAACTTCAATAGCCGAATATTTGAAACAAATGAGAGCTTAACAAAGAACCTGTCTCGCAAACTTTGTTCGTGCAGAAAGATGAACGCTATTGATCAGTGACTTCAATGGTTCAGACTTGATCACCTGATGTATATCATAAAACTTTTGAAATAATAATAATAATAATAATAATAATAATAATAATAATTATTATTATTATTATTAGTAGTAGTAGTAGTAGTAGTAGTAGTAGTAGTAGTTGTAGTAGTAGTGGTGGTAGTAGTAGTAGTAGTAGTAGTAGTAGTAGTAGTAGTAGTAGTACTAGTAGTAGTAGTAGTAGTAGTAGTAGTAGCAGGAGCAGCAGCAGCAGCAGCAGCAGCAGTAGTAGTAGTAGTAGTAGTAGTAGTAGTAGTTGTAGTAATAGTAGTAGTAGTAGCATCACCATCATCATCATCACCATCATCACCGTTATCATTGTCATCATCATCATCGTCATCATCGTCGTCGTCATCATCATCGTCGTCGTCGTTATCGTCATCGTCATATCGTCATCACCATCACTAGCATCATTATCATCGTCATCAACATCATTAATACTATTATTACAACAGTTTCTTTAGTGTCCCATCAAGACAGTCTACTAAGGAGCGCTCTCCCAGTTCAACTCCCCGGTCAAACAAAACATTCTTCAGGACAAAGAAGGACCGAGCAGATTGGTCGCTTCGAACTTCCATCGCATGCGCCTATGTGAGAGGATGGTTGTTGTTCGCACTATAGTGTGGTCCATACATGGGAACCATAAATGGTGTTCACGCTTATTCCAAGCATGCATCGGTATTGGTCATCGGGCGAAACTGCAGTATCGGCGACCGTGTGTGTCGGTTAGTGTCAGGTCAGGCGTCGTGAGGGTCGGTTAGGATCATGTTATGCGTCGTGTGGGTCGCTTAGGGTTAGTGTTAGTGTCGTCATTAGATACTATATACTATGCTAAGATACTGTTTGTTTGTATGTGCACTTGTTATAGCGCTCCTTCAAGCTCCTGCTACTCAGAGGCGCTCCCGACTACAGAGCGGACACTGCATCGGAGTTTCACGCCGAAGCGCTGAGCAATTGCGAGTGAAGGACTTGCACAAGGTCCTTACGCGGCGAGGTGGATTCGAACCTCGAACCTTCCGGCTTCAAGGCAACGACGCCACCACTACACCACCGCGCCCCACATGTATGTGTATGTGTATGCATGTGTATGCTTCGGTCCCCTATAGGCTACTGCAGTTTGGCCGGTCATCGACCTGACCCGATTAATTCGTTGAAAGACGAGGCTATTTTACGGTCGCTGTGTTAAAACGCGCAGGCGTACATCTACGTTTTCCCTATCGACGGATAAGTCTAAGACGGATTGATTCGTTTAAACAACACAATGAAGAGCGCAGAGTAAGTTGCCTACTTCGTCATTTTTATTCTTTTGCTTATCATTACTGAACTCACCTGGTTGTCTTTTTGTCGCCATTCTTGTGCCGACGTGTTTTTAGTAGCGTACTAGACTTCGGTAAAAACCCGATTACTTAAACCAAAATTCGCATAAAAGGTGAGGGAATATAAAAGTACAGAGTGAATTCACCGTGATTTACTCTTGACATAAATTTAGTGAATTAATTAGACGACGTTTGTTATTTTAATAGTTTGTTTCGTAAAGAGCCATCAGACGGTCCTTATAATATTTATGCAATGACGTCATACAATTATAGACTTGATGTCATACACTACAAGCAATAAATAATCGTTTCAATATTAATTATTTTTGCTATAATTATCATTATTGCCTATGTAGATTGTAACTAGGCCTATTGTATTGTATTGTATTGTATTTAAACATTTATAAAGCGCCTCTAGTAGGGTGAACCGTTCAGAGGCGCTCCCAGTGCGCAAGACACCGAGAGAAGAAGCAGGGTTTGAGAAGAGACAGAGCAGAAGAGAGACTGACATAAAGAATTGTAGAGCGAACAGAAGGAGAAAGAGCATTCCAGAGAGAAGGACCAATTGAGACAAAAGATCGAGACTGAGCCATAGCAGTTCTAGACCGAGGAACCAATAGGTCAAGTCTGTTGGATGAACGAAGTGGACGATGGGAGGAAGCTGAGTGAGGACGAAGTAAAGCATTAGTCAGATATTTTGGGGAAAGACCCCATTGAGACCTTAGAATCAGAGTGAGGATCTTGAACTGTGTGCGAGCACGTAGAGGAAGCCAATGAAGGCCTAAAAGTGAACGTTCAAAGGCACATTTCCGGATGGTTGTGAAATCTGTGACGAGAATCGGTTATTACTAAAAATATTATTTCTTTGTTCTTGATGGATTTTTTCTAGGCCTACCTTGGGCCTAAGTAGCATCAATAATAATAAATATAATAATGATAATAATAATTATAATTATTATTATTATTATTATTATTATTATTATTATTATTATTATTAATTTAATGTTGCGGAGGACGAGGCCTGAATTTCTAGACATTGAATAACAGCTCCAAGCATAATTTTTTGAAATCCCGAGGAATCCTAGGTACCTCGGGTAAAAAAAATATTAGTAATAATTCTACCGCGCGATGTCTTGTCTTGTCGTCAACCATCCTCGATCCGAGGGTTGGTCGCATCATGGACGAACTTCCTCCATCTCTTCCTGTCCCTTGTGTCCACCAGCCTCTGCCCGAGAGTTGTTCCCATCCATGTTCCGATGTTGACAAGCCAGCCCTCGGCCTCCCTCGTGTTCTTGATCCCGGTACATTTCCCTGTATGATCACTTTCTCCAGGCATTCTCTGCTATTTTTCATCAGATGTCCAAAGTATGTGAATTTCTTTCTTTGAATTGAATCAAGAAGACTTCTATCCACTCCCATTGTCTCCAACAGGGCCGTGTTTAACATAGGTCCATTCGGTGCGGCGCACCGAATGCCCTGAGGCCTGAGCCGAGAGTTTTGTTGCTATTGGCCAAAATGTCTTATGCGAGTGTCAGTGTTACTTAAATCAGTAAGTGTAAGAAAGCATTAATTAAAAGTGTAGTTACCATGAAAGCCCTATAGTACGATATAAATTGCTTTATGAAATATACTTATTTACACGTGGCCCTAGCTTTTGGAAAACCAACGGCCGCTCGAACAACACTATGCCCCTGCATGCGGTAACACTTTGCACCGACACTCGAAGAACCTTAAACACGGCCCTGGTCTCCAACACCCATTTGTTCGTTTTTCTTTCCATCCATGACACTCTCATGATTTGTCTTAGGCCTTTCATTTCAAAAGTCTCTATTCTTTCCTCCTCTCTCTTCTTAATCGTCCAGCTCTCGCAACCATAAGTGGCCACTGGCTATGTAGGTCTGCACAAACCATTATTATTATTATTATTATTATTATTATTATTATTATTATTATTATTATTATTATTATTATTATTGTTATAATCATCATCATTATTATTTTATTTATATTTATTATTATTATTATTATTATTATTATTATTATTCAGCGCTTCGGCGTGAAACTCCGATGCAGTAGAGTTCGCGCTGTAGTCGGGAGCGCCTCTGAATAACGAGCTCAAAGAGGCGCTATTACAAAAACGCATACAAACAAACATACAAAATATCAGTTATACCATACATTTTACTTAGCACTGATTACACAAGGTCTGCTTTCTTGTAGGACTTTGATATCGTTCACGGTAGCAGAACTTCTTATTCTTTTTTTCATTCTTGACGGTTGTTATTGTGCACGTGGTCATCTTCGTGAACAGAAAATGCAAAAGGTAAGTGACAACAAATTTATTGTTTACAAGAAATGCTGTAAGGATTTATATTTTTATTTAAGGCAATTTAGTTTTTAAAATGCAGCTCTTCCATCCCATATCAGAAACTTTTTGATCTCTTAAATTGCTATCGTTTAATTTTAGAGACCATTATTTTATGTGTATGTCTGTACGGAAAATCATATTGATTGATTGACTGACTGACTGACTGATCGATCGATCGATCGATTGATTGATTGATTGATTGAATCTCTTTTGTAAGGTTTCTTCGCTCTGTATCACAGGTTGTTGACACGCTTGTTTCCCAACTAAAAACACCGCGGTCTATCGGAGAGACTTTTTAGTGGTCAAACAACCGATCTTCGAGTTCTAGGGCTTCTATTAAGGATGTTCAGAGCTACACAGCCCTTGCCTCCCTTCTAATTTTCTGTGGAAGGCCTGGATATTATTTATGATAATTTGAACATTTTTTACCATTATTATATGCACATGAATGCTTTTCTAGCCTTGCAAATTCATGTAGACTTTCCCTTTGTGTAGAACTGCAAGCTAAAGCAGTCTTGTAAAGTTTTTAGAAATTTCTTATGCCATTTTCCTTAAGCGCTATCGACCGTGGTTTCATACAGTTGAGTCCGAGGCGTATATGACGTGGTTCTTCTGAATTCTTGCTAGGCCCTATTATGCATTTACGTTTACAATTACATTTGAATATCAGACACAAAGTGTGATGTAGGCAAGCTACTGAAGATTCAAAGTTTCTGTTTGGCTTGTGAGATATCAAGATAGATAAATACATTCTTATAACATCTCTCTGTATATATATATATATATATATATATATATATATATGCAGTTATACATAGTATGTACACATATTTGAAATTGACTCATAATGATATCAGGGTAGAAGACAACCGTTGGATAGTGACAGGCAAAAAGTCTGACAGATCGTTTTTACAAGGTTATGCCGCAATAGCTTTTGATATTATGCCGTAGACACAGGTTGATGCTACATTCTGACTCACATGCGCTGATTCTCAAGGTCAGGTCAAGGTTGACGAGAGCCTGACGAGCTTTGACCTCGGTCCTTCTATCTGGAACAATCTGCCACGAAACGTGCGTTGATTAGCACCTCTAACAGTTCAGGAAACGTTTTTCGCTCTTCTTAAGACTCGCTTATTCAATATTCAGCATTCTCTAGGTAATTTGCCGGAGCACCTTGTAGGCTACGTCAAACGAGGGATTACCGTACTTACAAATTATCTGGTACTTTGACAAAATAGCCTACATCCGAAGTAGTGTCAAACTTAAGATTATTAGCGTCACCCTCTTCTTTAATTCAGTCTTGGGACTGGCAGCACTCGAAAATGGCGGCGGCAGAGTTGCGCTTTCGATTCGTGTAGTTTCTGTTTAACCACACTGTATCAAGCGATAACGACAAGCTTTAACTTCTTCCTCTTTTCTTGTCACTTAGGACCCCCACCATTCAAAAACAGAGCAGTCATGAAGTTCCGGTATGTCGTGTGAAAGTCAAGAGGCTACGAATTTCAATGAAGCTCGTTCAAATTAGACCTATGTCGTGTGAAGCGGGCCGTATTTCGTATAACCTGTATCTGTAATCATTCTGCGGTTTGTCAGATTGAATTTTTATTAAACGAATATACTACTACTACTATATCAAAGCAAGCGGAATTGCACATCCTGTAACGAATAATTATCAGAATAAAATAGTATAGCTCTGTATGAGCAATTGCCGACTAAGGCTAAATCGGATGAGAAAACCCCCAACGCGGATATGAAATATCATTGGCATCGCAGTGGTTGTACAATAATTGCAAATTGCCTGTGAGCGCCAATGCATAAGACACTGATGCACGTTGCAACGAGATGTACATTTGACTGATCCGGCAATTTGTTTATGATTTTCGAACGGGAATTGTACATTCTGAAGTTTTGTTTTACAAGACTAGTATTTCCATTTGTACATAGTCAAGCTTCTTCTGGCTGCAAATAAATTATAGGCTACAAAGATGGAACAACTGTTGTGGTTGCTATTTGTGGGCTTTCTTGTAGGTGAGTGAATATTTTTTATGGTGAGTTCTTGTATAATAATCATTGGACTTTTATAGTGCACAAGTAGTAGCCTAGATTTCACTGTGCAATACAGATGTCATAGAAGACCGCTGATATTCCTGAAAAATACAAAACAACACCATTGCAAGTGGACAATACTGTCCCTACATAGCTCGCAAGTGCATACTAATTGATGGCCGGGAAAGTTAAAAGCTGTGAAAGATTGGAAGTTCAAACAGTTTACAGTTCAGCGCTGAAACGAGTTTCGAACTGTAGGTTGTTGACAATTTCAGGTGAAAAGACCAATAACTGTGGTGCAATATTGCATCGGAACTGTCAACATTAGAAATTGATTTTAGAGGATTTATCAGCCTTCAACCCAGCCGCTTCATGTCGCCTGCACAGTGCACATTTACCAAACTGATTATTGTCACACACAATAATTTAAATCGAGTGAGAACGTTGATTTTATTTATTCATTATAAAAAAAGAATGTAGCCTAAGCCGTGACTCAATTAATCATTCTTCTCCTTTTGAGACACGTACACATCATGTCACCTCTTATAAACCAATTTACAAAGTCCGTCATGTGATTAGATTCGGTAATGCTACTGAAGATCAGTTTATGGAGCAATAATCAATCAAAAACGGCGAGTCCCACTTTGTAGGGGGACTAGACAGTCTACATAATTATTATAGTCAGATCTCTTAGCGGTCGAAAACTTCGTAATTGTGCATTTGGTGCTACAAATAAAAGAAATATTTTTTGAGTGAAGGAAGAAATTCTAAGATTTGCTAATTTTCCGACTGGCCGTCAACAAGACCTAGTCTTATACGAAAATATCGATATTAGGCTACATAAACAAAACATAAACATAAACTGTCGTTTTCCCCCACAAGGCGAATTGAGGTAGATTAGAGTCTGCAAACCTCCGACTGCAAGACAGTGAACATACCCACCATATAATATTACTCTGAATCTCTGCCAAAAGACGTCGCCCAATATTTGTTCACACCGATGACAAAATATACTGTCACATTTGCTGTAAGTTGGTCCTCGTTTGGTTGTGCAGTTACACAGAGGTGGCAAATCTGAGGCATCCGTGGCAAAGTGGCACATGTAAAAAAAGTGGGGTACGCGGAATTCAGGACGGCCCCAGAATTTGAGACTGCGAAATATATCACTATAAAAACAAATATTTTCCCATTATGAATGATAACTCTTATTCTAACATTTTTCGAGCATATTTAGAATGATGTTTTTAATATCAGATTTTTCCCGTCGCTTTGCCCTTTGCGAAATAATTATTAAAAACTATAAAGTGAGAATCATAGGTAGGCCTATTTTAGGCCACTTGGCACAATTCCGATGGTATACCACAATTATATCTGTTTCAAATCACTTAGCGGCACTTTTGTGACGCATCCTTGAAAAGGTTCGCCGCCTCTGTCCGGTCCGTGTCATCACGAAAAGAAGAAAGCCACGACAAAGCCATTGCAATCCTTTTGAACATATAATATAGTTTAATTTTTGGTTACAGATGGCACAGAATTTGATCAAATTTGCAATAATGGCTGATTGCGACAACTTAATTATCTAGTACACCTTCTTCCTGTCGGTTATCTAACATAAACTATTCGACAGCAGCGCAAAACAACGTTTCTCTACTATAGACATTATGAACTAGTTACTAAGCTTATTACCTTTAAGAACGTGACAACCAAACAGAATTTTAAATATTACTGTTTTCAGTGAAGTAGGCAAGGGTGAAGATGAGGAGGTCAACAAAACTTAAACATTATATTTTTTTCCATAATGGCACTCAAGCGACTGTCCACTGGTCCTACATGTGGAACGTGTGTGGTTTAGTAACTTCTAGTCTTCGCTGAAACGGAAGACCACCAGACGGTAAGTCGACCAACGCTTTCCATCTTTAACCAGGCTTGTCATCTGAGTGAGGTCGCTGGCGACACTGATTCCCTGAATCGCCGAGCAACGTACTCCTGGAGTCTGTGGTCCAGAGAATGCGACGAGATTAAACTCTGCATCGAGAAGGACGAGGTCAGAGCCAGAACCGGCGTCAAGGACTATTCTTCCGTGACAATCAGCGAGGCTCGCTTTCGTATTTCCATCAAGCTGCGACTCGAGTATTCTGACCGTTTCTCCGTACATGCTCATCTCTCGCAACACTGTTTCTCCTCGGCCGTTAGTGGCGACGAATATAAAACGACCGTTGGACTTCCTTACAACACTTTGAATTTGCATGATGTCCGTCTGTTGTCTGTCGAAGTTGATACTCTGCATGAGATAGCCGTTGGGATCGTACGTGGCAATTGTCTGTCCTCTTCTGGAGTCGGTTGACAACAGGACAAGACATCCGTCACAAGATACCGAAATATCGATGATCGGTGCGTAGAGTCTCTCGATCCACGTAACCGTTTGGTACTGTCGAGGTCCCGTTTTGGTTAGACGAATGATGGACCTTCCAGTATCATGCTTACATGCCAGGTTAACTGATGCTGCCTTGCAGCATGCAGCCATCAGTCCAACATGCATTTCAGTGATGTAGAGGACATCTTTGATCAGAGGAACGACTCGTGGATCGTAAACTTCGATGACCAGTTCCGTACCTCTGTCATCACGTCGAAGGGCGTAGATGTCCGGGCCGAGAGCAACGACCGATCGTACGCCTGATTCTATCTGGAACTGGCTGATCAAGTCCAGGCGAACGATGTCCTCGTCTAACCATATGAACAGAAGAAATGCAATGTTTTATTCAGTGTTCTCAAAAGGCTGCAGTGTATGTATTATGTAGGTCTATGTATATTATATATTTATATATAGACCTATTATATAACATAGATACGTTGATTCATTTATTCACCGATTTATTTATTGATCGATCATTCATTCATTTATTCATTCACTCATTCATCCATTCATTTATTCATTTAGTCATCCATTCATTCATTCCTTCATTTAGTCATCCATCCATACATTCATTCATTCATTCATTTATTCATTCATTCATCCATCCATCCATTCATTTAGTCATTAAGTCATCCATTCATTCATTCCTTCATTTAGTCATCCATCCATACATTCATTCATCCATTCATTCATTCATTCATCCATCCATTCATTCATTCATTAATCAATTTATTGATTTATTCTTTTATTCATCCATTCATTCATCAATTCATTCATTCATTCATTAATCAATTTATTGATTTATAGATTGATTCACTGACTGGTTCTTTGATCGATTCATTGATGGATAAATTGATAGACTGAGTATAGGCCTAAGCATACTGGTCGAAAGGACATTTTGGCATCATTTGCGTTTGAATGGAAAACGCTTTGTGAGGTGCCTCGATGAAGACATTTAAAATTAAGCTTCTACACGACTAAGTGGGACATAGATTAACGAGAATTAAAGTACGACAACCGAACACAAAAATTAGTATCATATCAATATCTGTGGGCTCAATGCCCATAAGAGTCCGACGCCACTCTCTGTCTGAGTCTGTCTCGTGTCATGCTGCCCAGCTTCAACAGGTCCGTATGCATAAACTAACCTGTACTGTCGAAAGTCCTGTTGAGTTCATTTTGGAAGGAGTCAGTCGTAAGGACGCTGCTCCATTGCAAGCAGACGGTTCTAAGTCTTGCGACCACCTGACTGGCTTTCCTCTTCCATGCACTTTTGACCAGCTTCATGTCCTTCACTTCCATAACTACGGCTTCTATAAGGATGCGCTCAAGTATCTCGATCGGCAGCTCATCCAGCTACAGACGAAAGTTCAGAGTATGATAGCACATTCGTTAACAAAATATTCTCTAGGGTGAACACTTAGCATAAACGCAGCATGACATGACTCGCCTCTTACTTCGCAACCGAGGCTGGCTAAGTGTGGCTTATCTCTATAAGAGGTAACAGATGAACCAGGTTGTAGCCAACTTGGCACTTATCTTTGAAGACTTCATCAGTATAGACTTGTTCTCTTTATTACGATCTTTTATTGCTCATCATGCTTCTCTAATCAGGTGCTTTGATATAATAATGGCCGGGCTCTTGCAGGAACTGGATGCTTGTTACTGTTTAACGATGCTGCCATATCAAAGATGATTAGTGTCGCCTTCCTCCCTTATCCAGGTTTGGGACTGGCACTGGCAGAGTGCAACCAGGACCTGGATGCCTTAATTCGATTATATGTACATGTAGGTTTATTTAAGATTGCATTAGCCTAAATTAGTAGTAGGCCTAACAGCATGCCAGATGCGGCATTCACAGAAACACGTGGCTTGGCAAAATAATGCAACATTGCACCGAGTGCAATAACGAAACGACAGACGTCAAGATAGGCCTCTCAGTTAGGCAAGCCTCCAGAATGGAAGCTTTACATGCAGCTTCTGTTCAAAGCGAGAGTGCAGGATCGACCCACTTAAAGCAAAACCTGGATTGGTGTCGTAGTCAAAGATTCTTAAGCGTGGAAAAGCGAGACGTCACAAGGTCTCACGCACAAATGCAAGTAATTAGACTTCAAGTAGAAGTAAGAGATCATGTACTTATATCATAACTCTGACGCAGTGTCCGCGCTGTAGTTGAGAGCGCCTCTGTGTAGAGAGCATGAAGGGCTGTTGTAGCAAATGAGAAATTTATACCAATAGCACACGTTAATAATATTGTGGGGTGCGGTGGTGTAGTGTGTATGTTCGTTGCCTCGCAGCTGGAGGGTCGCAGGTTCGAATCCACCCCAAGCCGACTTGGGGTGGATTTGGTGCTTATGGGCAAGTCCTTTACTCGCAATTGATCAGCGCTTCGGCGTGAAACTCCGATTCAGTGTCCGCGCTGTAGTCGGGAGCGCTTTTAAACAGAAACCTTGAAGGAGCGCTATTATAGATCTAACAAGTGCACATACATTATTACATGCATATTAGGTTCCTACCGCAAGAACATGGATAGTATTCCTAAATTATGGCAAAATCAACTGAGTATATTCACGAAAAAATGCTGTTAGATGCATGTAGACTATAAGCTACACTCTTTGAGAATTAATGTCGTTGAGAGATAAGTTTATTAGCAACGGTTTCGAGTACACGCACTTGGATCTCAAGTACTTAAAACATATATTCCTACTGTACTCTGTATTTGAGTTGCACTCCAGAACAAGCACACACGAAGTGCTTCCTCTCTCACAAAAACCATCAGATAAACAAGAAAACTTAGATCAATGCATTTTGATGTCACATATCTCACCGTTGTGCTGCGCAGTTGGTTCAATTTTTTAGCATTGTTTCCAGGTCGATACCAACCTAGATGAAACAGGATGGCATTTTTGTACTCTGGTAGGATTATTAATCTTTATTGATGCATAACAAACTTAAGTATCCTGCTATTTGAACACAATATTGGAGCTAAAAAAGAAACTGTCTCGCATACTTGTTCAATGATGTTCACACAGAAAGGTGAAGGTCACTTCAATGGTTCTGATTGAATCACCTGATGTAGGCCTAGCCTATGTTATAAAGCTGATTAATATAGTGTTATTATTATTGCTATTACCGTTACTATTTTTATCATTATATTATTATTATTATTATTATTATTATTATTATTATTATTATTATTATTATTATTATTATTATTATTATCATCATCATCATTATCATCGTCATCGTCGTCGTCGTCGTTATCATCACCATCATCATCACCATCACCATCATCGTCATCATCATCATCATCATCATCATCATCATCATCATCATCATCATCATCATCATCATCATCATCAACGTCATCATCTCAAGAGTTTTATATAGCGCCCTTTCAAAACAGTCTACTACGGAGTGCTCACAGGCTGTCAAAGCCCAACCTCCCGTCAAAAACAGGACATTCTTAAGGCCAAGGAAGGACAGATCAGATGGTCTGCTTCGAGCTTCCGTCCCGCGAGAGGATGCGTTCGAATCGCGGTTCACATCCTCAATATTATTCTCAACCATGGTTTTTCAGAGATTTAAATCTCGGTCTGGCACGAAGACCTTAATGGCGCGGTGTCCATTCGAGCGAAACATAGCGGTGGTGAAGGATCTCACCCGATCAAATTCATTGAAAGTTGAGTAGCCTACCTTTATGGTCACTTTAGAAAAGCGTGTAGATTTACATTCACATTTTCCTATTGACATAATCAGACTGAATGATTCATTTAAACAACACAACAGAGAGCTCGATGCAAATAAATGTGTCTTTAGTCGCTTGTCTACCATTATCGAACTCACCGGCGGTTCTTTTCGTCGACATGTTTGTCGATGATCTTTGTACAAAATCCCGGAGTAACTGCTTTAGACTTCTGTCCAGTTAATTATATATTTAAAAAATGAAACTTTAAAAATACTATTATTCATGAGGAGTTTTGCGTTTCTGAAGTAGCGGCGCCTTGAAATCTATATGCAGTGACGTCACGCAATAATAAACTTGATGTCATAGACTCCAAAAAAATCAATTAGAATATTATTTATTATCATAAGAGGATTTATAGAGCGCATGCAGACTTAGGCTATAATTAAAAGCACCGTATAATACGTTAGTAGGCGTAGTAGGTTGTAGTGGTGCAAGGGCGGATACAGACATTTTCGAAGGGGTGGGGCAAAATTTTTGGTCTTGGGCAAAAGATACCGTTTTAGCTGCCAAAATAGTTGATGACCATTTTCTAGTCATCCTGGTCGGAGCGATGGCCTCTCTAGTATCCTGCTTTTTTTCTCCCGCTGTGATTTTATGGTTTGTGGAAACCAAATGGGGGGCCACGCCCCATGCACTTTTTAAATGGGGTTATGGCCGGATTGGCCCTTCTGGATCCGCCCATGTAGTGGTGAAGAATGATCCCGCTAGAATCTGAATTCATGTTGTCTCAAACGCTTCAAGGAAAAATTCCTAAGCATTTCTGATTTTTATTTTGTCGCCAGTTAATTTTCTTTGTTTGTTTGCTTGTTTGTATGTGCACTTGTTATAGCGCCCCTTCAAGTTCTCTACTCAGAGGCGCTCCCGAATGCAGAGCGGACACTGCATCGGAGTTTCACGCCGAAGCGCTGAGCAATTGTGAGCGAAGGACTTGCCCAAGGTCCTTAATTTTCTTGAAATGACCGAGGATCAAAGATCATCACTGTAAATAATAATTTGTCATTCTAAACTAAAGAATAACTAATACTTATTGCTCATCTTGACTGCTGCAGCGCCCTCTATGTGGATCTTCCGGTGACTCGGGTTGGGTGCTTGGAGCGGGTCTTGCGTTCTGCGGCACGCCTCGTTGGTCGCATCCCAAGATTTGGCCATGTCACTGATTATATGCGTGACGTCTTGCATTGGCTCCCTTTTCCCACAAATGATCACTTATCGGATATCCTCCTTGGTTTGGCGCTGTCTCGCGGGTGTGGCCCCTGTCTATTTGCAGAAGCTCTGTTGCTCCACCCTAAGCGTTCAGCGCCGTGGCTCTCTCCGCTCTTCTAAACACGCTGAGCTTCTTGTCCACCGGTCACGCACTTCTATTACGCAGCGCTGTGCCTTATCTGTCGTTGGCCCTGCAACCTGGAATGGGCTTCCTGCGGAACTGCGTCTAATGCCTGAAACCTTTGAGACTCGTTCTACTCTGCTCTTAAGACTGTTCTCTTTAACCGTGGTTGGGTCGTGAGCTCTTCTGCGTACTCTTAAAGAGGCGCTATATGAAGTCTGAAATGAGTGAATGAACGAACAAAGAAAAATACACAAACATACATTTATGTTTACTATCAGAGGCTTGCATTACCGTAGGCATAGTCTTTTAATGTGATTTCTATCCAAGAACAGTGCGATCTATCGCCCTATTAAATTTTAGTCTGGATCTGTCATTCTACGCTCAATAATTAGAATAATAAACTAATTTCTTTCGTTCACTTCGGTCTCTTTCTTTTACACGGGACAGATTCAAACACTGTTAATAATAATAATTAATATTGTAGGCCTTTATTCTAATCGTAATCCGCCATTTATGAAGCGCATATTCATTCAACCCGTCGACGTTGTACACTTTCAAGAGAGGTTTAGCCTACAACTGAATTGCTAATACTATGCACACTATAATACAATGTAGCTTATTATACCCGATCTTAGCATCAGGATCCATCAAGATTTCCTCCCTTCTCAAAGTTCTCATCCTCTATGGTAGGCCACCGCCGTGCTTGACAATAAGCATTTTTGAAAAAAAATAATTAACTGAACAAGAATGCTTTACATCCAGTGGCGCAGACAAAGGGGTTTTTTCGGAGGAAATTTTTTTAAAGGTTATTTATCCACTTAAATAAGAAAAACAAAACACTTATTGCTTGTAGTAACAATTGTTTTTCGTACTTTATTCTCTTTGTTGCTTTATTTCCTTTTTATTTACTGTAATGCTGTTTGTTTGTTGTCAGAAAGAGCATCCGGCCAGGCAAAAAAACAAACCCCTCATCATAGATTCCTGGCTACGCCACTGTTTACATCCATGTGAATCTGCCCTTTTTGTGTAGAACTGTACGACAAAAAACCCTTTCAAGCTCTGCGAAATTACTTCGCTGTTTTGTTTAAACGCCATTCGACCGAATTGAGTCCGATGAGCATCTGATTCGCTTCTTCTGGATTCTTACTAGGCCCTATAATTTAACGCTAATACCTACATGTACAATGTCTGACACAGAGGGCGATGTAAGCAAGCTACGGAGGATTCGAAACCCCTGGTAGCCTTGTGAAATATCAGGATAGATAATACCATTCTTATAACTTTCTAGATAATACTTTACTCTGCCTCTTGTGGTTTTATTTACTGCTGGAAAAACTGAGAATTTCCTTTGAAGAAGAGATATCAGTAGCCTAGCCTACGAAGCGATCCCTGCTGTTCCTATTGGTACTGAGTTGGAATTGAATAAACGGACAGCGCCTTCCAACAGCGTCATCTACGCCAACGTGCAACCTACAAGTAAAGCGGTGGACTAAGTTAATTCTCAGGTATTCTAACAAAGTGCCGAAGAATATTTAAAGTTTAGCAGACGAGTGGCACCAATCTTGCACCAAACTGCCACAAACATTTGATTACTTTGAAATTTAGAATATTTGATATAATTATGGCATTGCCAATACTGCAATTGCACGCATCTTTCGACTGGATTCGTCAGTGATGGAGATAAATTGTTGTCTGCTTTATCGTAGTTATTAGCCTACAATTAACTGTTGTTGAGCAGCTGAAGTCTCACAGCGAAACAGAGGCCATCGCGAAAAGATATTCGATTATACGAATTCCCAAAAATCGATGATGGCTGTGAGTTGAGGTGGCGTGGGGAAAACCACACATAGGCCTACACGAACAGTCTAACACACACACACACACACACACACACACTCGCACATGTGACAAGGACATGTCTGCATGAATTTACACAGTTGTCGACATCATAGTTCAATTTAGATGGGTCGTTCAAAAGAGATGTAGCCTAAGTGTATGTTGATGGGATGCTTTAATAAAAGCGAGAGCTAGTGTAATGATTCTTCCCTCGACGTTTGCATGAAAATATCTATCAAATAGCGATGGCAGAATTCCGTCATGAAGTCTAGTTGTGGTGCACAGCGGTTTGCAGGGTAAACTATACCCGAAGTAGTCGACATGCAAGCAATCACCGATTACATAAATGGCAGAAGACAGTTTTAGCCATCAGTGTGATAGGCCTAATTTTAGTTGAGAACCATAGCTTTACATATCCTTCTTCTATCTTCTCATCCGTCATCGATATGACGATGAGGCCTTTATGAAATGTCTCCAAACTTCTCTGTTCCCGATTGTTACTCCGATTTCGGCTAAGCTGGTGCCATTCTCTCTCAGATCTTCTTTGATGTTGTTTATCCAGATCTTCCTCTGTCTCCCTCTGCTTCCTTCTCCCTCTACATGCCCATGCAGTGCAGTCTTTTTTTTTAGTATATTATACATCATGCACCCTTATCAATAAGTCTAAGCCAACAATAAGCCAACATGTCATAACTATCTATAGTCTTTTGCAAATTTAATTGCAAATCCGCAGTTAGGCCTATATTTAGACCTTTATTTTCTAACGCATATCCAAATTGAAATAGGACTATGTAGAAGCACATTCTAACAAGCATCCCGTCTAATAAGCTTTATCTCAGCACGGGTAGGCTACTACAACCATTTCTTGCATTCAAATGTGTATTACAATGCAAAGACAAGTGACATTGATGACCAAATAATTACTCTACCGACTCGATATACAGTTAGGCCTATGCATAGCTCATAGAGTAGGCCTATAGGCTATAGTACAACCTTGATTTCGAAAGAAATTATTCTAAGTAGGACTAGTTCTCCGATCTCTATGACATGCTAACAATGCATGCGCCTAAATTATGGCCTCCAATATATATATATATATTTATATATAAATTATATATATATAATTATATATTTGTTTTGGGCTTCTGTTTGCATGTATTTACGTATAATAAAACGTCCGAGGTATGATACCCGGATTGCGGATGGTCCATGGAGGCTACAAAGCAACCCGGTTACTGCTGTCTCTTCATTCATTCATTCATTCATTCATTCATTCATTCATTCATTCATTCATTCATTCATTCATTCATTCATTCGTTATATGGACTTACAATTATTGCGCCCTTCAAGACACATACTCAGGAGCGCTCCCAGCGTATATACATGTAAGTTGGTCTCTCTGACTCGCCTTTTTGTGGCGCCGCGATGTTCGGAAACTTACCTTTTTACACGAGGCGCGTAGGCCTAAGACAGGAATGTAGGAATTGAAATCTACCTGACAGCAGACCCTGCTATAGGACTCATACTCGCATATAGATCCCATACAGTGCCCACATGGCCCCCATTTGTTGCCCGTGGATATACTGTCAGGTATAGAAGTAGGTTGTGCTATAAATCAGAATGGATGAAGTGACGTTTGGTAAGCTTGCCAATTTAGTGCCATTTTATTGTTCCACAAAAGGCATCTTCCAAATTCTGTGCCCACTCTTCCCACTGTTGCAAACAATGGGAGATGGGTTGACAAGTGACCGGGACTTTAGATGGACGTACAACAGTTACTGTACGATACTTACAAGTAAACTTGCAGATACAAGCAAATTTGCGTCGGATTTTCATGTCTTCAAATTTCGTGGATCGTTGGCTTAAGGTTTTAGTGAATATTATTATCTGTTCTGAAGATGACGATAAAAGAATTAAACGCAGAGACTGAACTATAATGGAATATTCAGCTGGCTTGGCCAGGACTTGTAGAGCCCCATGTTCATATAACCAACAGAGGCAAAATTCGTTGTCCGATTTGACAACCGTTAGCCTGAGTGTACGACACCTTGACCCGTTATAATGTGGCAACGAAACTTGACACCTAGCCAATAATGTCTGCAACGCAGAGTAAGTTCCTGTGCGAAATTTATCCATAATGGCAAAAAATGCCATGGAGCAACACCCATCAATTTTCGCCCATAAATAACCAACAAAATCCATGTAGGACCTATTATGCATAACACCTGTCGTAGGCGATGTAATTAAAGAATTGACGTCAGATAAAATTCGGTGACATTGAAAAATGACGTCATAGATAATGATGACGTCATAAACACTACGCATTTAAGGTCACATACATAAGGTTTCTGATGCCAGTGGTAACGTTGCTAATTATAGATTATTGAGGTCACGTTATTGAATATGCATGAATTTTAATTCTCGCATTTGCTATTATAGGGCTCCTCCAGGCTCACTACTCAGAGTCGCTCCCGACTACAGCGCGGACATTGAATCGGAGTTTCACGCCCAAGCGCACGAGCATTTGCAAGTGTAGGACTTTCTCAAGGTCCCTACGCGGCGACTTCAGGTGAATCAACCCTGCATGTAGCATTCCGGGTCCAAGGCACCGAGCCTACCACTACGTCACCATGCCCATGCATGTGTGAAAAGAGGCACAGTCCCTCCGGGGAAATGTCTTGCTAAAAATAAATCTCCTAGACTCACCAATTATTACATGCCTGTTATAGCAACTATGCTTCGCATTTACCAACAATGCATTCCCCAAAATTTAGAGAAAAGTCATGTAGGCCTAACTCGTTCGCTTTTTAAAATACAGTTAAATGCTTAAATTGGTGCAACAGCCCACCACACTGTTTAATAGATAGATGGTCTCGCTCCATGTGCATCACGTCCTCCATGACTCTGCTGACGATTAGCTGCTGGGTGGTTCTGAACCAGTAGGCCAAAATACGATATTTAATGACTAACATCACTGAGCAATTATTGAAAGTTTATGCCTTTCTCAAATTCCACATGCAGCAGACGCAGAGACTGAACTATATTCGAATATTTTCTGGTAAATCTAGGAATGTCTGGAGATGTCTTGGGAGGAGACTGAAGTGCTGGCGATGAACAGGGACGAGTGGATGAGATGCGCAGACCTGCACGGGAAGGACTGAGCTCTAAGTTCAGCCAGTAGCCTACTTGTATACTTGTAAAGCCACATGATAATATACAATAAAAGTTAACAGTCAAAGTCATCCCTGGGTCGTAGACCCGTTGGTGAGGCACTCATCTCCTTTCCTAAGCCCTTGAGCCGGCAATGGACAAATCCCAAGGTCATGGACACGGGACCAGTGTTGCCACAGGATTTGCCGTTTACTTATCTGCTTACGCCGGTACCAAATTATACTGCTTGGTGACAGAGGTACGTGTGCGTAAACAACTTGCCCAAGGTCGTTACCCGGAGTTGAACCGCAACCGCCCGCTCCGTGAGCAAGCGCGTTACCGATCAGCCACCGGATCGCACTTCTATACGTAGCGAAGGCATAATATATTGTTGTCCGATTTGACAACCGTCCCTGAAGAGCGATCTCGTAACTTTATAATACTAATAATTATAGTTGGTGAATGGTCATTTAAACCGGCCGCCATTGACCAAAGGGCATAACCGCCGCATGTTTGAATAAACGGGACTTCAGATGGTAACAAGGACATGCATAGGCCTGATTATTATCCACATCAAGACCGTTCAAACTTCGTCATGAACAAGGGGTTCATCTATGCATCAGTGTTTTCGTGTTTGCGAGTCCAGTCACCTGTCGCCGCTTGACTCTATCGATGCAACCTGTACCAAAGACTATGCAGAACATTCACACCACCTGAAAGCTGTCGACGGGATTCTGTTGGATGAGTCTACGTGTCGGCGAGGGATCGCCACTGATGACTGTTTCCGGTTTACCTGGTTACCTGGTGCCGTCAGCGCTTGGGACTCTGGCGACAGTCATGATGTATCCTCTCCATTCCGGCTTACAGTGACTTATTTATCTAGTTGATGAAATTTTCTTGTTGTTATGACACTTAGCTTCACTTCGGCTAGTTAGCGCATGTAACGCCTCTGAGTAGATATCTTGAAGAAGCGCTATATAAATACTCAGAATAAAAAAGTAAAATGTCATATTTGTATGTATATAATATATATATATAGTTTCGCAATGATCGGTCAATCTTTCTGAAATAAGTTACCTATTAGTCTCCGTAAAGAGCTTCTTTGTCTTTCTTTGCCCCTTTTCCGCAAACGTTTGAAACCATTCTCTTGATTGTGGTTTGATGCCAGGTCGGGAGCGCCTCTGAGGAGTTTCTCGTGATGTGGCACAATATGAATTTATGATTAGGCTATTGTTTGCGACATAGTCGAGAAACCCATTTTTTATGCTCATATTATGCTGTCATCTGTCAACAGAGCCGGATTGGCCCCCTGGATTCGCCCCTGTCTGTCAAGGCTAAATACTTGTAATGCACGCGATCGTTTTATGCAATGTGATGCACGTTCGCCAATCGGATGCATATTATGACGACTTACCTATCTACTTACTTACTTGCCTCGGCCTACTTGACGCCTGCTTCATGTGTGAAATAGGTTGAACAAAATAATAGGCCTAGCGATCATTTGTTAAGCGATAGCCTTTCCTAGATTTGCGTCTGCGCTATTCGCACTCTGCAAATTTAGCCTATGATCGAAACTAAGCGAAAGACACTTATTCACTATCGCCTACTCGTTAACTGAATTTATACCTCACATCACAGGTTACTCCAAGCACTTGATTCCCTTAATACAGTAGAGGGCATATAATAGAGTGGGAAGAAACACGTTGCAGAAGAGCTGTTGCTCGAACAGATGGAAAGTTCTTGTCTAGTCACCTCTTCACCAAGACACCAGTGGCGGCGCCAGGATTTCAGTTTTGGGGGGCTGAAGCCTCCGAGGAAATTTAACCTTTTTAAAGTCATCGGCCGAAACTTCTAACAACCTTTTTTAGTCGTCAGGTCGAAAATCGTGGAAAATATTTCTTTGTAAAAAAAAACTCTTGAAACGAGGTGCAATTATCCGCCTGCCTCTTCCAGTATCTTCCAGAGTCTTGCAGTGGCGGCGCTATGGGTGGGAGCTAGGGGCTAAGCCCCGCTATCAAAGGCTAGGCCCTTCTAAAAAAAAGCCATTCGGTTTTTTGACATTGAAATATTTTCCACGATTTTCGACCTGAAGCTGTATCTCTACCAAAAGATGTCGCCTCACGCAAATTGTTCACACCTGTGCTAAAAGTGATGTCAATTTTTTGTATTGTTAATCTTCGTTTGGTCCTTGCCATAACACAGAGTCGGCAAATCCGCGGCATCCGCAGCAAAAGTGCCACGTGGAAAAATTTAATGAACGCGTAATTCCGAGCATTCCCTCTAAATTTTAATCTTCGAAACATTACCACATTATCCAGATTCTCTATTAACCAGGGTTTTATTTTAACACCATTCTAAGGGCAGCTTTAACATGATTACCTTTAGGCGCCCTTGTAACGGTATGGCGCGTTACGGCGCCATATAAATTACCGCTAATACAATTATTAGGCCTTGGCCTCATCATCATCATCATCATCATCATTATTATTACTCTCCTCCGTCCGGCCACGCCGACGATGAGGCTTTTACATGGCGTCTCCACACTGCTCTATCCTTGATGATATCCATGACATTCCTCATATCCATGAATCTTTCCTCAAGATTTTCTCTTATGTTGTCGATCCATGTTTTCCTTTGACGTCCTCTACTTCTCCGTCCCTCCACATTCTAATCTAATCTAATCCAATAAAGCATTTGTAAAGCGCTTCTCACAGCAGAGCTATTCAGAAGCGCTCTCAGCGTGACAGGCCCATGAAAAAAGAAAAGTCTTTAAGCAGCGAAAAGATGCAGGTGAATTTCCTACAAGAATCCTGTCACGAATTTCAGAAGGAAGGTGATTCCAAATTAAAGGACCAACAATAGCAAAAGCTCGATGTTGGGTTAACGAGGTTCGTGATCTGGGTACAAATAGATCAAAGCGGTCAGCAGAACAAAGAGGGCGTGCATATCTTGCAGAAAGAGGCTTACACATTAAGTCGCACAGGTATTTAGGCGCTAAGCCCTGCAGGGACTTAGTAACTAGAAGCAAAACTTTGTATCTGATTCGGGCAAAGATCGGAAGCCAGTGAAGGTCATGAGTCATGAATGTAGAGATGTGTGAGTATCGAGGAAGTCGTGCAATAAGTCTAGCAGCAGAATTTAAGACAGATTGCAAAGATGACAAGCGAACCTTAGGAAGCCCAATTAGTAGGGAGTTACAGTAGTCAATTCGTGAGGAGATAAAGGCATGTACCATAGTCGTAAACACCTTGGAGGACACAGATCTTCTAATTGCCCTAAGGCGTCCCAAGTGGTAGTAACAGGAACGGGTCAAGAGTGACAGGTGTTCAGTAAATGTCAGAGCACTGTCAAGTGTGACACCGAGATCACGAACACTAGAGGAAAAGGTAAAGTCAGGGAATAATGTGGCAAGTAATTGAAGATCAAGCTTATGTAATTGTTGCTTGGTTCCAAACCAAATTAATTGGGTCTTGGAAGGATTAAGACTAAGTTTGTTTGATGACATCCAAAAGTGGAGATCTTGCAACAGAGAGCTCATCCTTTCAGCCAGAGAGATCTGCTCAGAAGGCGAGCCATGTACAAGAGCTTGCACATCATCAGCGTAAACCCCCCCATTGCCGTGCAGAGCCGCAGTTGGTAGTCTTCTGTCGTCCATCCTTGATACAGTCATGTACTTTGCTTATTCTGTAATAATTTGTCACGCTTTGCCCATACGCTTTGCAATATTATTAAAACCTAACACGAGATAAAAAGGGAACATACGGCGCACCAGTGGCGTAGACAAGGGGGTTTCGGGGATTAAACTCCCCCCATTGGCCGCGGGAAAAAGTTTTTTAAGGGTTATTTATCCACTTAAATAAGAAAAACAAAACAATTGCTTGTAATAACACTGGTTTTTTAAACTGTATTCCCCTTATTACTTTATTCCCTTCCTATATATTTAGTGTAATACTGTTGGGGTTGGTGTCAGAAAGGGCATCCAGCCAGCCATAAAACCCTCAACCCCCCCCCCTCATCATAAATTCCTGGCTACGCCACTTCGGCGCACAATTCCGATGGCTATGTGATGTACTTTAAACGACTTAACGGCACTTTGGTACACATCCTTGTATACGTTTGCCACCTTTGTACTAATCAAATTATCAAAAAGCAACAAACAATGCTTCTTAGTTAGTAGTCTATATTGATTATAGATGGAAAAAGTTGCATTAAAGGTTTACATACGCTTATAGGACATTCGACACATTCGATTCATTAGGCTTAGTTTAGTCGATTGTAGGCTATACAGATAAGTGAACGTCATCATTGCAGCAATGGATTACTTTAGGCTAATTAATCGATGAGTTATTATTTATCTAATTTTGAATAGGCCTATAGGTTTGCCGATAACGGGCTACAATAAGCAAACGGAGAAATTATTACTAGGAAGCTATTGTGTTTGTTTATGATGCAGAAGGTTAGACAACTTCGGTAAATATGTAGAACATGAGGCTGAAGGATATGCAGCTTCCAACATTCATTATCATACTGGTAAGCTCTACCCCATCACTTGACATGGTAACGCCGTGCGGATCATTGCAACGAGTGCCAGGTAGCTTAGTGCCAGCAAAGAGTAGAGGATTGAATTCTGAATCCAAAAGATAAAGATCGGCGTCGCTGCCGGAAGCAACGACTATGCGTTCGTTACTATCGGCAAAGCTTGCCATTGACCCATGAGGCAGCCGTAGACCGTAAAGGCGCACAGTTCTTCCATTCGAATCGATCTCTAGGAGTTGCACCTCCTTCTTGTTTTTCCTGCACGCAACCAAAACAAAGTTTCCGTTCGCTTTTCTACAAGCGCTGTTGATGCTTGTGATCTTTGTGGGTGTACGATCGAACATGATCTGGTTAGCCATGTCGCCAGTCACGCTGTGTGTTGTCAGGACCAACCCGTGCTTGACATCATTCGTCACAATTAGCAACAAGCCAGGCGGCGAAATATGCATTCCCTTAACAAGTCCTTGAACACCAGTCAACCAAGTAGTGAATCGGAACTGATGTGGTCCGCATCTGTCTATGCGAATCACGCTACGACCGGTGGCGTCCTTGACCAGCAGAAATGCGGCGCCAGACTGGGCGCATCCCACCAGCGTTTCAGGACATTTTCCAGTCAGGTAGATGACATCTCTGGTCAAAGTTGTGGTGTTCGCATTTGTGCAAAACACATCCAAGAGATACCCGAATTGCGGGTCATTCCTAAGTACGAAAGTGTCTGGACCTACCGACGCCGTCGCCAAAGCGCCTATTGGGATCGGGCAACTCCGTAGAATGTGTCGATGTATGTCCCAATCAGCTAAACGAACGAACAACAGAAATACAATGCCTTTAAACAAAAATAATGTTTTCAAAATATACAGGACATAGAACTATCAGACAAGACGTAAGTTAATTACATACTTACATCTATTTATTATGTGAGGAAAACGTGGTAGCCTATATTTGCATACATGAATGTAATCGTAATCGTAAACTCGGAATATCTACAGCGCCCACAAAAACTAAGTGGCGGGAATTAGCTTAGATCCATTCACATCTCACAGCCGCTCATTCAAAACAAAGCCAATAAGCAGAGTTGGCCGAGATACAGAGAGTCAGGCGAGGAATTAGACAGACGGCTGGCGTGGATGATGTTTAGAGTTGAAGCGGCGTGGAAAGTTGAGGGAAATGGACGAATCAGGATATAATATTATGATCTGTGAAAGAGCAGTGTTTTGAGTTTCGAGTGAAAGACATGTGCGGATAAAACGAGAGGTGGAGTTTTGGTGAGTTCGTACGATGCGTCAGATTTTTTTAGTGCTGGCGGAAGTTTTTTTTCAAAGAGGCGGAACAGCTCAAAATGCTCTTTATCTGCTAGCCGAAATTGGTGTAATTTTCAATAATTATTATTGCAGATAACAATTCGCCAGAAACTATATCTCTACTGTACAATCTCTGCGTTTATGCGTTTGTCCTAAACTATCTCCTGACGCAACAGCGTCTATTATACAATTTCATCCAGTGTACCCTGGGCAGAGCAGTCCACCTTTGGAGGCTCTTCACTTAACCTCAGTCTGCTCTAGTCGCCGCTTTCTGTGATCGACCTCGACAAGTGACTTCAAGGTTGCACGTGTACGATCGCTCTGCCGATCTATAGACAGCGTCGAGCCTTCATGACTATGGGTCTCTTCGCAATAGCCTCCCTCGTCTCACCACCTGCGTTTTCCCTACTACCTCTCTGAATCCTCTTATTTAACTTTTCTCTTTGACCGGTCCTAGATAGGGATCACCTCTGAGTAACCACTTTGAAGAGTCGCTATACATATCCTCGATATATGGATGGACCGACCGATCGACAGACAGAAAGACAAAGACATACAGACACACAGACAGACAGACAGACAAAACAAAATAGGCAGACATACAGACAAAACAGACAGACGGGTGGATTAATTGATTCATTGATAGATAAATCGAACGCTTGAGAGATTCTGGTCTAAAGGATAGGGGATGGAGAAGAACTGTCCAAAATGCGACCAACCCTCGTGTCGAGGAAGGTTGAAGGCAGGGTAAGTCAAGGTCTAAAGGATATTTAGCATCATTTGCGTTTGCGTTTGAAACACTTTGAGAGGGGGGCCTCGATGGCGCGATTTCAAATTCAGCTTCTACACGACTAAGTGTGACACAGAATAACGAGTATTAAAGCATGACAACTGAACACAACCGAATCAATGCGGTAATTTAATTCATAGACAGACAATATTAACATCTGTTCAACTAACCAGTGTCGTCTAGAGCTCTGTCAAGTTCCAATCGAAAGAAGTCGGTCGTAAGGACGTTGCTCCATTGCGAACAGACAGTTTCAAGTCTGCTTATCACCAGATCAGCTTTTTCTTTCCACACACTTTTGGCCAGCTTCATATTCTTCACTTCCATGGCTACGGCTTCAACCAGAATACGATGAAGTATTTCGGTCGGTAGATCATGCAGCTACAGACGAAAGGTAAGAGATACAACATCTGTTAACCAAATATTCTCGATGGTGAACTGTAAACGCAGAATGACAAGACTTGCTCCTTACTTCACAACTGAGGCTGGTTAAGTTTGGTTTATCTACAATAGATCTGATGTCTGACGTTGCTGCAGCGCGTCGAGTCCTCAGCTCCTCGACTAGGGGGGAGGGTTGAACTTCTGGTTCCGCGAGTTCGCTTGGATATTAGGCAGCACTGTGCTTTCTCGGTTGTGGGGACTTCCGTTTGAAATGACCTCCCGGTTGCGCTTCGCTCCTTACTTCTGGCCCATCCAGTAGGGTTCTACAAGTTTCTTAAGTTTTTCTCTTCAGTCGTGGTTGGGCTGGGAGTGCCTCTGAGTAGCTCCTTGAAGAGGCGCTATATAAATGCTCAGAATGAATGAATGAATGAATGAATGAATGAGATGTAGCAGGTGAGTCGTGTAGTACCTATCATTTGCCGACTTCATAAGTAGGCCTATAAACTATCCTCTCCTTATTACGATCTTTAAGTGCTCAACATGCTTTTCTAATTAGGTGCCTTTTATTTACTAATGGCCGAACTCTTCCAAGTCTGGGATGAATCATAGCGCTTATAAGATTGCATTTTAGTATTAGTAACATCATGCTAGAAGCGGCATTCGCAGAATCGCGTGTCAGTCATGGCAAAATAATGCATTATTGCACAGGGTCCAATAATAATTAATTAAACGGCAGACGTAGGTTAATGGTAGGCCTCACAGTTACGCAAGTATCTAGAATGGAAACTCTACATGCAGCTTCTGTTGAAAGGGGGAGTGTGTATGATCGACACAAGTAAACACACATCCTGAATTGGTGTCAAATTCAAAGATTTTTAACTGCGGAAAAGGCTGCAAGCGTGCAAAAGCGAGACGCTACAATGTCTCACGCACAAATGCAAGTACTTAGGCTTCAAGCACAAGCAGGAGCTCAAGTACTTAGATCATAACTCCGATGCAGTGCCCACGCTGTATAGTTGGGAGCGCCTCTGCGTTGACAAATTGAAGGGCGCTATAGCAAACGCGAGAGATAAATAAATAACACACATTAACGTTCCTACAGCAAGAATGTGGATGTTATTTCTAAATCATGACCAAATGAACTAAGTAGGCCTATAATCTTACTCACGAGCCATACTGTAAGATACACACACTCATTGAGAATTATTATTGTCGTCGAGAGAATCTGATATTAGCGACGGGTCTCAATTACAAGTAATTTGATCTCAAGTACCTAAAACAATTAATCTTACTGTACTCTTAACTTGAGTAGCACTCTAGGATAAGTATTATTACCAGTACTGCGTCTCTCGCAAAAGACATAAGACAAGTAAGCAAAACTTAGATCAATTTTGAAATGTAATTTGATGTCACATACTCTCACCTGAATATCGGTTGACACCTTTCCACGTTTAGCATTGTCCTCTTGTCGTCTGCCCTGCTCCTCCTCGCCCGAATCTAGAAAAACAGAGGCGCATTTGTGTCCAGTTTCTATTGTGGTACTTTGCTGATGCATACAAACTTCAGTAGCTGAATATTTGAAACAAATTAGAGCTTAACAAAGAACCTGTCTCGCAAACTTTGTTCGTGCAGAAAGATGAACGTTAATAAACATTGACTTCAATGGCTCTAGCTGGATAACCATGTATAATTATCATAAAACTTGTTAAAGTATATTGTTATTATTATTACCATTATTATCATTATTACTATTATTAATATTACTATCATTATCATAATCATCATCATAATCATCGTCATAATCGTCATCATAAACGTCGTCGTCGTCGTCGTCGTCGTCGTCATCATCATCATCATCATCATCATCATCATCATCATCGCCGCCAACACCACCACCACCACCACCGCCACCATCATCATCATCATCATCATCATCATCATCATCATCATCATCATCATCATCGTCGTCGTCGTCGTCGTCATCATCATCATCATCATCATCACCACCACCATCACCATTAAAACAACAGTTTCATACAGCGTCCTTTAATTAAAAACAGACTACTACGGAGCGCTCCCAGCCCAACCTCCAGTAATGCAGGACATTCTTACGGCCAGAGAAGGACATAGCGGCATGACCGCTTCGATCGTTCGTCCCATTCGCGGTTCGCATTCTTAACCATGGTCTTTCAGAGATTAAATCTTGGGTTAGCACGGTCCATACACGGAGACCTAAATAGCGTGGCGTCCGATCTCACCCGAGATCAATTCATTGAAAGTCGAGTAGGGTCGAGGGCTTTTACGGTCGCTTTGGGAAAAATGAGCAAATTTAAATTTTGCTTTGTATCTATAAATGACGTCGGACTGGTTGATTCATTTAAACGACAAAATAAAGAGTTCTGAGAAATTACTATACGTTACGCGAAATTACAGCCACTGTTTTTATTCGTTTGCCTGTCATTATGACTGAACTCACCTGAGGTTCTCTTGGAAGACATCGTTGACCAGATCGACCGAACGGCACAAGAATCCACACTCCACAGCAATTTATTGTAATCCAGAAACGAATTCACAAAGTTACATGTGTAACGAAGTTCACAACATCAACGATTTATTCTTATTGATTACAATACTTGTTAAGAGTTAATTCTATAAATTATTAATAATGCTTGGCTTTAAGTAAAACTTTAACTGTAGGCTATTGAAAAAATGTTGATTATTTAAGCGCCATAGTAAAACCTTGTTATGGCGTCTTGTAGCCTTTGTGCAATGACGTCATACAATTAAAGACTATTATGTCATACACAAAAGGCAAAAGTCTTATCGTTATCATAAGAAGATTCATAGAGCGCAAGCAATTAATTATAAGGGCATAACTATTGCATCCGGGACCGAAGCATAATTATACACTGTGCAGTTTCTAATGAGTACACTAATACTAACCCTAATCGACCCTCTCGACGCCTAACCTGACCCTAACCGACCATCACAAAGCCAGTAACCTTACGCACTGTCATTCTATGGTCCTCAGTATTATAGTTATACCATTAAAAGAGCCGTCTATACTTCATTAAGAATGGTGGGTTTGCTCATTCAGATGATGTGGTGAGCAGTGATTTCGTAAACAGCTGTATTTATGGAGTCATATACGCATTGCATCACAAGATTTTGCACCCAAACAAAATAATTATATGAGTCGTATAATACGACTCATATAAGACGGCGACACGAAACGGAGTATACCCCTGAAAGCTATCCGGGGGGATGAATTAATCTATCCCCCGGATGGAATTAACCGGTCTATACTATCCGGGGAGATAAACCATTCTATCCCTTTTTTTAAATGAGCGTAATAAATTTTTTATGCTGTAATCAAAATTTAAAGTGACTAATTGTTTTAAGTGTCCTAAGCAATGCCCAGATAAAGGCAACTCGAATTTATTTAGTGACTCTGAGTGTTCTTAAGTGTTTTAAATATTTTAAGTGCTCTAAAAACAGGGCAAAACAAATTATCTAGTAGGAATAAACATACCTGTTAGTGTCATTGTTCAAAACAAAGCAGATGGAAATTAATTTGCCTAAACAAATACACGCGGAAGTGGTTTTTTCGACTTTTTTTAATTTGGGGGGATACAATTAATACAGGGGATACTCTATTTTGTGACAACGGCACCTAGCCTTAGTCGAAGAGCCTAGATGTAGCGAGGATGACAAATTGGTAACTAAGACAATTTTATTCTTTTATTCTTCTTCTTCTTCGTCTTCTTCTTTCCCCTCTTCTTCTTCATCTTCATCTTCTTCTTCTTCCTCGTCTTCTTCTTCTTCTTCCTCGTCTTCTTCTTCTTCTTCTTCTACTTCTTCTTCGTCTTCGTCTTCTTCTTTCTCCTCTTCTTCTTCATCTTCATCTTCTTCTTCTTCTTCATCTTCCTCTTCTTCTTCTTCTTCTTCTTCTTCTTCTTCTTCTTCATCATCTTCATCTTCATCTTCATCTTCTTCATCTTCATCTTCTTCCTCTTCTTCTACTTCTTCTTCGTCTTTGTTTTCTTCTTCATCATCTTCTTCTCGATCTTCATCATCTTCATCTTCTTCTTCGTCTTCCTCTTCTTCTTCATCATCTTCTTCTTCATCATCATCTTCTTCCTCTTCTTCTTTATCTTCTTCATCTTCTTCGCCTTCTTCTTCATCATCTTCTTCTTGATCTTCATCATCTTCTTCTTCATCATCATCTTCTTCATCTTCACCATCTTCATCTTCTTCTTCGTCTTCCTCTTCCTCTTCATCTTCTTCTTCTTCATCATCTTCTTCCTCTTCTTCTACTTCTTCTTCGTCTTCTTCTTCATCATCTTCTTCTTTCTCCTCTTCTTCCTCTTCTTCTTCATCTTCTTCCTCTTCTTTTACTTCTTCTTCGTCTTCTTCTTCATCTTCTTCGTCTTCTTCTTCTTCATCATCTTCTTCTTCATCATCTTCTTCATCTTCATCTTCTTCTTCGTCTTCCTCTTCTTCTTCTTCTTCGTCATCTTCTTCTTTCTCCTCTTCTTCCTCGTCTTCTTCTTCTTCTTTCTCCTCTTCTTCCTCTTCTTCCTCTTCTTCCTCTTCTTCTTCCTCTTCTTCTACTTCTTCTTCTTCTTCTTATTCTTCAACTTCTTCAAATTTTTCTTCGACTTTTTTCTTCTTATTCTTCTTCTTCTTCTTCACTTTCTGTTCTTCTTCGACTTCTTCTTCTTCTTTTTCTTCTTGATTTTTTGAAAAGCTATAATTTGACCTAAAATTTATTATTGTGATATTCGACACAACACTATTGCAATTATTGAATGCATTTGCAACTGGGTTCATCAATGATGGAGTTAAACTGTTTGCTTTATTGTATATAGTTACTACATATTGTAGTTACTACAACAGTACTAACAGTTGGTGAGCTGCTGAAGGTAAAACATAGTAAAAGAGAGGCCATCGCGAAAAGATATTCGATTATACGAATTCCGAGAAACCGATGATGGTCTGTAGGCGCAATGGTGTCGGCGTGTGTTCGGTGCCTTTTAGCCGGACGGTTGCGGGTTCGAATTCATCTCAAGCTGCACGGACACTGAATAAGTCCATTACTTGCAGTTGCTCATGCGCTTCGGCGTGAAACTACGATCCAGTGTCCATGCTGTAGTCGGGAGCGCCTCTAAGTGGCATCTTGAAGGGCGCTATAAAAAGTGCTCATGCATACTTAGGATTAAAAACAGACCTTGAAAAACATCTTTTAGGCATAACATTCCATACGTATGACACTGACAGTGAATTAATAATAAATATTATTGATATAATTTTTTATCGGTATACATGTACGTTCAATACTAAAACTTTGCAGTAGCGTTGGCTTGTGGAAAGTTTACTAAATCACCCTGTATAATTATATGTATAGTTCATATAGATCTATACATAATCATAGATTTATGATAATTATATATAATTATTTATATGATTATATATAGTGAATTGACTTATTATGATGTCGCGTAGAACACACAGTGACAAGCGAAAAGTCTGAAAATTGTGTTACGAGGGTATACATATCGCTATTAACTGTTTGATGTTAAGCCACAACAACAGGTTGAAGCTGCATTCTGATTATCATGCGCTGACTCTCAAGGTCAGTTCAAGGTTGACGAAATCAGGACGCTCTTTGACCTCGGTCCTTCTCTCTGGAACAATCTGCCACGAAACGTGCGTTGATCAGCATCTCTAACAGTTCAGGAAACGTTTCTCGCTTTTCATAAGACTTGTTTACTCAGCATTCTCTCTAGTTAGTTGTGGCGATGCTCCTTGTCCGTCCAGTGAGGGGTTACTTACATAGGCGTACGAAGCGGGGGTCCAGAGGGGCATTTGCAAATGCCCCATCCCAAATTTCGGGCACAGCTGTTTTTCGGGCGAGCAGAGTCAGCAGACCCGGGAAATGACTAAAGAAAGTCGTCAACTTTTTCTGGGAACAAGTTGTATTTTCCACGAACTTTCAGGATTTATTTTTCGGGTAGAAGTTAAATCTTTACCCCCCCACCTGCTGAAATCTCCCGCACGCCTATGGTTACTTACAAGTTAATTATCTGATACTCGAATAAAATGCATCGGATGTAGTGTCAAACTTCTCAAGGTTATTAGCGTCGCCCTCCTTCTTTATTCAGTCTTGGGACTGGCAGCACTCGAAAATGGCCGTGGTAGAATTGCGCTTTCGATGCGTGTAGTTTCTGTTTAACCACATTGTTTCAAAGCGGTGACGACAAGCTCTAACTTCTTCCTCTTATCTGATTACTTAGGACCCCACCATTCAAAAGCAGCCTTCGCTGAGTTCCATTATGACCGTGGGAAATTCAAGAGGCAATGTATTTCGACTAAGCTCGTTCAAAGTATAAGCCTCCATCAAAGCAAGCGGAAATACCCCGGTATACACATCGTAAAACGAAAAATTATCAGAAAATGGTATAAATCTAAGCTTATATGAGCAATTGCTGACTGAGGCTGAGTCAGATGAGAAGACTATGTACACGCGGATATGAAATAGATCTATTGTTAGCATCGCAGTGGTTATACCGGTACAATTACAAATCGCTTTTTGCGCCGATGCATAATTGCTAAAATACTGTTGCATGTTGCATCGACCTGGACATTTTGAGTCTTTTTTACTGGTCCAGTAAATTAAAGGTTCTTGAGGCCAACGAAGTATCCGACTGAGATTTAAATATCTCCATTAATTTTCTTCGTAATAGTCAAACATCATCTACCCGAATTATACAAAGATGAAAACACTGTTGTGCACGGTTGCTGCTTGTAGGCTTTTTTGCAGGTGAGTGAATATAGATCTATGAATGGCAAGTTCTAACATTAACATTCGGCTTTCATGTGTGCAAGTTGTACAATGTATGTGCCTAGGAAACGGAGGGTTCCAGGTTCGAATCCATCTCAAGACGCCGCGAGGGGACCTTGAGCAAGTCCTTCACTCTCAACTGCTTGGTCTCTTCGGTTCGAAAATCGATGCAGTGTCCACACTGTAGTCGGGAGCGCCTCTGAGTAGACAGCTTGAAGGTGCGCTATAGAAATGGATAAATAAATAAATAAATGCAACACGTAGTCATCGCAGGTCGCTAAACTCCTACGATATTAGGGCCTACAGCACAATGCATTATTATTGTAAATTGGCAAAGCTGTCTTAACAAGGCTAGTCGGCAAAGAGCACGATTATAGATAGTGGGAAAGGATAGCTTCTAACTGGAGAATGTAAATGGAGACCTGGATGTCTTCCAAGTGATTGCCGTTCAATCAATCGAAAACTAAGTTTACCTGGTTTGGAACTGGCCAGCAGCTATAGTCAAAATTTACGTGGAATCATTCTTGGCCGCTCCGCATTAGGCTATCAGGTTCCCAATTTTCTGCTTCGTATTACCCGCTCCGAAACGTCGGCTCCGAATTATCCGGCTCCGAGTTACTCTTAAACCCTAAATCTACCCTGCTGGTGGTTGCCACACGGTGAGAATATTAATTTTATATATTCTTATTATAATATCGAACGCTAAAATAATGTAAACCATGACTAAATGTTTAATTCTTTATTCCTCATGGCATGTACTTTGCATGTTGCCTCTTCAAAACTATTTCACGAAGTCCGTCAGGTTATCAAGAGCACATTGAAAATCTCAGAGTTAACTCAAGAGCTAGCAAGAGTTGCCAAGCATCAACATAATGCCATTTCCTAGCCTTGGCATATTTGTGAGGGAGATTGACAATAATTATTGCTTCACAAATTTTCCCAGTTCGCGACCAGTATCCCTATAATATTTTCCAGCTAATCGAAAGAGAATGTTAGGAACATCTTTTTCCACGGATGCGCATATTTTGTGCAGTGCACACGGTGTAGCCTAGCGATTTAGAATAAGTAAGATAATCAAGAATAAACATTGTAACAGTCATTATTCTAAGTCACCAATCAGTAGGAATTTCTCTGCTAACGCAAGCTGCAAAGTAAACGACTCTTTTCTAAATAGTTGACGTGTTTTTCAGCATGCATCTATTTTTAGTATGATATCCTATCTCGGATGAAGTCAGTGCAATCCAAAGTAGGCTAATCTTGTCATAATTTGCTAAGCTGATAATTATCAAGTCACGTTTAGCTTCACGCTATCAGTTACTAATGACTCACCTCATGTCACATCTCATGTGATATTGTAGCTATTATTGACCGTGAGTTGTTATTATCTTTAAAATAATGCCTGTTAATAGATAGTTCCGCTTAGCAGCATAAATTTCTGTGGTCGAAGCACTTCATATTCAGTGTTAGACGTTTTTGGCCGTCTGTGTCTGATGGTTTTGAAACCGACGGTAGCTGTAACTGTTTACAATCGTAAAATCACATTTTATAGCCTAAATGAGCTACACAAACCTCTAGTGCCTATATTTCTCCGTTTCCAGTGATCACCAAATAATTATTTATTCTCTCGCTGAAACAACAAATACCTCAAATTATAAAAAACCGCACCCTCGAATCGTTACGTTTCGGACCGTGACCTCTTATGCTCAACTCCCCCTCCCCCCATTCAAGACAATTGAAATATTAGAGTGGCATTGGCTACTAATGTTCTATGCTGCTAGACTATAATAAATTCCTTATAAGGGCATGAATCACGTCTTTCTATGACTCTGCATGTCTTTTGACTGCAGTAGACCTACAAGCAAAATAACCAAAATCGCTTTTAACAGTTGTCTGAAGAGAAAGACTTGTTAATTTCCGACTAGCCGTCAACACGTCTCGCACGAAAATATCGATTAATATTTCTGGTGTTGGTCTAAGAACCAACCTATAATAATAATGAACTGTCGTCCCCTGCTTTGCTGATTATGGATATCACCAAAACTTATTTAATGGGTTGCTTATTCTTGGTTTTGTTCTTTGCAGTCGAAACATCTGATGCATTGACTACAAAAATCGTTGCTACCGATGAAGGGATGTCTCCAACGACATCAACAAAACTAAATTCCTCTGTCGCTTTTCCTTTTCACACCTTTACCAAGCGCCTTAGCTCGTTGCCATCAGGATCACGAAGATCAAAAGGTAATAATAATATGAATAATCCAAATCATTAGCCACGCTATTCAAACAGGTATAATTATTGCATCAAGCACTGATCCATAAGAGCGTGGTGCTGTGCGACTTGAAATAGGCCTACTTCTTTTAAAAATGCCTGATAGCCTGGCACATTCTGCGTTTTCATGCATTCTAGTAAAATCGTTGTTTATCGTACTGTGTCATATCACAGGTCTACATTGCATTGTGCTATCGCGCATAATTATTATATCTAGCTAACTCTGCACATGCAAGCTATAATAATAATAATTATTATTAGGCCTATCAAGTGTTAGGCTACACTAGACTGGTGACCTTCGCTGATCGTTCATGTGGTACTTTGTAAATTGAAGTTTTACGATTACATTTGCCTACGATGCGTTATTAATTACAGTTATTCTTAACAAAGATACTACGTGTATATTGTTTTGTAGGGCTAGTCCAATCCTTCGGCACAAAAGAAGTCCTCATTATGCTACTCTCCTTGGGAACGGTTGATCTTGTTCTCGCATGCGCCATCTTGATGATCCGAAAGCGCAAACCGTAAGACATCAAAATGAAAGAAAATCATTGAACGGCTTTTAAACTTAAAAATTGCTAAAATGAAACCCCTGTACTTTTTTCCAAAATGGTTTGAACATACCTAACGTTATTTGCCTATAGGCTACTTTGTTACTTATTTGGTTGCTAAGTAAATTTTTGTTTATGAAATTTTATAGGATTTATATAGCGTTCCTTCAAGGAGTATCGCTCCTGACCCTAGAACTGCTAAAATAAACAGCTTTGAGAAGAGCATGGAAGGAACCAAGAGTGAACCCGAGGAATAGAGCTACGATAGAAGAAGCCCGTTTGATATAAACATGCGATTGCAGTAACAGAAGCAAACACAGAGGTCAAAGCATGCAGCGTAAAAGTGTGGGTTTGGATCGTGACATTATTTCAATGTAGGCCTATGCACATCATCCCAACAGTGCCCTTCGTATACATGTAACTTAATTTGATGGGCCTATAATATTTAATGCTATATTATCTCATGATGGTTTCATGTAGCTCGAGACAACATGAGGAATCGTCGTTGAAGAAGAAACAAGATCAAGCGGTTTCTCCCGATTACGAAACACTACTTCCAGACATAGTACCGTCCAATGCTATTGTTCCGATCTATACAGAGTTGGACTTGACCCAACAGCCAATGACTTCCAACAGCATCATATACGCCAACATGACGCCAACATTCGAAACGGTTGACGTGGACATGGACTTCGTCTACGTTGTTCCACCCGAAGTCCAACAAAATATGTCAGGGAGTGGCTACAACATGAACGAATGTCTAAATCACATAAATTTTAATCCAGAAATTAATAGCCTCACACGCATTCACTTGCAAATGAATGGAAGAAACAATAGATCTGCAAGTGAATGAATGCGCAATTCATACATTGTTTATCATCTTCCTTCCCTTAAGGCTAGGATTAGTTACTCTGGCGAGGGACCAGTAATATAAATTTATATAGCGCTTCTTCAAGATCTCTGCTCAGTCACTCGGATCCTTCTCTTCCTGTCTTGTCTTGCAAAAAGACTTATAATTTATGATAATAATAGTAATAGCCTAGGCTAAAGGGCCTACAATATTGTATCTATAGTCTATAGATCACTATAATAGTTAAAGCTTGTGTCGTAATTTATGCATGTTTGTGTATTATTGTGTTTATGACCACATTTTATGCATATTATGTGTATTATGTATGCGTTTGTGTAAAAATTAATTATAGACCTATGCATGAATAATGCTTGTGTAGGCTACATGTTGCCGTTTGCGAGCGCTTATTTATTCATGTGTTCATGCATACAATTATGTATGTATGTATGTATGTATGTTTGTATGTATGTATGTATGCATGTACTATGTATCTTTCAATGCATGCATGCATGTATGCATGCGCCTAAGTACATTCTGGTTTACACAATGTTCATCCTTGCCGATTTACGACTATTCATAACGAGTTCGTAAATCACGTGACTCATAATAACGCCACGTGTTAAAATCGAAAAGATCATTATTATGTCAAAAGCACGTGCAAGTGACATTATGCTTTTGATCCATCACCCCCATCCATCCATGTCCATTCAGGAAGTTACAATATAGCCTATCCAATAAAATTATTCTGTGTTAATGGACTTTCCCGGTTATACCGTTACAATTAAAATCATAAATTTTATTATAATGACTTTATGCTTATCTAGCCTGCTCGGTTTAATTATATAAACGTTTACAACAATAAATTATTGTCAATGACGTTTGCATAATTATTATTATGATGGGTGATGTAGCCTATAATTTTAAGAGACTAGAAGCCGGAAGTAAACAAGAAACTATGCTGCAGTTATCAACAATTCCTTTATTCAATTTTAAAATCTTATTTAGCGACTCTTCAAGGTAGGCCTCTCAAACGGGTAGATCCTATGAGGTGTAAGTTGTGACTTTCAATTTATTATTCCTTTTGACTGCATTGCCAGCATAATAATCGCAACGTTTAAATCCCTAAAACACTCCGTGGCCTCTTGCCCGCTGGTGATTACTGTTATTTTTCAACATCATGAATATCAACAGATTTCGAACCTTGTGCCAGGGCCGTGTTTAAGGTTCTTCGAGTGTCGGTGCAAAGTGTTACCGCCGGGGCATAAGTGTCGTTCGAGCGGCCGTTGGTTTGCCAAAAACTTCGGCCACGTGTAAATAGGTATATCGTGTGTTTAGAGTGCAAGGGTTCTAACTCCAAATTTTTCAAAAAACGTTTTATTGTTTTATTTTATTGCTACCAATGTGATGCTTAAAATGTGCAAAGATTATATCGTTCTGAGTACAAATAACGAAACAGCAACTATTTGAATATTAGAGATATCTCCAATGACCTATTTGTGAAGTGTGCAAAGGTTCTATCTAAGATAGAACCTTTGCACACTTCCCAAATTCGCGTTAGAGCGATTATAGTTATTTATTCACGCAAAGAATGCTAACCGAAGGTGTGCAGAAAACTTGATTAAAAATTATATCCTAGGGAAATCGTATCTTTCTTACAATCTGTAACATGTTGCTTTGGTCGGGAAAATTATTCTGAGCATAATAATCTTATTATTATAATAAAAACAATTATTTTAATCAAGGAATTTTGATAAAGTTCGAAAATTAATACTCACTTATAATTTATTTGTGCATGTTGTAAGCGACCACAAGCGTATTTAAGAGTGGCTTGTTATAGCGCATTTTCTTTTAGCTTATTATTATTATTTCTTACTAAAACAGGCAGAAACCACATTATTTTCATGTAATGGTTGATAATAATTTAAGAGATAATTATGAACCGCATATTTGAGTCGTTATAAAACGATCTATCTTCAGATCTAAAAATATTTTGGAACTGCGGAGGTTCTAGGCACAGGCTAGCTAGGCCTATCTCCCGTCTTAAAGTTATCATTTTGCGTACTTTCTCTCACAAACATTTATTTTTCAGGCTCGAAGACACAAAATACTTAAAAGATTTCATCATTCCAACTAGGGGAAACGATCTATTTTTCCAAAAATCCATAAATTATGAAGAAATAAATTATTATCTATCTTAAGATTCCGAAATATTTTGAAATGCGCAAAGGTTCTATTGCTACAATTTTGCCTCCTGTCCTCCACAAACTTTATTATTTTATGCGCGGCGGCTTAAATTTTTTTTTAAAGATTATATTATTCCAACTAAGGGTATAATCTGCTATCCAAATTTTCATAAATCACAATGATATGACAATAATTGGATTTTTGGCAATCATCGAAAGTTTAGATTTGCTCTCCTGAACAATTTCGAAAAGTGGAGTTAGAACCCTTGCACTCTAAACACACGATATCTAATAAAGAAATTTATATAACCCCAAAGTGTATTAATATATTTATACACTCTGATATAACCCTATAGGCTTTTCTGGTAGCTGCACTTTTAATTAATGTCTTCTTACAATGAAGCTTAGGACCTACTGATTTTGCAAAAGATTTAGGCCTAAGTAACACTGAGACTCGCTCATGAACTTACATAGGACATTAAATTGGCCAACAGCAACAAAACTCTCGGCTCAGGCCTCAGGGCATTCGGTGCACTGCACCGAATGGACCTATGTTAAACACGGCCCTGCCATGTGCCAACGAATCTGAGGCTGTCTTACTTGATCCCTGATTTCTGTAGACCTACACGTCAGGCGCAAAAGGATCGGTTGTCTATATAAATCATAGGAAAGGATTAGGATCTTCACAAGAATAGGCATTATAACCAGGCTTAGACACTGCGAAACTGCTACCTGCTACCATGCTTCGTTTTTATCTTAGGTCTAAGGTCACCAAGGGAAAATGCTGCTAACAGTTTGAGCATGCAGTGCATACAGAGAGAGAACGAAGCTAATAGAGGAAGATGTAAGAGAAAGGAATGATTCCCAGAGGAAGATGACATGCAAAGAAGTCATTTTGCGTTGGCCAGTCTTCCGACGATATCCAAGAAACGCAAGCATAATAACGCTGCATTCAGAATCGACCGTATGGTAAGAAATTACGGACGTTCTAATGACTCGCTAGGCGTCGTTCGCAGTTTCGGTATATTATAGGCCCTATGAATAAAACGTTTGCTTTTCGGCATGCATTGCTTAGTCATCGCTGAAATAGTAAATCATTTTCAAGGAAAAATGCCCTCGTTTTTGCACTGAGGATATTCTGATGGTTAATTTTTTGGGATAAAATGCTTAGAGATTCACGCGATCTAAATAGATATATCACTGATCGTTTCTTCAGAAGACTGCGTGTTACTCTCAGACGCGTTGTATCTAGGACCTCTCACTAGCGCTAGAATTGTTGCTTGAAAAAAAGTACGGCAAAATCTGAACCATGCATCTTGTCCACCAATGTATATGAGCATAGGTGGCCCTAACCAGCGGGACTCTAAGTCCTTATGGGCTTCCTTTTGGAACCGAGAGATTTCATGTTTTCTTTGATGTGAAGCTGTAGGCTCTATCTTGTTTGCTGTTGTTGGCTCAATAAAAATCGATTGATTGATTGAATGTTTCTGTTTTCCTTTGTCTCATCTACTCCCGAGTCACTTCATTTCGAATCCTGTCTCTCCTACCTCTGCCCAGTAATCTTCGCAGGCAGATCATCTCCACCACCAGTAGGCTATAGTCTTCTCTCGTCCTTTATGCGCATGCGCCAACAATCCTGGATACGGTGTATGCCAAAAGAAAAAGCAAACTACTTTATCGATGGCGTTTATCAAAGTGATGAAACTTTTGACTGGAAAGATTCAGTTCGAAAATAATATTCGTCTTCGTCGACTTGTGGAGTGAAAATCCGTCATCCTCTTCTACTCTTCGTCCATTTCTGAATATTAAAGCAGCCCATCAACCTGTCACTGCTTCTTTACAAGAGCACCGGTTCCCGAAACGATGCACTCTATGCGTATAACATGTGTAGGCCTATACGAAATACTGAATCCTGAAGAATCGCTAGGCCTATATGAATTTATGAGATGAAAAATGGGAAAGAGAGTCAGTAAGGTTTGTCAATGTAAGACAGAGGTAAAGGAAGAGAAAGAAAATCAAGATAGTATATGTCATGGTACAAATGTACTTTTGAAACGACCGGTCACAGGAAACATGTCACGCTCTTGAAATCCTACGCTTCTTTTGCACTTGACGCCTGTTAGTCGCATAAATAGTGATGGTTTATGACGACTTCAAAGGAATTCCATCTGTGGGGATTTTTTCACGAACAGAGAGCTGCTGCAACTTGTCCGGTCTCGTCAATTTCTGAAGAAGTAGAAAAAATAATAGGAGATTGCGCTTAGAAGTTAGAAGCCGGCAGCTGAGCAACTACTGTAGTTGCTGATTAATTAATTTGAGCTTAATTTGGCCGTAGCTTTCCGAAACACAACGCCACATCCTAGAACATACGATGCCCTTATGGCACATGCAAAATTCTCATGTGGGCTCAATCGCGTCTAATTTTTATTCAGGATCAATCGATCAATCACTCAAACGAAAAAAGAACATGGCAGAAAAATAACATGATAGAAAAAATAACATGATAGAAAAAAAGAACATGATGGAAAAAGAACATGATAGAAAAAAAGAACATGATGGAAAAAGAACATGATAGAAAAAAGAACATGATAGAAGAAAGAACATGATAGAAAAAGAACATGATAGAAAAAGAACATGACAGAGCGTCGTTCGCGGTTTCTACTCAGAGGGGCTCAATACCGACCCAACCAACCACAGCTGAATATGATAGCTTTCAGAGAGGTGTAGAATACAAATGAAGAGTTCCTTAGTGGTAGACGCAGCTCCAGAGGAAGCCCTTGTCACTCAAAGGCGCTTCTTACCGACCCATCAACAGATGAATATGACAACTTTCAGAGATGGGGCCGTCCATAAAGTACGTCACGCTCCGGGGGGGAGGGGGTGTAAGAAAGTGTGACAGTTTGTGACAGGGGGAGGGGGTCAGGCCATGTGTGACGTCACACATTTATTTTTTAAATTCTTTATTATATTTTTTGTTCTTAGTACCTAAAATCCGACCCGGCCCGACCAGGCGTGTCTAAAACCCGGCCTGGCGGGATAAAAGTTGATTTCCCGTCACTATCAAAGCATTTAGGGACACACACCACTATCAGAGGGATTAGGGATATTATCATAGGGTTTAGAGGGTTAGGTAAATGGTTATGTTTTAAAAAATTTGTTCGAAAGTGTGACGTACTTTAGGGGGGGGTCCGAGATTTGTGACAGTTTGTGACAGGGAAAAGGGGGGGTCAAAATTGGTAAAAAATAGCGTGACGTTCTTTATGGACGGCCCCGATGAAGAGTTTATCTTTGTTGTTACTTTTTTCATTTCTCAATTTCTATAGTGCCCCTTCACGCCCCCTGCTCAAAGGCGCTCCCGACTACAGTGTCAAAGCGCCCGTGGAATTGCAAGTGAAGGACTTGCTCAAGGTCCCTATAGACTTGGCCCACCAGTTTAAAAGGCGGAGTATGTCTATAGGAAGGGAAGCTGTTTCCACAGTGCATGGGCCTAATAGTAGTAGGTGGTGGACGAAACTATCACGAATAGAAAACTGTGGAGGAACTTCATAAGGGCCTCATCGTCAGGAAACTGACAGTAAGAGATGGAAGAAGATCATCGACTACGTCCTGAAACCTAAGCCAAAATAGGTTAACTCTCTTGACTATAGACTATCTTGACTTAAATAACTAACTTGACTTAAATATTGACCATTGAAAATTATTATTAGTCCTGACGTTCAATTCCCTATGTTTGAGCAGGAAATAGATGACGCTGATGATTGCAACAATGTTTATGTTTATAGTGCACTATAATTGGTTGTCGTTAAGGCCTGCATCTCTCTTACATCAACATTCAACAGTGAGTATAAACGCATTACTATAATAATAAATAATTAACGGTTATCCACTCAACAGTAGGCCTAATATTATGGCTTATGAGGGTAGAATAGGCCTACTCACTATGATGCCTAAACCTGACCCAATATTTAATGGTTCAGCATTGTGATGCATATAGTATGCTGTAAAATGATTCAGTTAGATTCTACATGTACATAAGAAAGATAATTAGCGACGAACTTCTACGTTACATCATCCAGGCATAGCATGATAGCCTAGGTTTAGTTTGAACTTTCTCCAACAGAAAACTTAGACTCTATGTTGACGAGTTATGCTTTCGAAGAGTGGACTTTCATTTTAACGACGAACACAGCTAGTTCAACTAGAATATCCATTCCGTCTGTGTCAAAGGTAAATATTAAGAAACAAAGATTTATAGATGATTAAGATAAATGGCGCTGTATTCCTTTAGCCTTCCTAATAAGGAGGACTTGCAGCATCCTATAGCTAGTGTGGGTTTTCGATTTCAACATGCGAAAGTCTCACTGTTCGGATATCATTGTTGTTTATGATTATATCTAAAAGCATCCTGTTACCGACAGCCTACATACTATCAGAATGTACTCAAAATGGTCTAATCTTGTCGGCTTTGATTTATTATAGACTACATAGACAGCTGCAATGTCACCCCAACGCGTAAATGCAATTAGGTAGAATAGATATCGTATGTCTACTCTGTCTTGGCCTACGTGTCACTACAGTGCTGCATGTTATATCGAAATGAATATCATGGTTGTGTTTGTAGCTAGGACACGACGATAGTCGAGCAGTTTATGATACGTTGTGAAGGCTCGTCCTGGGAAAAAATCCAAAGATGAAACAACTGTTATGGCTGATGTATCTAAGCCTTCTTGCTGGTAAGTGACTTTCTGCTAGATTCTTTTGCTGGAAACTTCGTCAAATAAGCTTACTTTATGCATTTGAATATACGTTGTCGAAAATTTCTCTGCGCCTACAAAAGACACATCAGACAGATCAGCATATTCGCCGACGTCATATCAAATCAAGTTCACAATTATTATTAAAACTCATCCGGTGCCAGGTCAAAATTCGGGTGGGCAAGCTGAGGAGTTGGCTTGGTGACATATGGAGAAATCAGTGCAAGTGGTGATCAGAGGCGGATCCAGGATTTCTGGTTAGGGGGGGCGTAAATACTACCAATCCAATCCCGTATATAAATTAGATCACGCAAAACTATAATGATCCTTTTTATAGAAAATGTTATGGAACTTTAAAAAATATATAGTTTTTAGTTTCTCATATAAAACCACTGGTCTCCACTGAAGGTTAACAGTGAAACGATTATAAATCAGTTATCGGTTTTGATCATGCAACCCTTGATCCAAAAAGGAAATAATAAGTGTCACATGCCAGTGGATTAAGCAGTGTCATTCTCCTTGGATGCTTTCTGGCGTAGGCATTGATAATGTCATCAATGTCTAACTTGATGTCCTTGTCGACAAACAATAAAAATGAGTGCATTAAATCTGTCCTCGTTCATTGTACTTCGGAAACACGACTTCACAAATCGCAGACTAGAATTTGCTCGTTCAACACTGCAAGCCGTGATAGAAGTGAGCGGCAAAATGTGAATTATTGTGGTAATATTTGGATACATAATACGACAGGAGCGGCTGTCAGCGAGGGTGTCCGACAGGATGCTTGGTGTGCTGTCAGCGTTTCTCCACATCTGCTGCCAAAGCTTTAACTCTTGATGAAAAGAATCCGGCGAAGGCAGGTCATCATGACAGTAATGAAGTATACCATCAGCAGTGAGTGCGTCGATGTTTGAAACATTAGATGGAATGAGACTTAGACCACGAATTGCTTGTTTTGCAAGATCTCCAAATCGTAGGCTAAACTGCTGAAGTAGACTGTCCAGAAATGGAAGATAAATGTTTCGTTTGAAATGTTCATCTGGCGTTGCAGCGGGTGTGTTGCTTCGGTGAATCTGTTTTGGGAATATTCTTGGTGCAGTAATTGGTCCAGCGCCAGCTGTCTCTGCCATTTTAGTAGCTTTCTGGAAAACATGCTCCCATTCGCTGTCATCCTGTCGGGCATTGTTTAGTGCTGCTCTAACACTCGTCACCATTTCATATCCTTGGATCACGTCTAAAGATGAGCCTTGCAACTTTGCGCTGAGTCCTTTGACGTAGCCAAAAAATGGCGAACGATATGAAAGCTTACGATAAATGCATGATCTGTAATGCTCTTCAAAAGTCCGCAAGCAGCAGTGCTCGTCTTACTGTCCCAATCTGCTTCAATGGATCCGATTGCGTCTAAGCAGGCAACAATCGGTTCGTACAGCTCCATGAAATTTGACAGAGTTGTGTGCTTTTCAATAAATCTCGTCTCACAGAAAATTCCGACCTCTCGTTTAACACTTTTTTCATTCTCACTGCATTTGGTCTGGTTTGCATCAAGTACTGCCTCTTCTAGACGTTAAATTGACCAATTTCTATTTATGTAAATTTTGTCTGTACATGAACTTTGTGAATGACGTCACGGCAAAAGTCATTGGTCACGTGGGCAAAGTCTGCTAACAACTCAGGTAAGTAGGTAAGAGAGCTCCGGTAAGATAGCTTCATTCTGCCGGTCCAGCTACTTCAAACATCCTATTCCCAAATTGCAATTATATTAGTTTTAGGTCAGTTTAGTTTGAGAACATTTCCTGCAGGTTTAGGGGGGGCGTACGCCGGCTCCGCCCCCCTCTAAATCCGCGCCTGGTGATCGATCATTTGCCTCAGATGTTTCTTGTCTTTGGAATGCGCATTCTCTTTCTGGACGCTCCGCAATTCTATCTGGTAGTCTCTCTTCTTCCTTCTGTCATCCCAAAACCTGCTTTTATCGTGGGCCTTGCGCACTGGTAGCGCTTCTAAACGGTTGACCCTGCCAGAGGCGCTTTCCAAATGCATGTACATTCATTCATTCATTAATAATCGAAATCCATTAAGTGATGATACATTTTCAATGCACAGTGTAGAGTATATTATCAGGTAGTAATAAATAGTCTATAGCCTATGCCTACCGGTCAAAGTCGGCTAAACTTTGTGTAAAAAAAATAGAATAGATACAAAGTGTTCATATTTTCCAGTCTCATAACAGTTCATCTCATAAAAGCTGAAAATTTCAGCTTTTAGCCGACATCATTTAATGATGTATAGTTCTAATGTTTCTGCGTTCAAATATTTGATTCATTTAAATCTGTGTCCATTTAACTGCATACGACAAACCTGGACAATGATACTTAGATATTTGTGCACAGACTGCATTTCAACTGACGAAAATTCAAAATTTTCAACTGACGAAAATTCAAGATTTTCAACTGACGAAAATTCAAGATTTTCGGCTGACGAAAAGTCGAGATTTTCAACTGACGAAAAGTCAAGATTTTCGACTGACGAAAAGTCAAGATTTTCGACTGACAAATATTCAACATTTTCAACGGAGGCTTCTATTCCTACAACTGAAAACTCCTCTCCATCTATTCCCGCGGTGACTCCCACGATGACTACATTTGCCACAACTACATCCGACGAAGCTGCTGGAGATATTTCTACTGAGTCTGATTCGCATCTAGCCACGTCACAAAAACCGATGTATGATTTCTATGAGAATCAAACTACTGTTTTCGCATCAATAACAGATACCGGTAATTTTAATTTGAATATAAGTTTTTATTTACGCTATTACAGACTTGCATTCGTGACCGGTTTCCACTTGTTTTCAGCACACGTCGTTGTCTCTCAGGGCTGCAAAGGAAGACTACATAGGTTACCTACGTGCATTATAAAGCGTTCCAATAAGAGAAATGTCGAATACGCTTTATTTTTTCTCAGTCTTAGAATATCTCATGACTGTGCCCCTGTTTGACAGGCTTCCCAGACTGTCGAGTAGGCTATATCCACCTTTTCTATAGGCATCTATCTGCCGCTACTAATCTCAATGTCCACAATAATATTACTCTCTGTCTTTTTCTATCCCAACGCACCATGAAGGGTTGCAGAAAAGGCAAGTACTTCATTCGCAATTGCTCAGCGCTTCGGCGTTAAATTCCGATGCAGAGTCCGCGCTGTAGTCGGGAGCGCCACTGAGTAGGGAGAGTGAAGGGGCGCTAAAACAAGTGCACAGACAAACAAACAAGCAAAATTTAATCATTTCGGGGTACGCATTTGGATCGCATCCTGCTGTATTGGTCTAGCAGTATCCTGTATTGAATTGCTCTGCATTTGTATCAGTGATTGTTTTGCATAAACACTATTCATTATGATTCACTCACACCGCACTAAACTGCACTACTTGGCACTCCACTAGTCTTAGCAGTGGATTTATACCTAATAGCTCTACTGCAATGCACTGATCACAGATCACAGAAGGTTTGTTATTGTAGAACCGAGCAACTCGTCGAGCACCAAACAAATTCTCTTAATTCTCTTTTTTCTCGTGGTGGTTGCTCTCATTTTCGTTGGCGCCTTCTTCGTCATCCGAAAATACAGAGAGCAAGCGACAGGAAATTCATGGTTGACAGAATGGTGTGCTTGTTTTTCAAATATATGTTTTTTATCAACTATAATTTATTTAAAACCGTAGGGCCTATATATTTGCTGGGTCACCAGTGGCGGCGCGATGATTTCAGTTGGGGGGAGGGGTGAAGCTTCGCGGTGGAAATTTCCCCATTTTCATCCGCCGAAATTTCTGACGACTTTTTTTTAGTCATCCCTTGAAAATCGTGGATATTTCAATGTAAAAAAATCGGATGTTCCTTTTTTAGGGGGGGGCTGAGCCTCTTATAGGGGAGCTTAGCCCTAGCCCGCCCCTAGCGCTGCCACTGTGGGTCACATTGTAACTTCAAATAGCTGCGGGCAATGACGGCTGGCCAATGAACATCAAATGCTGCCTACCAGTAATTGGTTTAGAAAGTTATAGCAATGTGAGGAACTGCATTGGTTTCCTGTGCGAAAATGCATTCGGTTTAACTTTGAGATATAGCAGGCTTGCTCTCACGGAATTATGCGTCCACGCGTCGTCTCAATAACAGGCAAAGGATTTTTAAACCCTGCAGAGTAGGGTGACCTAGTTGGCTTGTCGACGGCAAATTTCCCAACTTATGATTATCAATTTTGTCAGTTTATCGTTTGTGAGTAAGGAGCTTGCTTTCCTGGTTGCGACTTTATTTCGTTGGTACATTCACTTTGAAAAGACCACAGAACTCTAATTTGTTTCTCTTTGTTGCCTAGAGCGCTGTGCAAATCTTCAATGTCTAGAAGAATTTTAAATCTGACACGTAGGTCGAAGTTAGATACTGAAAATGAATCCTGAAGTGTCGGCTTATGTGCAGTAGTATATCCTGTATTTGTTATGCTTTCAGTGGTGTAGGCAAGGGGGGTTTCGGGGGTTAAAACCCCCATTGGCTCCGGAAAAAAGGTTTTTTTATAGTTATTTTGCCATTTAATAAAGAAAAATAGCAAAAACAGGGTTTTCGGCCATAAACCCCCATCAAAGATTTCTGGCTACGCCACTGTATGCTTTCTGGCTTTTGTAGCGCTAGAGACATCTATGGATGGCATTGGCCGTGGAGGAGGACAGATACTAACGAAACGGTTTCTCCAGAATATGAAACAGTGGCTCGAAACAAAAGACCATCAGATGCTATCTACACTGACTTGAAAATGATCCAACGTCCAACGTCCTTCAGCAATGACATCTACGCCAACGTACAACCAACCGCAGCAACAGTAGACATTGACATACACGACGTCTATGTGAATTCACGCGATGTCTAACAAAATTTTATTCATAATGACCCTCTCTTTCTATCACGCGTAATCTCGAGGTCAATACAGTGCAAGCATTGAGCTACAAGTGTACAGTTGTACACACATTAGTTAATTGAGTTATACAGTATATCATGTATGCAAGCATATAATATAAGTAAGTGAATAGGCCTGTGCACGATTACATTGTGCCCGTGTGAATACATAATATACTATAGGCTATATATCCATGGTTCTGTGTTTGCCTGTAGCCTACCTGTGTACGTATACTATAGGCTTACATGTAGGCCTACTAGCCTAAGTTTGCAGGCCTACGTGCAAAATAATATGAATACATCAATGTTCAACTATCTTACGCATGTATCAGATGGAAAACTTTAATTAGAACTGCTTAGCCGTCTCTCATAAACGAAGAACATTAGTTATGACTTCCTAAATTATTAAAAGATAATGACATAAAAAATAATTGTAGCAGCATGATTGTTTAATGCAAATGTTTTTGGAGACGATGTTTCAAATCTTACATACAAGCGCCTCTGAGTAGATGTCTTGAATGGGCGCTATAGACTATAGGCTAAATTTAAGCGATTGATTCATTGAAGAAATTAACTTGAATTCATTTGCAGAAAAGAGGAATCTACAATTTCACCCATCTGTCTCATCCTTCCAAACAACTTTTACGTATCATATTCTCATACTGAAAATGTAATAATTGTATGCTGTATGCACATGTATATGCAACTGCAAACAGTTGTGACATAAAATATGATTTTTGAAATGAACAAGGACCTACACACGCAAAGTAGTCTCCTAAGAGGGCTTGCAAAACTTCGTGGTCATATTCGTTTGTAAAAGTTTGTTGAACACGCCCTTTCGACCTAGAACTGTAGGCCTATCAGCACATTTAATTTTTTACCTTTCATTTCTGAGCCACGGGTTTAAAGCCTGCAACAAGGTCTGTATAGTATAAAGACCACGCTCACGCAACAGAATGTACAGGGCGGTATTAAGAGGTGTTTTGGGTGTTTGAACACCCCCCATGAAATAATGTAAAAATGAAATGATGTATTTACTAGCATACGATATATGAAGGGGATTTAAATTTGAAGCTCTTATTTCTGTGGGAAATATTGCAAAAGAGAAGATCACGACCACGGTCTAAGTATTGATGATGATAATGATGATTATGATGACAACGACGACGACGACGACGACGACGACGACGACGACGACGACGACGACGATGACGATGACGATGACGATGACGATGACGATGACGATGATGATGATGATGATGATGATGATGATGATGATGATGATGATGATGATGATGATGATAACGATGATTGTGATGATGATGATGATGATGATGATGATGATGATGATGATGACGATGACGATGACGATGACGATGACGATGACGATGACGATGACGATGACGATGACGATGACGATGACGATGACGATGATGATGATGATGATGATGATGATGATGATGATGATGATAACGATGATTATGATGATGATGATGATGATGATGATGATGATGATGATGATGATGACGATGACGATGACGATGACGATGACGATGACGATGACGATGACGATGACGATGACGATGGCGATGACGATGGCGATGGCGATGGCGATGACGATGACGATGACGATGATCATGACGCAAGTGGGTGTACTGAGGCCGTGAGCCCTCGTAATAATATTACGTCATCACATATTATGTGATGACGTGGCCTAGAGGACACTGTTGGGGTGCGCCAACTAGGGCGTCGCTAAGGATAGTGTCGCGCACAAGGAAGTCGAGCTCTTCCTAGTCTGTCACCAGCCTCCTTGTCAGGCATTTGCCATCAGCCTTGCAACCCTGGGTGAACTTGCCTATGATGGCGCAGCCTTGGTTACGATCTCCAGGGAGCCAGACCTCATTTGCTTCTCTAAAGCCAAGATGACCTCGCCATAGATAATAAGAATACCACTGTCTACGAGAAAAACTAAGAGCTGCGTCGGGGCCCACCCCAGTTCTTCAAAATGTTTGCCAAACCAGTCGGATATGACAGGGTGGCAGTCTTAGAACTGCCATTCTTGGACTTCGGCGAATCCGGTGCCAATATTCTCGGGAAGAGGGTCGTTAATGCTGACTCTGGTCATTCGGTGGCAAGGATGCCCGAACCGTTCGAAATATACCTCGAAAACTGCCAGGATAGCAACTTGCTATTAGCAAGCCTTTATGTCGATGCAGATAATATCTCTGGTTTCGTACCCCCATCGAGTTCTATAACCCGCCGTGGCCGTGCTCCACGCAAGCTTTTTGAACATCGTCGAGAAGTTTATCAGGAGTCGGCTTCCAACCGTTTCTATCTTTGGCGAAAATGTCCGCTACATGATTCTCACTGAAGACCCGGTCAGCGAGGAACTCGAACCCCAAAGCGGCACAAACCTTCTGGAGTCTCTCGTGAATCTCTTGCGTCCTGTAAGCACGACCATCCTGGAGTACGAACTGGTCGAATGCCTGCTGTTCGCCTTGACCTTCCACCAACCGACAAGCCATTCAAGGTGGGTCAACAGCAGTTTGGTCGTCACATCCACGCCCGCCTGCTGACCCGACCGCCGTCTGCTGCTGCTGGGCTGCCTGCACCCTGCGGTGCATTCGCTCTCCTACCACCCAACAGGCCAACAACTTTTCAAGTCTAATGTTCGCTTGTAATTAGGCTATAGCTAAAAACATCCTGTAACCAACAACATGTATTTTCAAAATATATTCTAAGTACCGTAGTCTAATTGTATTTATGCAAACGTCGGCTCTAATTTAGTATAGTCTAGACTAAGCTTACATAACCAGCATAGGACGCAAAAACTTGGAGGTTATGGACCTAGATACATGTGTTGTAGGCCTATAGTATCGCATATCGTAATTATAAGTGGCCAGCGTGTGTCGATGCCTACGCACGCATTACAGTGGTGCATGCTGTATGGAAAAAGATTTTGTAGCTCTGTTAAAAGCTCAAAACTAAAAAAGCCGAGCTCACGAGGCGCCAAGACTAATCTAGGAAAAGAACAAAAATGAAACAACTGTTATGGTTACTGTTTATAAGTGTTCTTGTTGGTAAGTGAATTTCTCGTAAAATCTTCTCTAGGAAATTTCATAATGAAAAATTTCAAACTATTTTCAGCGCCGGTGACACGAAACCGAGTATCCCCTCTGAAAGCTATCCGGGGGATGAAGTAATCTATCCCCCCGATTGAATTAACCTGTCTATACTATCCGGGGGGATAAACCATTCTATCGTATCCCCTTCTTTGAAAAATGCGCATAATAAAAAAATTATCCTGTAATCAAAATTTAAAGTGACTAATATTATTGTTGTCCTAAGCAATGTGCAGATAAAGGCAACTCAAATTTATTTAGTGACTCTGAGTGTTCTGAAGTGTTTTAAATGCTTTAAGTGCTCTAAAAACAGGGCAAAACAAATTATCTAGTAGGAATAAACATACCTATTGTGTCATTGTTCAAAAAGAGCAACTGAAAATCAATGTTATTTGCAAAAAATACACGCGGAAGCGGTTTTTTCGACTTTTTAATTTGGGTGATACAATTAATACGGGGGATACTCTATTTCGTGACACCGGCAAAAGCCACGTCAGGGAGACCAACATAATTTTATTCACCGCCCTTAGGTGTCCTGACAGCACCTGCCTCCTGCGTTGGCCGGCTGTTTCAGGGTTCTTGGTGATCCTGTCCACCTCGCGTGACGCCCCAGGAGGTCCTTCCGCCGATGCCTTCTCCCCTGATGGCATAACCTCACCAAGCATTCCCCTACTTGGCTGTTCACCCCTACCACCGCGTTGAGGTGCACCTCGGACTTGGGGTGGATTCAATACGCCCGATCAACAGCAACTGGAATGATAGCGACATGGACAAATGCCTGGACATCATCAGCAAAGAGACGGCCAGCAACACCGCTGAAAGGAAAGATAGCAGAAGTCAGCAATGTAAAAATTAAGTAGGAGAGGCCCAAGAACGGAGGCTTGAGGAACACCCAGTACAACGCGGAGCCATTGGGTTCTGACATTGCCAGTAATAATCATCACAGTTTACTCAGAAAGGTACGACCGGAACCAACAAAGGAGATACCCTTCGCCGCATAGAAGGTCTCAAAGACACTTAAAAGGATATCGTGATCAACCATATCAAATGGGTGGAATCGGGATTTTATATAAGCATATTGGCCACCCCAGTCATTGTCAATTTTGAAATAGAACTCTATGGTATTCACTTGGCAAAATATGAGTTGCCAAAACTCGGTTGCTTGGGCATAGGCTTGAGTGAAAGCTATAGAACACTGATCAAATGTTATATCATTTTGTATTCAGCCATACAGATCTTTCAACGCTTATCAGCCGATCTGCATTGAGACTGGACCAAAATGATCTATTTGAATCGTAAGTCACGTTTTGCTTGGCTGATCTCTGTATTGATGATAAATTGAATTTCTCACTGTTTTTAGACGGACAAACACTTGGCTATGTCACAACAAAAATTGTTGTCACTGGGGAGATGTTATCATCGTCTACATCAGAAGATTTCGCATCCTCTGTCTCGCCTTCTGTTGAAACTACCACCCTTAGTCCATTGCCATCAACCTTAGCATCATCAGCATCATCAGCAACAAAATCATCAGTAAAAAGGGTCAGAAGGCAAGGAGGAGGACTATTATTTGCAGCAATCATGCGACCACGCCCTAATAGAATTTCAATTCCGACTACTTCTACAATCACCATTACCACAGAGGCTGATTCATCTGTGACTACCGGTACCTATAACGCAGCTGAAGCCAAAGGGACTCGTGGAGATATTTCCATAGGGTCTGATTCATCTGTGACTACCTATAACGCAGCTAAAGCCAAAGGAACTCGAGGAGATATTTCCTTATGGTCTGATTCAACTGTAACCACTTATAGCGCAGCTAAAGCCAAAGAAACTGGTGGAGATATTTCCATAGGGTCTGATTCAACTATGACCACTTATAACGCAGCTAAAGCCAAAGGAACTCGTGGAGATATTTCCTTATGGTCTGATTCAACTGTAACCACTTATAGCGCAGCTAAAGCCAAAGAAACTGGTGGAGATATTTCCATAGGGTCTGATTCAACTATGACCACTTATAACGCAGCTAAAGCCAAAGGAACTCGTGGAGATATTTTCGTAGAGGCTGATTCAACTGTGGCCACCTATAACGCAGCTGAAACCAAAAGAACTCGTGGAGATATTTCCATAAGGTCTGATTCATCTGTGACTACCTATGACGCAGCTAAAGCCAAAAGAACTCGTGGAGATATTTTCTTAGAGTCTGATTCAACTATGACCACCTATAATAAAGCAGCTAAAGCCAAAGGAACTCGTGGATATATTTTCATGAAGTCTGATTCAGATATGATAGGAGAGCGTGTGACTATGCAAGTGATTCTGAATGCTCGTAATACCACAATTATATCCGATACCACGTCGACCATGTTTCCTATTTCTACTGCTCCAACCAAGGTCATCACTGCCACTTCACTCAATGTGACGGTGGCTCCTACTGTGACTTGTTCTGCTACAAGTATGACCGACGAAAGTAAAATCACAATTTTGCATCATCATTATAATCATTATCGTAGTCATCAACATCATCATCATCATCATCGTCGTCCTAATCATCATCATCATCATCATCGTCGTCGTCATCGTCGTCGTCGTCGTCATCATCATCAGCAACAGCAACAACAACAGCAGCAGCATCATGAACAGGCAGCTTTCATTATGAACATAAAATGTTATTTACACCATTATGCCATTCGTTACCGGCGTCAGTTTCATCGATTTAAATAAAGACCACTAACCTATTTGCCATATAAATGGTTCCACTTACAACAATGTCGACTGTGCTTTATTTTCTGACAACATTTCAACATTTCCAGGTTACGATCTTCTTTGGTAGGATAACTATTAACTGTGCAGACTTTCAAGTATTTCCACCCAATGTATGGCATCTATAGCTGCCTCCATGGGTTTCAAAAGTTATTAAAGTTTATGAGCGTCTTGAAACGCTATGGAAAAGCTTCATAAGTTGCATTATTTAGTGGGGCGCGGTGGTGTAGTGGTGGCGTCGTTGCCTTGAAGCCGGAAGGTTCGAGGTTCGAATCCACCTCGCCGCGTAGGGACCTTGGGCAAGTCCTTCACTCGCAATTGCTCAGCGCTTCGGCGTGAAACTCCGATGCAGTGTCCGCGCTGTAGTCGGGAGCGCCTCTGAGTAGCGGTTGAGGGCTGGAAGAGGCGCTATAACAAGTGCGCATACAAACAATACAAACAATTATAAAACGCGGCAAAAGCTAGAAATATAATACGCTGCCAGAGAGAGAGACAGAGACAGGGAGAAACAGAGAGAGACAGATAGAGACAGAGAGACAGAAAGAGACAGAGAGAGACAGAGAGAGACAAAGAGAGAGAGAGACAGAGAGAGACTGAGCGAGGGACAGAAAGAGAGACAGAGACAGAGAGAGCAGATAGAGCGTCCGCATTCATATGGCATCCTGTTGTATTGGCTTAGCAATATTTTGCATTCTGATACTCTGTATGTTTTGCATAATTGTGACGGCTTGTACAGCACCATATACGATATGTTTAACTCACACTATACTTAACTTCACTGCAAAGCACTCTGTTATTTAGTAGTAGGCCAATTATCATACCTAATAGCTGTGCTGCAATACATGTACATAAGGTTTGTTTTCTTGTAGGACCGTACAACTCGTCGAGCACCAAACAAGTTCTCTTAATTCTTCTTTCTCTGGCGACGGTTGTTCTCATTTTCTTCGGTGCCACCTTCGTCATCCGAAAATACAAAGAGTAAGTTGCAGTAAATGCATGGTTGACAAAACAGTTTGCTTGTGTTTTTGATTACATAAAATGGAATTTAAAAGCAGCTGTTTTAAGGTATTTACTAGGGTTATAATATTATTGTACCTGCCAATATAATGCGGTTAATGCCTGCTGGCTAGTGTACATCTAATGCTGCCTGCCAGTAATTGGTTTAGAACGCTAAAGCAAGACTTGGTATTGGTAGCATGTGCGAAACTCGTTCCGTTTAATACATATAATATTCTTGCCTTGTAAATTGTCTAATATCTCATGGAATCATGTTTCTATGCGTCGTCTCAATAACTGGCAAAGTAAGCCTATTCTTAACTCTGATGGTGACCTAGTTGGCATGTCGACTGAAAAATCCCCAGTTTATGGTAGGCCTATAAAGTTTGTAGTTGTCAGTCCATCTTTATTGAGTGAGAAGCCTACTTTACAGGTTTCGACCCTTTTTGATGGCGCTTTCAATTTCGCGGGCCCGTAAAACTCCTATTTGTTTCTCTTGGCTGTGTGAATCTTCAAGTAGGCCTACTAATAGTACCTTTTAATGTGACACGGAGGTTGAAGTAGGCCTAAGCTACTGAAAATGAGCAATTAAGGTTTGGATCCTGAATTGTCGGCTTATGTGCAGTAGTATATCATGTATTTGTTAGGCTTTCTGGCTTTTTTAGCGCCAGAGTCTTCGATGGATGTCATTGGCCGTGGAAGAGGACAGTTGATAATTCTCCAGAATATGAAACAGTGGCTAGAAACAAACTACGGTCAGATGCTAGTGTGCCTATCTACACTGACTTGAAGTTGATCCAACGACCAAAGTCTTCCAACAATGACATCTACGCCAACGTGCAACCAACCGCAGCAACAGTAGACATTGACATACACGATGTCTATGTGAATTCACGCGATGTCTAACAAAATTTAATGACTGAAGCAACCCTCATTATATTCATAATGACCATCTCTTTTAATCAAGCACAATCTGGAGGTCATTACAGTGTAAGCATTTAGCTGCAAGTCTAAGTACATCAGCAAGCAGTGACTAATTGTATGTAGGCTAAAGTATGCACGTATGTAAGCATAATAATTATATGCACATTATATATGAATGCATGAATGCATGTGTGTACTGTGCACGTATGAGTGCATGTACGTATGTTATGTGTATGTATTTTTGATTATGTTTGTATGCACCTGTGCACATATTTACATGTAAGTACTAGCCTACATTTGTACGTGCAAAATAATATAAGCTTAGATACATCACTGTTCAGCTGTCGTGAGAAACAGCTAGACTTTGGCTCTTTGAAGTCTCCTTTTGAACCACAACTCCAAGGCATTTATACGTGTAGGGCCTATGTCGAATCTCGTTATCTTTTGGTTTACTTCTGTTTGAGCTCACACTGTCTTTAATATGCTAAAGTAATGGTATCAATATGCGATAGATCGATCGATTGCATAGGTATTATGTACATGCTTATACTTGAATGGCATATATCTATGTATGTATCTGATAAGAAATTTTAACAAGAACTGTTTAACCGTCTCTCACGAACTATAAACATAATATTATGACTCGTTACTGATCAAAACAGAATAGTATGAAAATTGAAAATGTACGCAGGAAAGAGTTAGGCCCTAATTGTTGCACCCTGAGTGCTTGAACTTTATTGCAGTGTTATTACGAGACGGTGATCCTAATACAACACAAGAAATTAACTTTAATTCGTCTGCGGAAGAGAGGGACCAATCACAATCTATCTTATGCTTTTATACAAAATTGACAAATCATATTTGACAGGATAATGAAAATGTAGACTAATTGTATGCTGCAAACAATTGTGAAAGAAAAACTGATGCCGTTTACTCTATACCACTTATTACAATTATTATTGACCTTTTTGAAGTAAATAAGCCTCACAGTTAAACATGGAGTATGGGAAAACATAATATTATATTCAATTATACGAACTCACATAAGCCATGTTCCGGTGGCTCCGTCAGAACTTGTTTTTCGAAAAATATGAACTTGGATTATTAATAACATAAAGCGAGAACACAAAATTTTAATGAAGAAGAATGGCCTTGACTAGCCTATGTATCTATAGAGAGATTCCTGGGAAGGGTGGCCCAGAAAGGGAGGTGTCCAGCTAATGACCACGACAGACATATGACAACATTTCGGCAATTGAACAATGATTCAAAAAGTAAAATGATATCTCAAGAGTTAAAGCTCCATAGTTGCGTTGATGTGATAAAACTTTGTCGACCACATGCTGCCAACCAAATATTTGATTTTATCCCAGCGTGCACCTAGTAGGCTAACTGTCAAACGAAGACGCGTTGAAGATATTTTTTCGATGCTCTACATCTGTAGCTTATTGATGAAATGTCGCTATAACATACTGATGCTATGTCTAAATAGTACACTGATTCTATGCTGCTACAGCATACTGATGCCATGTTGCTACAGCATACTGATGTTATGCTGCTATAGGCCTATATAGCGTACCGGTAGGCCTAGTGACGTTATGCGATGCAGCGCATTGCTGCCTGCCGCTATAATAACGTAGGCCTATTCGCATTTTTCATGGTCATACCGTAATCGTAATATTATTTTTATTAACTCAAAACTTTTAACGCGCCACTTGAAATCCAAGAGCCGGGCGCCTGCAGAGTGTGTCAGAATGGAGGTCCAAGCCCGGTTCTCATAGTGTCAGAAGATTTGCATGACAAATTATTTATATTTATTTTTCCGCTAATCTCTAAAACTAAGTTAAAAAGGCCTATTATAATAGCCTGAAAATTTATGAACTTTAAATTATGTTTATTCGTAAATCTGCCAATGCGAGTTTCGGTAAGGTCCCGGATAATTTGGAGACGTCACATGAATCAGGGTAGTGCATGATTTAAACAGAAATCCAGCCAGATTTGCACGCCTGACGCTGACACACGAGTTTGGCTAGGGCATGTATTGTATAGGCCTAGGTGCCACTTTCACACAACCGCACGCCACAGACGATCCAAAGGTTTTTTCAGTAGAGGAAGGTATCGCAATAATGCTACTTGTGATACATAAAGTGAATTATGGGAGAAATTTACATTTGCTGAAACATCTGACCGTGATCAGTGTGCTTGACCCTCGAGAAATATTCTCGCGCCCATGAATTTGATAGTGGCGCTATAGAAAGGGTTTCGTTAAAATATTAGTGACACCTGTGATCGCATGCCCGGTGGGGGGGGATTGTTCCAGAGGGCGGGACCGTGAGCTGAACATGAGTGGCTGAACGCAGCCTACGCGACCGGGTTATATCTTGATAAAGGAAAGAAGCACCTATAAATTATGTAGCCTATAATAATTATAGGCCTATCGTGTTCCCGAATCAACTACTGAAGCCTGACCACTCAGCATGAAACAAAATTGCCAATAATAAGCGGCTGCAAGATACTGCACCACAGTTCGACTCCATGTAGGTCTACTGTGTTGTATAAAACCTACACAACATATTCTACTGCATTGTGCAACGGAGCACAGAATAACTCAAAACAACAACGCATCAGGCTCTCTATGTAGCATAGGCGATGATAGGCCCAAATCATTTATATGATGAACATGAAATTAAGTGTTGAGTTAAAATAATAGTTGTGACAGTCTGCCATCAAGGTTTGATCGATTATATGATTGCGTAGGCCTATCCGCAAATTAGAACAAACGCACATGAATCATGACTCTAGTAAACATTAGTGCTGAATGCGAACAACGGCAGCTCAATAAATGCATTCAGTTATTATTTTTGAGCATAGTTCCACAAATTTTTATTTCCATTATGTTTCTCATTACATTTCACACAATTATGCTGTTGCTTTCTGGTTTGTATGTCGAATGATGACGTCTTTAATCTCGTCTGTTAGGAAAATGTCGAAATTGCCTTGAATGCTCTCAGTGTGTCCATATTCTTTTATTCCACGTTTTTATTTTACTACGTTGTGCAACGGAGCACGGTCTTTTGACACTGCTATAATTGACTACCAAACATATACAGATCCTGACTTGCATCGATCAGGTATCTCGGCTTCATCAGTATCAACGGTTTCGTCAGCGTTATCATCACTATCAGGGCCAGTCTCATCATCATGTCCATCATCATCTTGAATTTCAACATTGTTTTCAACGTGAGAAACACCTGAAGGTTGTTATTCAGGCATTGGTATCTCTTCGCGTTCACATTCTTAATCGTTGCTCTCACTGTCGAAACTGCCGTCATTAATCTCAGCTAGTTTTATCTTCAGTTTGTATTGAGCACAAAAACGTTTTGGTTGTTTATATGCATTTGTCCCATGTAGCTCAACAATATAGGAACAATGTCATAAAAACAATTTGAGAAAATATAAATATAATAGCCCCCTTGTTCAGATGATTATTGATGACACTGTGACATGACGAAGATGGCTGGCAATTCCGACCTCTTTCCCCAATATTTAGAACTGTAAGATGCCAAAGCGGCAGTGGCGCTTATTTCCGGAATAGGAATGTGTGGTCCTATAATTCAAGAGGCTTCATATTACTAAATAATGACAACAGCGAAGAGCATTCGGGTATTACATCGTGTAACCAATAATTATCTGAATAGCCTAGATCACTCTCTAGTAGACAGGTCTAGGAGTTTTATGACGCGAGCACTACCCTAACGCGGAAGTGCAAATATTAGGCCTACCGATTATTATCGTGAACCGCATCATAGACGTCTAGTTGACGACTAAGCCCAACTGTTAAAACACTGTTGCGTATAACAACCAAAGTATATCCTGCTGACCTGGTTACCTTCAAACAGCGGACGATGGATCCAAAAACAGAGTGTCAATTCCCTAGTATTGCCATGTGTTCTCGGTTGTAAATAGTCAAAGCTCAAAAGTCATCTAAACTGAAAAACCGAAGGTGAAACAAAATGCTTCGGTTGCTAGTTGTAGGTCTTCTTGCTGGTAAGTAAATCTATTAAGTTCTCATCTTCAATATTTACAAGGAACACCTTGTAATGGGCAGTTTATCTTACGTCTGTGTCCAGAATATAGGCCTATGGGAAGCTTAGGCTTCCAATAGAATACTTACATTGGATGCATAGACGGAGACTTGGTGTAGAGGTTGGGGGGGGGGACGAACGAACGGTCGGCACCACATTAGAACGGACGGCTGAGTCGCCGACGACCTTTTCCATATTTTCATCTACCAATATTTTCTGATGACTTTTCTTAGTCATTTGCTCAAAAACTCCAGAAACCATACCATTTTCCCTGTCAAAATATCTGATTTATTTAGTCATTTCATCCATTTTTCACGGTCAAAATAGCTAATTACCTTATTTACTCTTTACTTCTTCATTATAATGTCCTCACACTGTAGAAATTTACGATGCTACTTATGCAGATTTCTTAAATATTGGGGGACTAGAGCATGGACGATCCCCCCCACCACAAACATTGGGTGAACCGTCCCCCAAAGTCTCCGTCCATGATTGGATGCTTGAATCTGATTATAACATGCGACGATGGCGGCCAAAGGAAAAACATCCGTTCAACAGCATATAGGCCTACGGTGTCTTATTAAGCAATATTTCGCTTTCAGAACTTTCTTTGAAAAGTAAAGATCTATTTGCAACGCTTTGAGACATTTCTATTAAGCGTTGACCTAATTCATGTTCATATTTCATTTACGTGTAGGTTTGTTGCAGTCAGTGGAAGTGGCGCAATGCCAGAAATTACCCACAGGGATCTCTAAAGCCTCATACTGTCACAACACAAGTTCCGGAAAGACTTGCTTTACGACATTTCCTACCAGCAACAGTCGCCCAGTGCGTCGGACATTCAAGGATGCACGTGACTGGTGCAGACTCCACGTTCCCGGTTCCTCTTTAATCATCATTAATAACCTGGAAAGTCAGAGAACTGTCGAGGTTTTCATACGGAGACGAGTATTGGCGAATGCGACAATCTTCATCGACGCACGAAAGCTATCGGCAAGTGAAAGTCTGAAATGGTCATGGGTGAATGGTCACCCAATAGTACCAAATGGTATGTGTTTTCGCGAGTTATTTGAAATAAAATGGCACAATCCTTATTTCAGTGTTTCAACTTCTGGGCCCGTACGTTTGCAAAGCATCTGCGTGCAAACAACACACGACAAATGAAAGTGACATTAGAGCTGAATATTAATCTGTATTCCATTCGCTTTGTACCCGAATAGTGCTCCGAATCGTTTATTCGTATTCGCGCGAGTAGTGTCTTTGATCCGAATCAAACGAATACGAACAGCTAAAGTGCTGCATAGAGATCTAATTGAATGGTAAGAATATTGAGAAACGTACAGCTTGAACAAGCCTCGCAAAATTTACTTTCCAAATCCCTGCTTCATTAATTATTATTGACTTTTTATGTAGCGCACCTTCAAGGTAAACTACTCAGAAGCGCTCCCAGTCCAACAGCGGCTAAATAAGGCAGTTTTTAAGCGAGAAAAAACAGTGGCGTGACCTCTAGGCACCAGGCGGAGAGCAACAGGGAACCTATTACAGGTTCTAGGGCCAGCCACTAAGAAAGAGCGTCGCTGCATTATAGCAGTTCGAGAACGAGGGGTCAAGAGTTCAGCTTGATCAGCTGATCGGAGGTCAGATTGCCGCTGAACACCAGAGGTCGGACAGCAGAGTTCCTGCAGGTACACGGGAGCAAGACCCTCCATGCAGCGCAAGATTAGGCCTAGTGCAGAAACTCTACATGTATTATAAGTGATCCGCTTCGTAATTGAAAGTCAGTGAAGGACATTTCGCAAGTATTCCTTAACTCGATCGAATTTAGGAATGCGACCAATAGGACGTGCAGCTGTGCGCAGAACTCGGTCAAGACACCTAATCCGGATCGCCGGGAGCCCGACATAGAGGGCACTGCAATAGTCGAGGCGAGAGACCACAAAGGCATGAACAAGAGTGGCAGCCTCAGTAGGGGTCAGAGATCGAGATACCACCCTAAGTTGACGTAGTTGGTAGTAGCAATCACGACAAATTAGATTTATGTGTTTCGAGAACGTCAGTTCCTGGTCCAATGTGAAACCAAGGTCACGAACAGTGGAGGCAAATGTGATCCCAGGAAACTGAATAGTCAAAGCTTCAAAGTTCAGTTTTGCAAGTTGTTGGCGAGTGCCGAGCCATATTATGGCTCGACACTCGCCAACAACTTGCAAACTAAGCGATTTTACGCAAAGCTCGTGAGCAAAAATATGAGTAAATCGGAAATGGAACGCTACTTGCACTTAATTAGTTCTTTTGCGAATATATTGATATTTTGTCGTTGCATCAGCAATTCTTGCAGAAATATAATCAAGCATGGAAAATGCACGGGGCTGCCTTTTGGTATTTAATCATTTCAGGGTAGGAGCCTCGTTCGAAACGTTCTGATAGCTTCTAAAGTAGTGAGCCTGCTCACACTGTGGATTCCTTTCATCCCTAGAGGGTAATTATTACATTGATGAATGAATAGAAAATAATTGTAGGTGAATCTCAGACACTTCTTCTAGACCGTCAAGTTTGAACAATTCTCTTCAAGTGATACTTTGCCATCATCATTTTGCTAACAAACGTTTCGTATTGCATAGACATGAAATTCAATGCTGCCGAGCTTGACGATGGAGCATGTGTGGAATCGAAATCTGGACAGCAATTGACCTTCTGCTCTGATGGCGTCTGGACAATTCGCGGTTTCATCTGCGAATACTCAGGTTCATTTGCGCATTTAAATGTTGGTGCTGTCAATTTTCTAATGTATACGAAGGTTTTACTATAATTATTCTCTTTAATGTTCATGGTTCGCATCATTGATAAAGACAGTTTGAAACAATCTGAGAATAAACATCAACATGTTTCACTTGTTATGCTAAATGGCCTGTTACAGTAGACCAAGAAAAAATGGAAGGCTGCACCACCGACGGTCCGACACCCCTCGACAGGATTGCTTCTATGATTATTCTATGTGTCACAATCAGGAATGATTTCCTTGCATGCACACATCGCCCCGGGATATTTAATTACCAACAGTACTGGCTCCATATAGCATACCAAGAGTTACATGTAGGAAATAGAAAACACGGATAGACTACTGTAATTCTCTTAAACGCGCAAAAGGCTAGAAACATAATCTTGGCCTCCTTACGGTTCGTCAAACTATTCCTATTTTCGCACTGACTCAACAATTTTATCGCGAAATAATGAAACACATGAAAATTCGTTCCAACGAAAAGAAATGAAATATTCAGCTTGGCATCGATGAATGGAAAAGAAAAGAAAATCCAATGTTATTAAGCCTAAACTTGTGATTTGGATCTGAATGCCTTGCGAATGAATCATGCGTTCTAGCATTGTGATTGCCAGACAACAGTGAGCTCTGTAGACAAAGTTCACTTCAAATGCTCCTTAGAGTAGCTTAACGGGTGACACTATAATTATTTAACTCGATAAGTATTTCGCTAGCGAGTTAATTTTAATGTTAACTGCTTTACAGAGTCGATACCAAGCCACAGTTTCCGACAAAGCAATAAGTCTTACGTCGTAAATGGAAGCAAGGTCACTTGGTACGATGCCAGAAATGAATGCCTACGCTTAGGCGGAGACCTGGCGTCTATAGCGGATCTCAAAATAATAGGGAATTGGTCGAGGCTGAAAGTAAACGAAAGATATTGGATTGGACTTCACCGAAATAAGTGGAACTGGGATAGTACAGGTGTTGTAAAGCATTTCATACCACTAACATCTTTATGGAAAGTTCTAATGAACCTGATACATGTCTGTATAGTTGCTTGATGAACTCTCTAACATTTCACTTAATTCAATTACTCAGGAGCCCTTGTAGCGGCATGGCTTTTCTACGGCGCCGTATAAATTGTAGTTGTTATTGTCATTATTATAATGATACATTTAACTTTGTTTAAGACTTCTTGTCGGGTTTTTGATTATTGCCTTTATAAGTTTTCTCCAGTTTCATCTGTGACTTTTCTAAGGCGCATAGGCCTTATGGTTATTAAGATTCATGTTGTCAAAGAATAAGAGTGTTTGCTCTTGAAGGGCTACGCCATTGTAATCTTAGACCAATCAATCTCTTGCAGAATAACGAAGGAAATTCTTGATCCTAGGCTCTTTGGTGTTAGGTTTCTACTTCGTCCTTCATGCTCACTTGCTCAGCCCTCTGTGGACGAGGAACCAACATAACCGCAAGCAAATTGACTCCCATTCTCAGCGTTAAAACGAAACATGATGGTTTAATAGGCGGTTAAATCGCTCCTCAGAGACTCTTTCTGGGTATTTCTGTTTCTGTTTGTTCTGCAATTAGTTGTTGCAATCACCTACACTAACTGGGATGGTGGTTATCCAGACGACTCTTCCGATAAACAGTGCATTTGCATTAACCCGCAATGCGGAAGTGAAAACGAAGGAACTAGATGTGAAAGGGATTACGGTCGCAAATGGTGGAGTTGTAACTGCAACGACAGCTATGCCGTTGTCTGTCAAAAAGGTGTGTCTTTTTGTGACTAGAAGATCTTCATAGCTTTTTAAAATTTATTTTTGTACATAAGACCACTGATAGGTCTAAGCGTATATAAATAATGGGAAAGTGGTTATCCCACCACAAATTATTAACAACGTATTTAGATTAGCACGCAATGCAGGACAAGAGTAACAAGCTATAGCGACTTGTTTATTTTCTAATGAGTCTCCTCGTGAGCATTTGCCTTAACTGAATGATCTAATATTCCAGCCATGGATGACAGCTGGAATTTATAACTATTTTTCAGAAGAAGAGACCTCTAAAGCTGTCCCAACAGAAATTGCTGTAACTGGAGAGATGCTGCTATCGACATCAAAAGGTTTTATGTCATCTTTATCCCATTCTATGGCATCTATCTGCATTTACGGATATCGATGTCCATTAGATTTTTTCTGTTTTTTATACCTCGAGCGCGTCTTGAAACGCAGCGAAGGTTAGGAACATAAAACGCTTCAGCAACGGACGGAAGCATGAAGCGTTTAGCGCTGCAATGGTGACAAGAAGGCGAGGGTGATGTTGAAGTTGACGACAACGACCAGGCAGGGTGAGGAAGTAGCGCCGACAACGACGATGGAGAAAGAGGAGGCTGACTACAATGAAATTGTTGCATTTTGTGATTATTGCTGTTGTTGTTGTTGTTGTTGTAATTATAATAATTATGACAATAATATCAGTAGTATGGCAATTATAATAATTATGACAATAATATCAATACTACTGATAATACAACTGCTACAACTACTACTACTACTACTACTACTACTACTACTACTACTACTACTACTACTACTACTACTACTGCTACTACTACTACTACTACTACTACTACTACTACTTATGCTGCTGCTACTTCGCTTATCATTAACCTCATTCAATTTTATCTATCCACTCAACTGAAAATCTGCATATTAGGTACCATCAATCGCGAGGTATTTGTATTTCTCTTCAACTATCTTTTTCCTCGAACAATTAAAAAAAACTAATTATTTTTCTTTTACAAAATTGATTTATTTTAAAGGCAGTGTCATATTTTAAGCTTTCCGATCATAAGAATAGGCCTATATTATGTGAAAAATCAGATCGGTTATTAAGTGTTTTTTGCCTTTTCGTTATTAGATCTTACTATGGCAATAATCGTGATTAGCGACTAAAGATTTGCATTTTAGGCCTAGAGTCGGCGTTACGGAGAAGTTTAGTTTAGGGCCTACGCGAATAGAAACTGGTCGCTTCTGTCTTCATCGGTTGTAGGGTATTTCAGTGGAAGGCAATACGGTTATATATAATTATATTGAATAAGACATGTGGTCAAATTTAGTTAGGGCCTATGTGCGCAACCGACATTAGGCCCGTTACGTACAGCACGCTTAAAATAGACTCCGCTTCATTGAAAGCGTATAAAAGTAAACGGCTGAGGCTGTAACGTGGTCTATTTAGCAGCACTGTATCAGCAGATGACGTTTAATTATTTTGTTTCATCCGTGTATAACACGACGGACCATCGTTGTCATCAACGACGTCGTCATCATAATCATCATCATCATCATCATCGTCATCATCATCATCATCATCATCATCATCAACAACAACAGCAACAACAACAGTTTAGCTTTCCGTTACGTGGAGTTGGAAGAGTACTGTAACACTATGGAAAAACAAATTCAACACTTTGTACCTATGTCCAAGAGTCGTCTTGCTTGGTGCATGGTGCTAATTCAAAGATATTCAGGCGGATAGACGGACACAAATACAAGCAGAGAGCCAGACGCACGTACACAGTGTCCTGATGAAAAGTAGAACGGTAGATCCCAGCAAAAGTGTCGTAAATCGGTCAAAACTTTTAGCATCTGCCTGAAGGTTTACAACATAAAAACAACAGCTGCAGTTAGCCATATAGGCCTAATAGCCACCAGATCATAAGGCTTCTGCTTCAATCTGCTCCTCATGATCGGGAATCAATAATTGACTCACGACCAGGATGGGTGTAGGCTACATAACGGGGCTTCTATTAGCGGGATTATTCATTCCCTCAAGGTCTCCCGGTCGCGTCGGTTGGGTTCAGCCACTAATGGTCAGCTCTCGCCCGTCGTCGTTAGCTGGGTGCGCCTCTTCCTCTGTGGCCAGTCTCTCAGGAACAATCAAGCCACAGGGCATGCGACCACTAGTATCTTTACCAGGTTAGCGAAACGCTTTCCGCTCATGTGAAGAGTTGTATATACTCGGTGATTACAATATTACCGTTTATGAAGCGTCCTTATGAACATATGAAGGGGCACTATTATATGAAAGTTCCATAATACACACAAACAGATAGAAAAGATTATAACCATAACCCTCTTCCTTTATACAGACGGCAAATTGCCGGTTAGGACAATCTGATAAAGTCGGTGATGGAGCTAAGCTTTCGACGAGTAGGCTATACTTTCAATTCAGCCTAAAAACTCTGTAGGCTAACAGGACGGAAATGGTTAGCTACTCCTTTCTCTTTTCTCAATTATCTAGAGCTGGCAAGATCCGAAAGCTGCAATGGTAGAGTTCCGATTTAAGTGAAATTCATGGGTGGCATGTCATTATAGATAACTCACGCAATGACAGCAATGAAAACCAGGCGGATATCATGTAACCGGCAATTATCTGAACAGATTACAGTAAATGTCTACTGTCTAGTCAATTTAGTACGCGAAAGCTACCATAACGAGGAAGGGCAAAAAATATTGCTAACTTAAGCGACCCGTCGACGACTAAGTCGAACTGTTAAAACACTGTTCCGTGTCACATCCAAAAGGATATCTAGCTGACCGTGCTGCATTAAAAGTCTGGGCAATGAATATAAAACAAGGCATACATTCCGTAGTTGTTTAATACCAAGATTAATATCGTCGGTTGTCCATACAAAGTCAAGTCTCTTCTTAACGGCAAAATCCGAAGGTGAAAAAAATGTTTCGGTTGCTGCTTGCAGGCCTTCTTGCAGGTGAGTGAATATAATGTCTCATCTATAATATCTGCAAAGAACATGTTGTTGTGCAATCTATCTTCCGGGTGTGGCCGGAATACATGGAGAAGCTTTGTTTATAATAATGATCGCCGACTCAGCATGGTGCAACAAATTATCTGCGGTGCTGAGTCGGCGATAATAATATTGTATTCAGAATGGTCGACACAATATTTGCAGCATATTAAAAGTGCTGAGTTGCAATGAGAAATACCTAGCTGTTGATTGTGGCTGAATGTTGTAAATGTGATTGTTTGTGTTGCATAAACATAACCATAACCATCAATTTTATTGCACCGAGATAACAAAAACATTTTTTCGAAGTATATATATACAAAACAGTTGGTTACAACCGGAAACCCAGAAGGAATTAGAAGTTCCACTGGTATATTGGGCTACCTATGCATGATTTCAGATACAAGATGGTATAGATATATGCAAGTATCATGTAAGTAGGCCTGTTTACAATCTGGAAATACACATGATACAGTCTTAACTATAACATAAACATCCACAGTTAAGAAAGCATGGCATCGTATGTTTTTGGTTAAACGTAAAAATTGCAAAAAGAATCCGGCCACTCAAACAGTTTTCACCATTGCTATATCCAATGTTCAACTATTGTCCCTTGAAAACTGAAAGGTCGATTGTTGCAATTCCTTTCCCGCCAGCCTTGGTTCTACGCAAGACTTAGTACCGCAACCTAAATCTCACCAGCCAGGGCTATCATCAGAGCGCCCAAGAATCATTATGTCTACATTGCACTCATCAGAAAGTCTTTTCAATAATTATTGTTAAGAAATCGTGAGTGAATCCATTTGAAAGTCTATCACTGATCTATAATTCCCTGTAACATTCCCAACCAAAACATTTAAATATGTTTGCGAACTTTTCACTATAGCCATCCAAATCGATCTGCCCGACTATGCTCTGGCCTCAATCAAACCCGGTCACCAATCAGTCTGCTCATGTAAAATACCCCAACAAAACTAGATTCAACACGGCACCGCGTCTCTCGATCGATCTTATACCCTTGAATTTCGCAAATTTTCGGATTATCTACCTTTATTTTCAACCATCCACAATCGTCCTACCACAGTTTTCTCTCACAAGATTTCCACCTCTCATCAAACACTGATCTACCACCTTCCAAATCATGTATAAATGGAATAACCAGCACAAACCAATTCTGTCCCATATCCTCCGGCAACATAGCTCGGACCCCCTTCTGCTTGCCCTGTGGGTTAACCCCTCTCGATTCCATTGCTCAGGAGCATTCAATTAGAGATTGTTGAGTCAATGTACAATATGATTGCTAGGTTCACTTATGGCTCAGGCGATGCGCTTGGCACGCGTCAGCCGCTCCCTTATGGTAGCTCTCCATTTATCGCTGTGCTGTGACCTGTGGGATTGTGGGTGACCTCCGGAATCGTTAATCCCATCTTTTCGCAGTCCTCATTTAGCATGTTTATCCACTTTTTCTTTGGTCTTCCTCTTCTCCCGTGTACATATATAGCCATCTAGTGTTATCTTCTGGTATCTTTCCTTCTTCATTCTAGATAATTTATGTGTCCAAAGTATTGTAGACGCCTGTTCTGCCCTCCGTATAAGTGTACATGTATATAATGTCATATGTGATGCTCAGTCTGTCGCATAGTTATTGCCCTGTTTATTATCCTGCTAGGTTTAGTATGTGTGAAATCTTCGTCCGTAATTCAAACTGCGCTACCGGAGGATATGGGACAGAATTGGTTGGTGCTGGTTATTCCATTTATACATGATTTGGAAGGTGGTAGATCAGTGTTTGAACCCTCACTACAGTGCCATTTAAGGATGGCCGTTAGTTCAGGCGTTCCAAGGCTTCCCCGACCAAGGATATCCTAAATTGTCTGACGTAGTCACGTAGTAGCCGATGAGTTAAAAATTCAGTGATTCAGTACAACGAATTGGTGGGGTTAAGGGTTAGATGGCAAGAACCTTTGTTTGTGGGTTCGAACTCCCTTTCGGTGTGCTCACTATTCAGCGTACCATTGACTGCGGCAGGTATACTGGAATAGGCCTATAATTAGACCATTATGTCATTTTTAAATGCATTATAGCCATCAATTGATGTATGCATACACATAGAATATCTGCATTATAATTATGTCTGGATTGGGTTGGCGAAGATGCTGGCATGTTGAGAGGGGAAGAGGGGAGAGGGCGCGCGAGGAGGAGATGGATGGGGGAGATACACGAGGTAACGGTAATTTGCGGGGCGCGGTGGTGTAGTGGTGGCGTCGTTGCCTTGAAGCCGGAAGGTTCGAGGTTCGAATCCACCTGGCCGCGTAAGGACCTTGGGCAAGTCCTTCACTCGCAATTGCTCAGCGCTTCGGCGTGAAACTCCGATGCAGTGTCCGCTCTGCATTCGGGAGCGCCTCTGAGTAGAGAGAGCTTGAAGGGGCGCTATAACAAGTGCGCATACAAACAAACGGGGATGAACCTTGTGGAGCTGAGGGAGGCGGCAAGAGATCGGGACTCGACGGTAGCTAGGATTCGTCGAATCGACGGCACAAGGTGACAAAGGTTGGTTGGCCGGGCCCGCCATCTACGGTATATATATATATATAATATATATATATATAAATATATATATATATATAGCAAAACAGCGGTTATCCGTTCTGTAGATCCTAAACGGCAATTAATTACCAATATAAACTGTCTTGTCCAAGGGTGGTCGATTTTAATGGGATGCATAGTCAACATAATAATATAGCCTATTGGACGCGGAAGCTGCGATTATTTATGATCAAACTGTAAATTCATCATAGAAAACCAACAATTTATGAACTTGAGGCTGGGTATAAATATAAGTAATTATTATTTATACCCAGCTGTAAAATCATCATAGAAAAACCATCGCGACTGAACCTATTTGCTAAAATATTGTTGAATGTTGCCTGACATCAAAATTGATAACCAGATGCTGAGCTAATTAAGTTAAAAGCGCCAACGAAGAATCCGTAAAGTCTACGGATTAGTATTATTAGTAGCATTAGGTCTACTGTCTTCGCAAGCACATAGTCAATTTTTATATAGGCGAGATAAATCCAAGGAGAGAACAATGCTTCGGTTGCTATTTGCAGTCCTACTTGCTGGTAAGTGGATATTATTTATCCCAAATTTTTATTGTTAGAAACAACATAGAACCATTTGAACAATAATTATTGTACAAGCGATAAACTTTTTCTTGCTCTGCAAAGGAACATAATAATAATTTATTTGTCACAAGTATCGAGTAAGCTGCTGAGCTGAGTCGGAGAAAAGTTGTTATCTGCTTGCCGTCGAGAGTAGGCCTGTGTATACAGCTGTCGCAATAATTATGAACAGTCTAAATTAACGCAGTAAAACAATGTCTTTAAACGCACATGTTTAGACAAGACAGTGTGAAAGTCATGTTGTGCAGTTTCGTAAGCATGCGCTACCGGCAAGTAACGACTCATGCAATGGCATACACAGAGATGAAGATCTGTATGAGTTTTCTTATTGTATTCATGTGGTGCCAATTTGGAGTAGATTTATGTCGATCAATAGATGTGAATCAAGACATTGCTTGAGTGGTCTTACGGAGGTGATTTAGATAGCCCTCTGGGGGCTAAACTTCAACGATTGTGGTTCGATCCTGCAGAGTGTATTTTGGGTGGCAATTCAAAGCATGTTATTACATTTGATTTCTTGGATACCAAGTAATAGAACTCTGTGTAACGATGTAGACTCCAAAGCAAACGCCAATTCCTATTACACACCGGCTATGTGTCCAGGAGCTTGAAATAGTAAACGAGAATTCATGAGTGTCTTGCAATCTGCTGCTTAGAAAACTAGATATCGTGGTTTTGCCGTCACGTTTGATTTTACAAATCTCCAGAATTTTTCAGGCAGTAGTTGTTCGAGAGCCACAGCAGAAAGCAGTCTGTTCCAAAATGAATCTACACCGTGGTTCAATAAAAAAGATAAGCCAAACTGTTTTTCATATAGGCTATCTCTAATACCTGATAATTAATCATACTGAAATTTTTCCGATATTTAGATAATATAACCAAGAAGAGGATTCTAACATATGTCAAAAACCTGAGCGGATAGAAAGATATGAATGTTTCAACTTGATCTGCCGAAATATAAGTTTACGAGCAATTTTCTTTTGGATTTTGTAACGAAAAGTACATCAAAATGAAAACAGTCTTTGATACTTTTGTGACGTAACTCTAAGTAGTATTGGTTGATTATTTGAATGAAGAAGATGTTATAGGCGACAAGATTTCAAAATCTGGAATGTTTGGATGCCATAATGTGGGAGAAATGAAGTATGGTGTCTTTCTTGTTAGCATTTAAATGGTTTCCCTGGCTCTGTGGGATGGCACTGTTCTGTTCAAAAAGAAAATAGCCTTCTGGGGCTATAGATTTCTGATAACAAGTAGAAGATGTTGTGACAGCAGGCCGGTGCGATTATTTTACTCCGTTAATTATTAGTACAGGATCACTGAAAACCAAATGGGAACGACCAAACGTCGAAACCGCATAGTAGACTTGCTGAAAACTTAAATTGCGGCAGATGAAGTTGAAAGATTCATATCTTTCTATCCGTTCAAGTTTTTCACATGACATGATGGAATCATATTGCTGGTTCAATCCTCTAGATATCTGAAATTTTTTAGTATGATCATTGATCAATCATCAGGCATTAGATATTATATGAAAACCAGTTCGGCTTACTTTTTATTGTATCACGGTGTATAATGATTTGTTACATGCGTCTCAAATGATAATGACCTTACTACCACGTTCATGTAGGGCTGTGGTTGTCATTGAAAGTGGCGCGCTGCCAGAACGCGGAAGAAGATATAAATACGATGGCACTCTGCTACAAAAAAAGTTCTGGAAAGACCTGCTTTACGACATTCATTGCCAAAGACAGTCGCCCGGTGCGCAAGCCTTTCGAAGCAGCTAGACTCTTTTGCAACGAAACTGTTCCAGGTTCTTCTTTGATCAGAATTAGTAGCTTAGAACGTCAGAGAACTGTTGAGGTTTTCATTGAAAGCCAAGAACTAGCGAATGAGACAATCGTCATGGATGCACAAAGGCTCTCGGCAAGAGATAGCGTGGAATGGTCCTGGGTCAACGGTCACCCACAAAGTAAGTGTTCAGAGTTCTGTTTGCAGAATTTCAGTATAGCCTATAGACTGAAATAATAATTATTAGTGCTTGATTTCTATTTAAACAAGGTTTCGTGTGTTAGCGGACTGACCTTGTAGATTTGTGGATCTAATTACGGCTTGGTTTGTTGCTCCATCGGTTGATGCCTAACGCCTCATGAACGGCGCCATAGAAGTTACCAATTACAATTGCCATGGATATGTTTACAAAACCTTCCAGCAAATCTATTTACACAATACACATGTCCTTTTTGATTATGATATTATGATCAATGTGCGTTGCTCGATGTGCAGACCCGCACGGGAAGAACTAAGTAAGTAAGTGCAAGTAAGTGCAAGGACATCACAAAACTGCACAAACAGTCCGAGTATGACTATTCATTCGGATGCATGACATCGGACGCTAGTCATCGCCCAAGCCACGAACCGCGCGCTCCTCATTGACCTTCTACCCGTGGCCATCGTAGTAGGCTATAAAACAACATCAGCAATGGCTCAGTAGTAAGCGCCCTTTCGTTTAACGGGCTTTCTCCAATAACTTTCTTAATACCGCTTGGCATCATGTACACGTTCAGCCTATACTGCTGTTTGCCCCATCGAAGGTATAGTGTATTTTATTTGAAACTAGCCTATAATATATAGATATCGTCAGGTGAGATATAATTATAGAAGATGAACCCCGAGCAATGATTTCCAATATTAACTTCGATAGATAATAATATTAATTGTCAACCCACCGTCACAATCGACTAACAACCGACTCGTATCTTCAGACTTTAGCATCGAAACGATACCACTAGGAGGCCCAGATTTACATGTAGGCCTCGCTTGTGTGCAGTCAAGGCGTGGACAATCACCGATCTACTGCACTGGAACTCAACAGTCGCTATACCGCTACATATGCGAATATCCAGGTGCATTTTAATGTATTTCTCATGTGATGATTAACATTGCAATTCAGTATCAGTTGTAGTCACCATTATAAATTACGCTACATGTGTATTTTTAATTATAAATGTATGTTGCGACAATTCAAGGTAGAACACGTCGTATGTCATGGCAAGATGAATTATTTAGACTTTCGGAAGTTAGAAAAGAAAGCGAAGGGCTACATGAAGCTTAAAATGGTGAACATCGCATAGGCGAGCTGAGTACAGCAAGTTTTTTATTATAAGAATCTTTGATTGCTATTATATTTGATATATATATATATCAAATATAGGCTACATGTATATATGTGACCCATCTGCGCAAAACCAGTCGTAATTCGAAAATTTCCGTTTCAAGAAAACAAGCAAAAACTAGAGCAAGGTCAATATTTTCCTATTGTTACATTATTGCAGAAAATTCTTTTTGAAATAATATTTTTGGCAAATAACCAAAAAGTTTGAGTTAAGATAACATTGAAGAGTATTATTTGAATGATTTCTTGCAAGTTATGATTTGCAATTTATTATTATTAGGCCAACTTAGATGCATATTTGTCGATAAATAGTCTTCATACTTCAAGTAGTTTTTCATCCATAAATTCATTTTGGATCAAGATAGAGCGATAAAATTGGTATCATTTTAAAGAGAATTTGTTCCTCTTTAAAACAGTACATTAAACTTAAAAAATTAAAAATTCTACTTACGACTGGTTTTGCGCAGATGGGTCACATATAGGCTATATCATACGTTCTCTAATCGGAATATGTAGGCATACTGAAGAGTTTATCGTAGGTCCTACATGTTCTTTATAAAACACATGATTGTGTTCAATTTAACAATATAAATTATATTAAGCCTACATAGCTCGTTTTATTTTGTATATGCAGATGCGAAATCAAAATTCAGTTACCAACAAAACAAGCGTTATTACATCGCAAATGACGGCAGTGCCACTTGGTATGATGCCAGAAATGAATGTCTACAATCCGGAGGAGATTTGTCTTCTATCACGGATCTCAACATAATAGGGAATTGGTCGTGGCTGAAAGTAAACGAAAGATATTGGATTGGACTTCACCGAAAAAAGTGGATCTGGAAAAGCACAGGTGATCGGCATTCTCATACTCTAGAGTCTAGACTAGCTGATAGAAGTTAAACGCGACGGAAAGAATGTAGGCAGAGTTTTACACATGAATGAAACATGCACAGTTGTCCTGCATGCAAAAAACCTACACACACATATAGATCTGTATATATATGCGTATAAAGGATACATGCATGCATTTACGCATACGTAGGCCTACATTCAAACATACATACATACATACATACATACATACATACATACATACATACATACATACATACATACATACATACATACATACATACATACATACATACATACATACATACATACATACATACATGCATACATGCATAGTTGCATACATATTATGAATATAGTAATTATAATGCATTCCCGTAAAAAAGGCATTTTCTGACATTTGTCTTTTTTTATTTCCGCTTACTGTAATAACTGGCTTGTATAATTCTTTTATAATAAATTTCACTCAATTACGGTCTAACGCCGATCACCATGTCAGTAATTTCTATGACCTATCTATTAGCAAAGGACCGTGTTGCTAAACAAATTAGTGTCACTGCATCATTGGTCTTCATGCATATTCGTGATCGTTGCAGAATCCGCCCTTTGCTAGACTTTAATACTGCACCCACAATATTTATTATTATCACTAATCCATAGTTCACGCCCAACTTGACAATTGCAATTCTCTCATCCTGAATATTGACATAACCAAACAAATCGCCTCCAAATTATCCAGAATACTCTCGCCCGTGCTGTCACCACAACTCCCAAACGCCACCACATCACTACCCTCATGAAATCACTGCTCAAAATAACTGAACGCATGGAGTGCAGAGTGCTTTAACTCACTCACGATACACTTCATTCGTCCCAGCCGTTCTACTTTCGACTGTTGTTCAGTATCCAGCCATTTCGTACAACACGCTCCTCATCCTCCATAGCGCTGCTTCGCTCTTCCATCACCTCATCAATTTTTTTGGCAAATATAGTCATGCAGCATGGCCCAAGCTGCTCCGCCTCTTTGGAACAAACTTCCGCCAGCACTAAGACAAATATCTGACCCATCTTACAGGCTTACCAAACGCCACCTCTCGCTATCTCCCAACAGGTTTTTCACACGTAACTGAAAATAATGATTTTACAGATCCTATCCTGATTCTTCAACTTCCCCGACCTCTCATACTGTTTCAACTCTAAGCATCATTGACCATATATCCGATTGTCTAACTCCTCGCCTGACTCTCCGGATCTTGACCCTCCCTATCGACTTTGTTTTGATTTACCGCCTGTGAATGGTTCCCGCAACTTAGCCTATGTGGGCGTTGTAGAAGATGCGAGTTTACTATATTACCTACACTTTCGATTAGTAAAACCAGACGAAATAATTATTGAAGCAATGGGCAGTTTAAAAAGTTTAAACCGATTTTATTCCTTGCTGTTTCTTTTGCTTTGCCATCAGGCGCTGCTCTAGCTTACACGAACTGGAAAGGTGGCTATCCCGATGAGTCTTCTCCTGAAAATATGTGCGTTTGCGTTGACCCACAATGCAGGAAAGTAAACAACAGAACCATGTGTGACAACGATCGCAAATGGAATACACGCAGATGCGACCAAAACTATGCCGTTGTCTGCCAAAAAGGTTTGTCTTTTAGTTGCGCAGTTATAGTCTGATTGTGCGCTATATAAATGCGCTGGCATGTCAGAAGGTCTACCGTAGGCCAGGCTAGACACAGGTTCGTGTAGTTCAACAACAGTCTTGCTTCTAGGAGTGGAGGAGAAGATCGGAGTGGTTTCTATTCGGCTCAGACGCCGGTTCAACTCCTTTAGGCTGGAAGAAAAGCCTTCGAGAATCTGCATTACTCCCTTAAGAGCCTCTTCTTCTACTTCTTACACAACATATATTCAGTTACTACTAACATAAACATAGAAACGCGAAATCGGTAATAATAGTAATAATAATAATAATTTGGAATAAAGAAATCACGCCAGAATATTTTTCCCAGGGCTACTACTGGTCAGGGACGATAAACAATCTGGGCTTCTTAAACTGGCTAATCTCTCATACCTTGATCAGGCGTAGACAAGGGCAAAGGTAGCGTCAGTCCATGGATGGCAAGGGGCGCAATCCATGCGGAAGGCACGTTGACTCCTTCGGACGAACGGGGGGGGTGGACTGTCTCTTCCTTCAGACGGAACGGTGGAAGTCTATTCTCAGACGAACGGGGGGTGGACTGCCTCTTCTTTCAGACGGGACGGTGGCTGTCTCTCTTCAGACGAACGGGGGTGGACAGAGGCCGACGACAGGCATTTTTCTCCTCTGTCGACGGAGCAGAGACGGAAGCAACCGTGGCAGAACTTAGACGACGAAGTGGACGCCTCTTGTCCTTCGACTCCGCGTAACCGCCGGCTTCACGCTCTTCCTCTTCTTACGGCCAGTCCTCGATCGACTGCCGGGTTCAGTCCTTCTTCCGGAATCTTCCGACTAACGCCACTTCCTATGGCAACATCTTCGACTGAGAGCCAAGACGAATCTCAGGGGGTTCCTTATATAGGCTAGTCGGGCGTCCAGGTCTGGAATCTATCATTTTCAGGACGGATTCACTTCGCTGGAACTTCGGGTCATTATTCAATCAGTCTCTTCTTTCCGGGATCTTCTGACAACTTTTCGGCTCATTGCCGAAATACAAGAGCACTCTCTGTCTGTCGGCCTCTCAATCTGGGAGGTCTATCTAATCCGGGCGCTCGGGCTAGGGCATAGTAATTAATTACATAACAATGAAGCTTGTTGGGCGGAATCCCGATTATAAAACAATGACGACTTTGTTGAACGGGACCTACCACAGGCATCTCCGTGGGAGATAGGAGGATTAGGGGGTTGGATGACTAATTTCAAGAGAACCTAGATTATGAGCAGTAAAGGCGCTACATAAATACATGACTGGAAAAGACATGTATAAAAATAAAGAGACGAGAAAAACATGAATCGTCACATATGTATGTATATATGTATGTATGTATGTATGTATGTATGTATGTATGTATGTATGTATGTATGTATGTATGTATGTATGTATGTATGTATGTATGTATGTATGTATGTATGTATGTATGTATGTATGTATGTATGTATGTATGTATGTATGTATGTATGTATGTATGTATGTATGTATGTATGTATGTATGTATGTATGTATGTATGTATGTATGTATGCATGTATGTATGAATGTATGCATGTATATATGTATGTATGTATGCATGTATGTATGTATGCATGTATGCATGTATGTATGTATTGTATGTGTGTATGTATGTATGTATATGTATGTATGCATGTATAACCATACCATCCCATAAACGCCATGTGGATTGTGCAATCGCTAGACTATATTTACACTTCAGTAGCAGGGTAAGGGAGAGATATATGACACCTACGTGACCCACCCCGCTTCCACTGGTTACAGACCCGGCCAAGGTGCTACGGGCTACTGGCCCCGGGCTACAAATTATTGGCTACAGACTGTGGGCTACGAACCCCGAGCAATTGGTCACAGGCTGCAGACTACTGTATACTGGTCAAGGTCTACAAGAATGACATGCCCCGCCCGCAGGTCTAACAGCTATGGGCTACTGTACATGCTCCACTCATTGTGAGTCATTGACACTTTCCACGATGAGTCAGAATACGTCCACGGCGCCCGTTGTTAACCCGCGCAGTTGTCCACCCATTGCACGTGCACTTATTATAATTGTATTCATGTGGTGCCAATGTGATAATGGTATGGTGTCGTCGATCAATTGTAAACCAGGATGTTGTTAATGGTCCTACGGAGGTGACTTAAGTGGCGATCCCGAGCAGAACTTCAGCGATTGCGAGTTCAATTCTGCTGAATAGATTTTGAGTAGCAATTCCGAGCATGCTATCTGCGACCATTATTTTGAGTTCCTGGTTACCTAGCAGCAGACTCTTCTGTAATGATTCGGGCTCGAACGTAAACGCCAGTTCTAACATTGCACCGGCTATTAAATTTTGTATAGAAGCGTGAACTTATCAACAAGATTTCATACGTTTCTTGCAGTCTTCTGCTTTGAAAGCGAGACACTCTACGTAAGCTTATCTCCTCAAATTCAATATTACAAGTCCCAGGAATTTCCAAGCGGTGGCTCATCGGAACTGCAACATAAGTAAATTTCTTACCAACTGAATTCATTCATTCATTCATTATTAGCATTTATATAGCGCCCCTTCAAGAAACTACTCAGAGGCGCTCCCAGCCCAGCCACGGCAAAACAAAAAAGATTTAAGGGATTTAAGGAATAAGGATTGACTGGTCAGGTGGAGGAGATGGAGGTTAGGGGGTAGGTCATTCCAGATTGACGGCCCCACAACTGAGAAGGCTCGACACTGTCTGGTAGCCAAGCGAGCCCGTGAATATGTATAATGATTTGTAATACAATATAATTATTGCACATATTATTTGTATCATAATGATGATGACTTCACTTCTACGTTCGTATGTAGAGCTGTCGTCAGTGGACGATGTGCTCTGCCAGAATGTAGACAAAGTCGTAAAAACGACGACTTTCTGCTACAACAAAGATGCTGGAAGCACTTGTTTTACGACATTCATTGCCAAAGACAGTCACCCAGTGCGTACTCCACTCGAAGCAGCTAGTCGTTTCTGCAGCTTAACTGTTCCAGGCTCATCACTGATCAGAATTATTAGCTTAGAAGATCAAAGGAATGCTGAGATTTTCATAAGAAGCCAAAAATTAGCGAATGAGACGATCGTCACGGATGCTCAAAGGCTGTCGTTAAGAAATAGTCTGGAATGGTCCTGTGTCAATGGTCACCCAACAGTACCACAAAGTAAGTGCTGCGGGTTCTGTTTACTAATCACTTCTTGATATTCACTAACTGACTTAACGCCCCTATACATCTACATGTACACGTTTATCCTATTGTTGTCTATCACTTCGAATTGATCATGTATTTATTGAGTGGCCTAGTAGACTATGATTCTAATACCACTCTTAACTCCTCTCAGCACTCACTACAAAATCAGAGACACGATATTGATCAGGAGTGGATCAGGGTCACAAGGAACCATGCTTTTTCCTCTATTTTACACTGGCAGGTAATGTCGCTAAACTTAATTTTAGGTAACAGGCCTACGAAAAATTGATGATTGTGTCGTTTTTGCTGACCACGTACCAGAATTGATAGATGATTGATGATTGACACATTTGCTGAACAAAAGGCTGGAAAGAAAACTATGCTGCCATGTATAAGTAGGCCTATTAGTAATGCAAATAATAAGTGGATAAGTCTAGATCGTGATAAGTTTTAGTTTCGATTGAGAAATCACTGCAGTTATAAGCCCAACACTGTAGTTTATCTGTTTCATTCTTTTTTTATTGTATAAAAACATTTATAAAGCGCCTCTACTAGGGTGAACCGTTCAGAGGCGCTCCCAGTGCGCAAGGCCACGAGAGAAGAAATAGGTTTTAAGAAAAGAAAATGAGGAGGAGGGATTACCTGTCAGAAGTTGAGATCGAGTAGAAGGAGAGAGCGTATTCCAAAAAGAGGGGCCAATTGATGTAAAGGAACGGGACTGAGCCATAGCCGTTCTAGTAGGAGGTACTAGAAGTTCAAATCTGCTTAAAGAGCGGAGTGGACGATGCGAGGAGGCTGAAACTGGCCTGCGAATTCCATTGGTTAGATATTTTGGGGCAAGACCCCGTTGTGCTTTAGAGACCAAAATGAGAATTTTGAACTTAATGCGCGCAGTTAGAGGAAGCCAATGGAGCTGCTCAAACATAAAAGTAGAGATACGAGAGTAGCGTGGAAGGCGTGCAACTAATCTGGCGGCCGCATTAAGGACCGACTGCAAAGGTGAGAGTCTAACCTTGGGAAGACCAATTAGAATAAAATTACAGTTGTCAATTCTGGAACAAATGAAAGCATGGACCAAAGTGGTAAAAACAGAAGGCGAAACAGAACGCCGAATTGCCCTTAGACGCCTTAAATGAAAATATGAAGAGCGTGTAAGATTAGATATATGGTCTTTAAATGAAAGGGAACTATCTAGAGTAACACCCAGATCACGAACAGTTGAGGAAAAGGTATAGTGAGGAAATAGTTCAGAGAGGAGAACAAAATCAATTTTCAAAAGTTGCTGAGGTGTGCCGAACCAAATAAACTGTGTTTTCGAGGCATTAAGAGAGAGACGATTTGATGACATCCAGGAGTGTAGGGAATGTGAGAGAGACTGGATGCGTTCAACTAAAAGTATCTGGGATGAAGGAGGCCTATGGACATAATATTATGCTTGCACATCATCTGCAAAGAGATGACCGGCTGTTCCAGAGAGTGGGAAAAGAGAGGGGATGTCGGCCGTATATAGAATAAAGAGCAGAGGACCCAAGACAGAGCCCTGGGGAACTCCCAGCTTAACATGGATCCATTTGGTTCTGGATTCACCCTAGATAACCATGTGGGTACGGTCAGACAAATATGATCGGAACCAGCAGAGGGGCAGTCCATGTAATCCATAAGAAGTCTCAAGACGCTGGAGAAGAATATTGTGGTCAACCATATCAAAAGCTGCAGAAACATCATAAAGAGCAAGGAGGGAGAGTTCAGACCTGTCGACAGCAGAATAGATTTCAGAAAGAAGAGAGAGAAGAGCAGTTTCCGTTGAGTGATGAGCCCTAAAACCAGATTGATTTGGAGGAAGAAGACCAGACTGTTCAAGATAGGGGAGGAGCTGGAGGGAAACTAGGCGCTCAAGAGTCTTGGATAAGAACGATAGATTGGAGATAGGTCTGTAGTTTTGACAGAGGTTAGTATCAAGGTTAGGCTTTTTGAGTGAAGGAAAGACAAGAGCACGTTTCTGAGAGGATGGGATACAGCCTTCAGCTAATGATTCTTGTATCATTCCTGTTTTTATTTTAGTGAGCTGCATCGTGGCCCTGTGTGTTACTAGCAAAAGCATTGATTACCAGTAATTTTGGCGATCTTGATCGCATGAACGTATCAGATAGTTCAGCTCAAGGCATTGTAAGGTAAAGTAACTTAGCTTTACAGAATCCATTATCAGTCTTAGGATTCTCACAGCTGAATCCAGAATCTGAATCCTGTATCAATCAGGGACGCACTGGCCACGAGAGTAAGAGACAGACATCCAGGCAGTCAGAGAAAGACCAGTGATACAAGAAGCAGGTCATGGAACCTAGATTCAGAGTTAGGATCTGAAAGAGGAGAACATGTGATGACAATGTCCTAATGAAGAATTATTACTGTGGACCTCCATCGACTTCTGTAGAGCATCGGTTTCAAAGATAAGCCGATATCAAACCATTAGAGGAGATAATGGATGGATCTCACATGGTGCATTCCAGGATCTCCTGGGTAGATACCGCCTCCCATTTCAAGGAACGAATTCATAGGTTAGCATAAGTAGGTAAGGTAGGGTTGAGGCCACACCTTTGGTTTGATTATTATGATGTCAATCTTGGGGATTCAAGATTGGACGGACCAATAGAGAAGCACTGTTACCAGGTTGCTTACAATGACCTATAGGATAAGTAAGTCAGCAGGACAGCAGACAGGAGCAGAATCACGGGAGCAGTCGAGGAGAGCAGACAGAAGAGAATCACGGGAGCAGTCGAGGAGAGCAGACAGAAGAGAATCGGGGAAGCAGTAGAGAAGAGCAACGTTGAGCAGTCAAGACTGTACATTCTGCATTAGACTGTCATGTCTAGTGTTCAGCCGACACTAAGTGTTCATCTAGCGTGAGAAGTCTTGAATGGTCGTTTCTGGCAATGCTGCATTGTTCGTAACTATATAATCTCACCATCGTCAGTGAATTGGTTGATCAGTGAAACTATATGTACTCGTCAAGTGACATTCGTGCAGAGAATGCAATAAAGACTTTCATAAAGAAGCTCACAGACTTCATATAGAAAGGCATCTGCAATCTGTCTGATAGACGATTCGAACTATACAATAGTCGAACCAGAACTATCCCATAGGCGATGCAGAATCCTTCTTATACATGGGGAGAACCAGTACGGTCTGCCGGTTTACCTCTCACGCCAAGCGAGTTCCTCAAGCACTTCAGTGAAGATCAACCAAAGATGAGATCAGTGATGCAGATTCGAATCCAGCTCAACGAACTTCCATTCTTCACTTCTTAAGATGCCGGCCGCTGCTACACCAGTGACCAGCACAGACCAAAGTTCGAGGGGACGCGTACCCTTGAGCTGCGACACCGAAGATGATCAACCAGTACATCACATCTTCTCCGCAACTGTCGGTACATTTCAACTTTCGCTCGACAGCAAGAAACCCGATTCTGGTCATCGCCATCATCGCCTTTCTTCTACCGGACCATCCAACGTCTGTACGTCTCCATTGTCTGTACAATTGCCAGCCACTTCTGCTCTGTACGATCACCAGCCACTTCTGCTCCACTAGAATCCGTTCATCTTTCGATCCAATGACCGCCGCTGTGATAACGTCAGGTTCCAACGCTATGACAATGATGTGGTCGATTCCGCCAGTCACCATCGAGAATCCATCTACTGAATTCAAGGGTAATAAGTGTCTCTTGACAATCAGCATATTCCTTCATTCGATTCATTTTGCTGGCATGCATTTCTCATTGGTAGTCATGCTATCTATTCATTTCATCTCTCTCTTTACTTTCGTAACAAACTTTCGACTGTAACCAAGCAAGTTTCGTCTGCGCAACTTTGTAACATAAGCAAGTGTAAACAACTCCGTTCAATCAGTCAATGAATCAATCAAGCAATCAATCAATCAATCGTTAATTGTGTGTATAGAGTTATATGTAGACGTGCCTATTTAACCTGTTGTTTCAGCGTTGTGCTTTTTGGCTTTGCATAGTAGAATTTTAGAAGCGGCCACATTAGTTCAGACACTTATCTGCAGCATTCAGATGAGGTGTATCAGATAACGCTCGCTCCGTGCATGTACTGCGGTTGTCTGCAGCAGTTGCAACGCGCTGCGCGCATCATGCCTGCTTTATTACATCTGTATCTATGCTGAGATATTGCTCGTTGCAAAGAAGATTATCTACTCTGACCTATTTACCGCTGCAGAGATCACGCTGCATGACTTTTCATCATATAGCTGCATGATCTGTATCTGGGCATTCTAACTGGCCCTAGCTATTGAATGAGTTTCCTTTACTGCGTATGTCAAGGTAGTCGTATCAGTCTGTTACAAGTTACCGTGTAACTGAGTTCTGAACACGTAGAGTTTACGAGAATCAGGTGTCTTATTTGACGTTGAGGTGTTAAGCTTTCGAATGTGAAGCAAGATTTATTTAGCGCTATCATGGGAGGTATTAATTCCCCAGATCAGCAACATTTGTCGAGAATCGTTTGAGTTGAAGCCGTGCCAGCAAGCAAGCGCAGAGATGTCGCACAAGTTTATTCATATTATTAATATTTTTTAATGAGTCACATGAGAGAGGTACAGCAAGATGTTTTGTCGGACAAGGTTGATTCAGTGAACGCGCGTACAAGAGCGCAATGCACGTAGCAAATTGGCAGGTTATGACGACGTTTCCATAGACCTATTTGAAGTAAGGAAGTAAACCATCGCAGTCAGTAAGACTCGGCTATGTCAGCAATATATGTATGTTCCACAAGTCATGCAGAAATAACAGCAAAATGCAGTCAACAGCTTACACTAAGTTCAGCAGGTCACACAAGCAGTTAATTCCAGCTTGAAATCTGATACGAGCATCGCATAGGCCCGCGCACATGAGGTCGCTAAAACAGTTCAGTATATCGTGATTCATTTACAATGTATGTATTAGCTTGTCATTTTCGAATGCAGCGTTTTGCTTTGAAGCATTTTTATCTAAATTATTAAGCTTATGGCTGTTGCTTTTCATGTTATTCTATACGTGTGTGTGTGTTTTGCAATGTTTTATGTATCGCTATGATGGAATGATCGAACGAGCTGAGACAAACTCTTTGCCAGTCACGCTGTGAATGTTACACAAGTGCAGCGTCTGCTCCTCTCAGCCACGGTCATTGGATCAGAACATTCCGAAAGACGTGATGCGAACTCTGTTGTCAGAAATATCTTCACGTCGTTTCACAACTGATTCCACTTTGTTACCATCATCTATAGCTATAGCTTAACTGATTTTAGTGTGTATTTTTGCCATTGTTCGAGCACTGTATCTGAATGAGATTATAATTATTGTGCATTTAGATTCTAGAAACCTTTCTTCATAGGACAGTCGAACATTCTAGCTACCTATCATTCTCATTGCATTGGTGACACTAATCGATCATTCTCACTAGTTTCACGTAGACATGTGCAATTGTGCATGTTACAATATGTGACAAATTTCTATAGCTCCTAATTTTGCCAATCCATGTTTGATGAACGAGGACGTTCAATTTTTGAAAGTTGGAAGGACTATCAGATAGTTCAGCTCAAGGCATTGTAAGGTAAAGTAACTTAGCTTTACAGAATCCATTATCAGTCTTAGGATTCTCACAGCTGAATCCAGAATCTGAATCCTGTATCAATCAGGGACGCACTGGCCACGAGAGTAAGAGACAGACAGCCAGGCAGTCAGAGAAAGACCAGTGATACAAGAAGCAGGTCATGGAACCTAGATTCAGAGTTAGGATCTGAAAGAGGAGAACATGTGATGACAATGTCCTAATGAAGAATTATTACTGTGGACCTCCATCGACTTCTGTAGAGCATCGGTTTCAAAGATAAGCCGATATCAAACCATTAGAGGAGATAATGGATGGATCTCACATGGTGCATTCCAGGATCTCCTGGGTAGATACCGCCTCCCATTTCAAGGAACGAATTCATAGGTTAGCATAAGTAGGTAAGGTAGGGTTGAGGCCACACCTTTGGTTTGATTATTATGATGTCAATCTTGGGGATTCATGATTGGACGGACCAATAGAGAAGCACTGTTACCAGGTTGCTTACAATGACCTATAGGATAAGTAAGTCAGCAGGACAGCAGACAGGAGCAGAATCACGGGAGCAGTCGAGGAGAGCAGACAGAAGAGAATCACGGGAGCAGTCGAGGAGAGCAGACAGAAGAGAATCGGGGAAGCAGTAGAGAAGAGCAACGTTGAGCAGTCAAGACTGTACATTCTGCATTAGACTGTCATGTCTAGTGTTCAGCCGACACTAAGTGTTCATCTAGCGTGAGAAGTCTTGAATGGTCGTTTCTGGCAATGCTGCATTGTTCGTAACTATATAATCTCACCATCGTCAGTGAATTGGTTGATCAGTGAAACTATATGTACTCGTCAAGTGACATTCGTGCAGAGAATGCAATAAAGACTTTCATAAAGAAGCTCACAGACTTCATATAGAAAGGCATCTGCAATCTGTCTGATAGACGATTCGAACTATACAATAGTCGAACCAGAACTATCCCATAGGCGATGCAGAATCCTTCTTATAAACGCAAGGATAACGGCCTTACACGGTCAAACAGGGGTCCATGCGGGACCTCTGCTCACGGGCCTATGAAGAGCTATAGCTACGCCACTTCAGAATAATCTTTATTTAACCAATTGCTACTCGTATTTTGGTGTAAAGATAGTCATTAACATGATATACTTAATAGAACTTATAAAAGTATTTAAATTTAAAACACATTTCATCCTAACCCAAATATCGTATAATGATCATCATCCTAATGATGAAAGTTTTCTCTTTATACCATCTGCGGTATTAAACGATTGTGTGGTTTATATAAACATATACATAGGCTATTATATATATATATATATATATATATATATATATATATATATATATATATATATATAGTCAGGAATAACCTAGTGAAGACGAGTTTCATAAATGCCTTTCAATCTGTGCAACAATTTCATATGATAATTCCTTTAAATAAAATGTAAACCCAATACCATAAAAACAATCGTTTGATATCATTCAGACTTCAACTACAGATCGACAACAGGTCTAGATGGAGCTTGTGTGCGGTCAAGGCATGGACAATCACTGGTCTACTGCACTGGAAGTCCAACGTCGCGATACCGCTACATATGCGAATATTCAGGTGCATTTGCATATACAGGGTGGCTCCAAAAAAAATGTACCACCGGATAAAATGCGATATCTTCGCAACCGATTGAAGTTTTTCTGCGAAAATTTCCCAATTTGTAGGGGAATGAATTTCCAACAAACCCTAAAAGTTTCATTTGAAACTTTTCATGTTTGCAAAAGTTACAGCTGTTCAAACTTGAAATTTCGTTTTTTCAAATATCCGCGGAAAATTGACGTCACTTTTAGATTTCCAAGTCAAATGATATCACTTTTCACTACGATCTCAGCATTCCGTTTTGCAGTTTATTGTAAGGTATAATGAGAGTGTCCACTCCCTGCCCTAACACAAGCTCAAATTCTTTTTGTGAAGCTCAGTATGGCCATGTTGGTCGGGTCCTGCGGCAACTGACCCCACATTAGCAGCAAGACTTGCTTCAGCTGGCCAATGTTCTCCAACTTGGGATTAAATGTCTTGCAGCGTTCCAGCATAGCTCACCAGACGTGATAAGCAAGAGGGCTAAGGTCTGGCGAGTTTGTAAGTCATCTTTGCCAATGCATTTACTTCAGTTGATGGCAATAAGGTAGCGCCATCATAATCAACCTTGCCGTGCGAGCAAGCAGGCGCACTGTCCTGCTGGAAAATAAAACCAGATGTTAGAGCATACCTGGTCTTCAATGAGTCCGGGTTAGAGAGTTCAAAGATGAGTTTGACATCTAACCTACTGAATGGGATTAAATGCAGTCTTTTCTTGCAGCCGTAACACACGCCAGCATATCTGATGCCGAAACCACGATGTGCTTTGCAAACTTGACCTTTCGATTACCAAGCTAATTTCTTGAAAATCGTGTTTTTTTCATCAGGCCATGCGACCACTTCCTGCCTCTCTTCCGACATCTGATCTTCGTTACATAAACATGTTTGCAGATAGCCTTCAATGTGCTCAGGCTCCACTTTTCACTGGGTATTTTGCTATGATCACGCGATGTCCCAGTCTCTGTTCATGCAAAGTCCGAGTTCCCATTTTATCTTTCGCAGAAACTTTGCCCGTCACGTTCAGTAATGGGTTCACGAATTGAGACCTTAATCTATAAAATATCACCAAATACCAGCAGATTGCTTCATAAACAGCTTCTTTACAGCTCATAGTGAGGTCGTATGACATCATCATCAATTTTTGTGTTGTAAATTGCCAAAAAATATTAATGAAATCACATGTATTGAAGCATGATTCTCCGGATAATTGAAAAAACGAAATTTTAAGTTTGAACAGCTGTAACTTTTGCAAACAGGAAAAGTTTCAAATGAAACTTTCAGGGATTGTTGGAAATTCATTCCCCTTCAAATTGCGAAATTTTCGCAGAAAAAGCTCAATCGGCTGCGAAGATATCACATTTTCCCCGGTGGTACATTTTTTTTGAGCCACCCTGTAGATCTATCGGTGTGTCGCATTGTGTAAGCTTAATTACTATTGCAAGTTAGTATTATTATCTGTAGCTAATGCTATTACTGCAGTAATATCGCAGGGCCGTTTCTTTGTAGAACGCGGCAGCCCTTAGAAAATTTAAATCGTGGAAGCACTCTCATCAATTTGACTCGTTACATTCCCATCGTAAATTTTACCTGAGTCAACACAGTCGAATGGCATCGACAAACCACAAGAACAATCCACACACAAAGAGCAATGATGCAGGGCTGAGGATATCGGTTGGTCATCTGAGGAAGCCAGGGCCGACAGGCATGGAGTTAAGTGAGATACATGTATGATTGGCCAGTGAATAGGGAGAGTCAAGGGTCAGACACGTGGGACTGAACAGAGGCAGTCCGCTGGCAAGGGAACTCGGCCTTAATGTGGCTGGCTATGAAAAGGAGAGTGGTGTCTCTGCTGTAGAGAAGACCCTAGAATTGCCCTTGAGATAAACCAAGAGCAGTCCCTGGCCAGTACCTGAAATATCAACGGTGAAATATATCATTCACTCATTCATTCTCTCACGCACTCATTCATTCATTCCATAAGTCTGTAGAGCATCCAAATGATTGACGGAGCAAAGCATGAACGGATAATCGCAAGTATAGAAATGTAATGGCGGTAATAGCCTGACAGATAATAAATATCGTATCTTATCTGGACATTTATGGAGCGCTTCTCGCAATATGAACTAATCTAGAAGCGAACTCAGCGCAGAAACCCCTGGGAAAGAGAAGTTACTTCAGGCAAGTAGATAAGGTGGAGTCTCATGTACAAGTTTAATTTAATTCGCGGAGGAGGTGGTAGGTCATTCCTTGCAGATAAGCATTTTTATTGTGAGAGGATGGAACGGGTAGGATGCAACGGAAGTGGAAGGAAGTGAGAAAGTAAGGGTTGGAAAGGAGGGAGAGAGAGAATAGGAACGGGTTATGGTGGAATGGGACGGCGTGGAAGAAAAGGATCGTTGTAGGAGGGAGAGGATGGAGGGTAGACCGGTGAGGGCAGGGGGATGGGTGGGACGAAAAGCAGAAATTGTCATAGTAACGTGGAGTGGGGTGGGGATAGGGTGGGGCGTGGTTGAGGCGAGGTGGGGCGGGGTGGGACAAAAGACCGAAATTTCCCGGGAAATTTCCCGGGTACTCCAGAGGGCTGGGGTCCAGGCAGGGTGGAGGCTGGGTGGAGGCAAAAACCCAAGTTTCGGGCAGTGACGGTAACCCATCTACTGAAGTATTATGTGAATTCTATACGAACTAACAACGCTTTGTGGCAGGTTTTGGAAAATCCGATCCTTGATTGATATTAGGCTTCAATTTGATCCAGTCCTTTGTGTTCTAATCGATATTTATCATCAAGTGAAGAGCTTAGCGCTCATGTTCTTTATTAGAGACGTTTGCTCAATCTAACATTATGGCTAGACCTATAGTTTTATATGCCATTGCAGATGCAAGGTCGACCTTCAGTTACCAACAAAACAACAGTTATTACTTCTCAAGTGAGGAAAGTGCCACTTGGTATGATGCTAGAAATGAATGCTTACGACTGGGAGGAGATCTGGCTTCAATCACGGATCTCAGAATGCTAGGGAATGGCTCGTGGCTGAACGAAGACGCAATATATTGGATTGGACTTCATCGAAATAAGTGGATCTGGAGTAGCACAGGTGATCATACTCGAGAACCAGCGGATAAAACTTAAACAAAAAGAAGGAATGCATCGACGCATCGTTTCACACTGTCATTGAATAAAAAATTATGGGCTCTTGGCATGCCTATACAGACTAGGATGCATGCATACACACATTACAGAGCTTAAAGTGTGCCAGGGCGGTCATGGACGGCGTCCTGGCACTTATTTTCGAGGCTGGACACCGTCCTATTACTTATTTGGCCATCACTGCCAAACCACCACTTGATGACGGTCGTCCATGACTGCATGGACGGCGTTCATGCAGTTACGGAAGGCCGTTCCTGACTGCATGGACGACCGTCTAGACAGCCATAGACGGCAGTGCATGGCAGCAGGTTTCTATAGGACGTTCAGTTTTATGCCCAAATATTTCACAAATATTTCAGATATATCATATTAGACTTCCAGAGTGTTATCCATTGTCTATCCATAATTTGCAATTTTATTAAGATGACGTCTTAAAATGCCACCATTGCAGTGAGGGAAATTTAAACATGCAAACAATGTGTAGAGGACATTTATTGAACTCGTAAACTGTGTCTTTCATAAATGAAATTATGAGAGATTTGTTACCATTACAGTTTGAAGATCTAACAAAAATTTAAACAGCTGAACAGACACTTTTGAAGCCTCAAACCCTGACTATCGGCACTGAAGTGATGAGCCGTTTAGTTAAAATGACAACCTAAAATGCTATTATTGTAATGTGGAAATTCGTCAAATTTGAACAATAGGGGAGAAAACATTTCTTGAACTCTGAAACCATATCTTTCAGAACGAAATTATGAGGGATTTTGCAGTCAAGAAATTGAACAGATTTAAACAATAGCAGGACTCTGCAGGAGACACTTTTGAAGTCGAAAACCACGACTATCAGCACTGAAATCATGAGCATTTGCGTCGTAATGACAGTCTAAAATGTTACCATTGCAGCGTGAAAATTCAAAAACATTTCGATATGTGGGGAGGTGCTATCCCCTCCACCAAAACCCCTCCCTCTGCTCAGTGGCTCAACACTGAGCAATGGTCGCAAAATACAAAAGTATAAGTTAAGCTTTCATAGAATTTGTTCTAAAAATTAGGAACTCACACATTTTGGGTGGGTTGAGCCTGTAAAACCCCCTAAATACGACATGCCCATTGAGTTTCCTATACGGTACCCATACGACGGCATACTTACAAACTTGTTATTGGCCTACACTTTTAACTGTTGTGAATACGGTAAAGACAAACCTTTATCTTTTATAATAAAACTTTGACTTTTACTGTTATCCTGGTAGCTTGCGACTCTGAAAAACGACTTATTCTTGAAGTTTTCATGACTTTTTCGTTCATAAAATAGCTGGCAAACAAGGGCCAAAAAAGGGTTCCAGTTGAGGTCGACACAGCTAAAAAAAATGCGTTGGTCGCTGGGGGAGCTTACGACGCTTCCCAGGCCCCCTAATCGGCATGGGCTTCGTGCCTTCGGCACTCGGAGCTTCGCGCCTTCGGCGCTTGCAATATGAGCACCCTTTAAGAAAGCATTTCTTATGCACCGCTCGGAGGGAGGAACGACTTAGAGCTTCAGCCCCCCAAACCTGAAATCCTGGCGACGCCACTGACGACCAATTAAGTCTCCGTATACAAAACAGCGTCCTGGGACTTTTTTTTACACTTTAAGCGCTGCACACATTATACATAATAATGAACAGTATCATGCATTCCCGTGAAAATCATTTTTATTGAGGCATTAATTTGGTGACCTCTGCCTTGATTTTGCATATTTTGGTCCTCATTTTTTCATTAGTAGGCCTAAGCTAACACTCAGTAACGGTTCAACGCCGACCGTCAGGTTACACTAGGCTATAATTTTTTCTGACGTCCAAGAGCAAAAGATTCGAGCATGAATAGACAAAGTTCCACAATCCACATTTCTTGTCATAAGCAAATTCTCTAGCGCCGGTCAATAATGAGCAACGTATCGGCTGGCGACGCACCATAGCCAATTAGCCATGCATAATGAAGCCAATATCCTAAGAAAGTTTGCACAACGTAAATTTTAAACTGAGAACTAACTAAGTGGCTTACATAATGTAGCTGCTTTATAGCAACCATTGCTAAATTCCTTCCACGTTATTACAGGGCGCCATAAAAATTCTCACGATATTGCTTTTATTAATAGGCTATTAAATTTTAACAGAGCAATGAATTCCATATGCCGTGCAAGCATTCGCAGATGAAAGTCAATAAAGTTTCAGTTCCTTCATTAAGACAAACGAACCGTTATAATAAGCCGTTTCACCATGTCATGCACGCATGCGCAGTGGGTCACTACAATAGATACCCGAAAAACCATCATCCATGTTTATTTTTAGCCAACCAATCACAGCGTGACATAGATCATCACTAAGGATAACAAAAATAACGCAAAAATTCTAAAAACGCGGTCCCGTATTCTGCAATTACGCCACTAGCATTTCCTTCTTTTTACACTGCATAATTGTTAATCCGCGCTTTCGGCGCATTTTTTAAAGTATTACATTCCAACGTTTGAAATCATCTAAACCTCCGAGTTTGATACAACAACAAACGATACTTCCGTTTCCTGTATCAGTGTAGACTTAGGTCACTGAGATGGTGAACCCGCTTATTAAGCAAATTAAGCTCACATCCTCATTAGTAAAACAAGTGGATATGTATATTAAATCATTGGGCAAAAAACAATGTTAAAACATTCAACCATTATTTTTGCTTCCTTGTTATTAGGCGCTGCACTCACTTATACGAACTGGAAAGGTCGTCATATCGACGAAGCTGCTTCTAATGATCAATGCATTTGCATTGACCCTCCTCAGTGCAGGAAAGAGAACAACGGGACCATTTGTGACCACAAATGGAGCACCTGCAACTGCCACCAGAATTATGCCATTGTCTGCCAAAAAGGTATCTTTCGGTTCGTGTGTTCTAGGCAAAACTATATAAATGGACACCGTATAAAGTTTTCGTTCTACTTCGACCCTTCTCATTTTCCATTGAATATATCGGATGATATTCTTCGGTACCGCTGCAGTTTTGAGTGTTACTCGCCATGTAAGATCTCTTGTGCAGATCGTAATAGAACGAAATCTAAATATCTTAAATATGCACACATTGATTATCGATCAGGCAGCTGAAACTCATATAAAGCTCAAACTTTGATCTCGATTCGGGTTTTGAGGGGGAGCCAGTGAAGGCGATAAGACATAAAAGAAGATATGTGGGACGAGCGGGAAACCGGGCCATTAGTACTCTGAGGATTTGTCAGAGCATCGATGAAGGAATGTATGCATGCACTTGGATGTGTACATAATATGTGCGTAGGCCTCTATAATGTATGTGCAATGTGCATATAATAATTATGAATGAATGAATATATTTATATTATTTATTAATGTAGTTTTGTATGATTGCGTCTACTTGTTTTCATAACACTATTTAGAAACTTGACAAAGTTGCATCGGAACTTTAGATAACGGATCCATTTTGGGTCAATCTGTGAAGATTTCATCGGATAGGCTAAGCATTGAAATAATCTATCTGTCTGCCAAATAGTTGAGGTCCTTCAATGAGTTCCAATCGGGGTTTAAGCTTCTAAACGTGTTGAATCGCCTATTGTGTCAGGTCAATGCCACGAAGACATTCTCAATGAATCAATCAATCAATCGATCGATCAATAAATCAGAATTTATATAGCGTCCATTCAAGATCCACTACTCATAGGCGCTCCCGGTCTGGTTCAAGCGAAAAAAAGCAGTCTTCAACAGTTTGTGAAGCTCAGAACAATTTGATAAGTGTCGTATTGTCATGGGAAGCCTGTTCGAGGTTGTTGGACCACCCACAGAGAAATACCGACTCTGCATTGTTGCAGAGCGGGCGAAAGGGAGCCTTAAGTTGCCGTGGGCAGCAGAGCGCAGTGAACGGCGGTCTATGCAAACGTAATAATTATATTTCACATTTCACACGAGGCTCTTAGCTACTGACGGTCATTTAAGCCATGATTTAATGCAGACTTCAAACTGACTTAGAGGCAGACAAATCATTGTGAAACCAGAGCGTTCGACGAGAACAGTATGTTGTCAAGATTATTAAATGCCGTTGACTGCTAGCTTTCTTGGTATAGTAGGCCTGATACTTTAACAGCTCAAGCAATAATTATCTGGATGTCAGTCCTCCTATTGAAAAGAAATTTATGTTGACCTCATGATGCGTGTTGCAAAGTGATAGACTGGCTGGCTGATGTATGCATATTCGAGATAGCTGTTATGCATAGGCCTAATGCAAATACACTACAGCGCCGGCTATACGCTGTTTTATTTTATAGACACAAAGCGCAATCTTTCCTGAATCTGAATTATAATGTAGGATGAAGCGATAACAAAATATCAAGGGGAGCGTAGCAATAATGACAACAATGATTTGTAAAGATTCTGGTGAGTCTTTCAGAGCTTTTCTCTGAATGCATTGAGAAACCTTTTCGCGCGCAACTGTCCACCAATAAGACAGCTATCGTAGCGAAGTCAACTTGCGCTGCGTAGTCGTCTTACGAAGTGTAATTGTGACCTGATCCAGCAAAAGGAGGCGGAAGTGACAAAATAAGTTTTGTATATTTTTAGCTAATTATTAGCCTACTCATAAAAATATTTTTCAGAAGTGAAAAGGACAACCTCAACTGCTACCTATTCCACGACCACTGCTGACAATTCTACTGGAGAAAAGTTTACAAATATTGCATCAAATTCGTCAATGACTCAAAAACCGTCAGATCAATCGAATGCTGCCGCATCTTTGTCAACAGGTAATTTTATGGTAGGCTACATGTAACTGTAAAAACACCTTTGTTTTTCCTACAAGCCTTTTGAGTATTTAGGACCAGCACCTAAGCGCGTGGTATTGCCACGCTTTAAAATGCTTATTTTCAACTTTGTTGCATCTTATCGTATTGCTCGAAAATTATCAAAACGCAATACAATAAAGATGCACAGTTGCACACCTCACGGTCACGGCCATACCCTTTATGACAGCAAGAAACATTAGCCTATTAGGCCTAAGCTTATACTTCACATCTGCTCTGCAATGATCACCGATGACGTGCTTTCTTGCAGGACTTTTCAATTCGTTCGCCTTAACGGAGCTTCTTCTTGTTCTTGTCTTATTTTTGATGGCTGTTCTAATTGTCTTTGTTGTCATCTGCGTCATCCGAAAGTGGAAAAAGTAAGTGACGAGGAATATTTTGCTTTTTTTCGATATATAACAGATCTATCATTTTCGAGGTGTTTGCTGGGACCATAACATGATTGCAGAGTCATTTAGTTAAGATTTAATTTAGGCAATTTAATTTAGAAATGAGTTATCCTTGATACATTGTTTTCTGGAGCAAAATTTCAGGACTGAAACGCTGTTTCTCTCCATTGACTATCGACTAAACGTCACTAAAACAACTGCTAAAGCTGCCTGGCTGCAATCGGTTTAGATGTCTAACACAGCTGCGAGAAATTGCATTGGAAAGTTATGCAAAGACGCAATAACTTTATAATGCAGGTGTAGTCTACATGTCCTCCCTATGCATTGCAAATTACTTATTGCATTGCGGTTACTCCATCTTATCCGATGCAATAAAACGTTTCGGACACAAACTTCGATTAATGGCTGAGAATTTTCCCATCTGTTGCGCAGTTATGACCTGGTTGTTCTACCGAGTCAGAATAAAGCCTAAAATTATTTTGTAGTTGCCACAGTGGCGTAGGCAAAGGGGTTCGGGGTTAACCCCCCCCATTGGCCTAGTAAAAAAGGTTTTTTATAGGTTATTTATTCAGCTAAATAACAAAAAACAAAACAATTCCTTGTAGCAACAATTGTTTTTCGTACTTTATTCTCTTTGTTACTTCATTCCCTTTTTATTTATTGTAATACTGTTGGGTTGGTGTCAGAAAGGCATCCGGCCAGCTGGCCAGGCCATAAAAACCTCAAAACTCCCCCATCATAAATTTCTGGCTACGCCACTGAGTTGTCAGCCCATCTTTTCTGCTTCCAGACTGTGACTTGAGCTCTTTATCCTTGTCCTTAAGCGGTAAGCACTTGAAAATCATTCTATTCGTTTGTTTCGTGCTGCCAGGTGGGAAGAGTGTCTTACTCTAAACTGACGCGATATAGGCTATATTTTATGTTACAACAGCATTAGTAAATCTGATACAGATTTCGAAGAAAGCGGCTGAATATACAAAGGGGGTTTCTGAAGTCTCGTTCATCGGAGTATTGAATTGTATCTTTTACGTTGTATATCGCTTGTGGTTTTTGTAGAGCAACACGAAACGAGAAATCGTCTTTGAATAAGATAGACCAACATGAAGCGGTGTCTCCCAGATATGAGACAAAGGTTACAGACAAAGGACCATCAGCTGGTATCTTTCATATCTATTCCGATTTGGAATTGACCCAACAGACAACGCCATCCGATGATGACATCTACGATGATCTACAACCATCCAACGAGATGGTGGATGTCGATATCTAAACGTCGTCTACTGCGATCGAAAAGATGTCTAACAAATTCAATAGAATGCTTACAAAATGGCCGCTGATTTCAATCGCATTATTTTAATCCGCGCATGTATCTGGAAGCTAATACAATGTAAACGTTGAGCCGGAGATGGACTCGGTAGCGTATAGGGACCAAGTAGAATTTATTCATTCATTTCATTCATTCAGAGCATTTATATAGCGCCCCTTCAAGAAACTACTCAGAGGCGCTCCCAGCCCAACCACGAGCAAAGAAAAAAGACTTGAGAGACTTGTAGAACCTAGCCGGATGGACCACAAGTAGAGAGCGAAGCGTAACCGGGAGGTCGTCCCAGACTGTAGGCCCACAACCGAGAAAGCACGGCGCTGCTTAATAGCTAAGCGGGCCCGCGGGACCAGAAGCTCACCCTTAGCCGAAGAGCGAAGTACACGACGCGCTGCAACGTCCGAGACTGGACAACAAAGATCACACAACGGAGCCCAGCCAAGGACACAGCGAGAGACCACAGCAGCAATGCATGTAACTTTTGTATGTATGCATTCGTGCACGCTGAACATGTAACTATGAAGTCTCATTGGTAAAGAGGAAGTCTGTTGATTGCATCAAGACTACATTGTAAGACCTGTTTTTTTGCTTGCTTAAACACCGGGAACTCAAATGCTATGTGACGCATTAAGTGTCCTCATTTTTATTGTGTACACTGTTCACTGACATTTGAAGAAATAATCAGATTGACGGAGGACAGGAAGCGCTGGAGGAACATCGTGCATGATGCGGCCGATCCTCGGATCGAGTATGGCTAGGAACAAAAAAGACAGTGTATAGGCCTGCTGTATACTATTTAAATTTAAAGAGGCGCTATAGAAATGTTGTACACCCTTTTCTTCATGAATTGCTACTGAAGTTTTCAGAAAATATACGACAAATAGTTTGTGTTGTTGAATGACTTGCTAAATTTAAAATTATGCCCAGTTCATGTATCTGACCGACATCATCATCATTTTGTGCAACTGGGGGCATAGCCGACTTCATTTGTTTACATTGCTTTACCTACGATATTATGCCTATCTTTCCCATTCTAAAACCTGAAACATTGGATCCGATATCGATATCAGGCTACGCGGGCAATACTATTTTGACAAACTATAAAGCTATTCGATACTGTGGGGGCTCGGTGGTGTAGTGGTCGCGTCGTTGCCTTGCAGCGGGAGGGTTGCAGGTTCGAATTCACCTCAAGTCGTTGCGTAGGGATCTTGGGCAAGTCTTTCACTCGCAATTGCTCAGCGCTTCCGCGTGAAATTCCGATGCAGTGTCCGCTCTGTAGTCGGGAGCGCCTCTGAGTCGAGTGCTTGAAGGGGCGCTATAACAAATGCACATACAAACAAAAAGTTTGTTGCAGAGAAACTTTTGCAATGAACCCACCGTTGCCCGTGCTATGACAGTGTAAGTCCCAAGCCTGGGGGAAGGAGGAGGTAGACAGTAATCATCATAGAAATGACACATTGTCGTTATGCAGCAACAGGAAACTTCTTGTAATGAAAAGCATTTCTTTCGTGGTAACCTGATGCGCGACCTGTAAATTTGAAAAATGTCTTGTAATATTGCTCCGTTGTTAAATACAACCCGTTTTATGCATTTATTTATTTATTTATTTCTCCATTTCTATAGCGCATCTTCAAGCTCCCTACTCAGAGGCGCTCCCGACTACAGAGCGGACACTGCATTGGAGTTTCACGCCGAAGCGCTGAGCAATTGCAAGTGTAGAACTTGCCCAAGGTCCCGACGCGACTTGAGGTGGATTCGAACCTCGAAGCTTCCGGCTTCAAGGCACTTGAAAACCACTACACCACCGTGCCCCACATTCATAGACTACTACTGTTTCGATTCTGTAGAGCTGGGGCCCACAGTTTTACTGAATAAGGCCACCATATATGTTAATCCGGTCCCAGTCAATGCTGCTACAACTATTAATTGGTCTATCAAGCTTCAACCAGTTCGAGCGAAATCGAAGTGAAAATCATGATTCACTAAGTAGACCTAAATAAATTAATAACTTAACGTTTGTTGTTGATAGTCTATTTCTGATCGAAAGAAAAACCCGATCGAATCTTTCGATTTTGCTTGCAGAGAATGGCATTTTGGTGTTGCACTCCTTCCAAAGCTTTGATGCGACGACAGTTGGCACTTGGCAGTGTGTATGTAAAGCATCCTAGCAGTATCTTGCTACTGATAATGCTATATTATAAATCATCCAAAATACAATACAATATAAAGCTGTATCGACAGAACTTCGATGGCCTAAGGCAATTGATGGAGTGAAGAACTAGCTCCAGGTCGGTAGAAAGCAACCGCCTCAAACATTACTATCACACAGCTGGAAAATTCATTATTTTTTTAATTTCATAGATTTATAATATTATAGCGTCCATTCATATTGGCAGCTACAGGCAACTCAATACAGCGTCGATGTCTAGTGAGCCAAGGCTACGCAATGAAATCAAAATGGAAATCTGATTTTTTTATGTTGTATCCTCGATTCAGATATTTGTGGGTAGGTTATTATAATAGGTGGCTAGCCAAATTAGTCAGAACCCACGACGGTTGAAATCAAATCCCAAGGAAAGAGATAAAAGGTAAAACTCATGCAATTATAGGCTTCACTCTTATTCCATCTCGATTATGAGTTCAATTAAGGAAGTAGCATAAACCCAGGACAGTTGACTTATTCACTAGGCTGCTCAGAACAGATCAATCTGCGTGATGGTAGTTTTCAAAGCCGTGGACATTGTCATTCATCAAACAAAAATATTATAATGATCATATCATATTTAGTTAGGCTATCTTTCAGATCAGCTTGCTGGCCTGCTGTTTACAAAACAAAGTAAACATGAGGTTGTACAATTATTTTATCAGCTCATGACTTTGTGTGCAGGAGATATACTGCAGCAACTGCAGATAATTATTTTAGGCACAGAGTCGCCGGACGCGAGAACGTAATCAACGCCTAAATGTAATAATATGTGAGCTTTTAATATTGTTATCAAATTTTTGTCACTCTATAAATTTCCATTTGGCGATTATCTAACTTCCTTAATTGAACTGCTAGAACATAGCTGCATTAGTTTTTTTTAACGTGCCGTTGTACACAAAATGTGCAGTTGTAGAAGCACTTCTGTACAGTTAAAACTAGCAAAAAGCTCATTGTCGTCCGATTTTAAGTAATGGATTACCATGGATGATGAAAAGGAAAGAATGAGTTGTGCAATTATAAAAATTTCTTAAAAACAGTTCTGAGTTGCATGTTGCTTCGAAATTGACTGTTGCCGATCTGTTCGTGTTTTATTCTTCGCGGACGATGAAATCCTAGCAAGTTTCTTTATTCATGATCACTGATCACCGGTTTTGTCAATAATTATATTGTTCATAATCACCACTCAAACTAATCCGAAAATATCCAAGAATGAAAGAGCTCTTAAGTTTACTGCTTGTGAGTCTTCTTACTGGTAAGTAAACACAATCATTTCTCATATATTGTAGGCCTGCGCTTTTATTTATCTGTTTTTAAAATTTGATTTCTCCATTTCTATAGCGCCCCTATTATTAGTCCTGGGCAAGACGTTAAACTGCATCCATCCTCTGCCACAGGGAACCAACAAATTCCCTGTGCCGGTCCTAAGCCCGGATAAAATGAGGAAGGTTTGCCAGATGGGTGGAGATACACTGGCAGTAAAAGACCAAGACCACAGAAATCCCCAAAACCCACGGCATAAGTGACATAGGGACCCAGATGTTTCAAGGTGTCATGATGTGGAGCTGACATGCACAGCCCGGTCAGGACAGACCAGTGGAGAGAGTCGGGGGAGAGAGCGTGGGACACATACGGGCATTGACCCAGGTTGTCCTTCGTGCCTCTCTCCCAATATTCTCTTCATTCAGACAAGGTGGTCTGGCTGCTCCAAGATGTGAATGATATGGAGCAGACCTGCTGACCGGACTCGTTGAACCTGGGCAGCATGACGCGAGACAGACTCAGACAGAGAGTGGCGTCGGACACTTACGGGCATTGCCCAGGGATTTTGATGATGATGATGATGATGATAGCGCCCTATCAAGCTCTCTACCCAGATGCACTCCCGACTACAGCGCCTACACTGTGGGGAGCGGTGGTAGTGGGTATGATCGTCGCCTTGCGGCCGGAGGTTGCAAGTTCGAATCCACCTCAAGTCGCCGCGTAGGGACCCTGGGCAAGTCCTTCACCCGCAATTGCTCAGCGCTTCGGCGTGAAACTCAATGCAGTGTCCGCGTTGCATTCGGGAGCTCCTCTGAGCAGTAAGTTTGAAGGGGCGCTATAACAAGTGCACATGCAAACAAACTGCGTCTTACGAGCGTTACTATAGAAATAGTGCCGTCCAAAATAACTTTCGAAAGTACACGAAAAAACTCACGATTAATATTATTGCATGCATAATAATAGAAGGTTTCTCAACCAGTAAAATACTGTCAGAAGACAAAATCTGACTAATCTGGAAAATTTTCTGTGTTGTCGCTCCAGCTCCTGCTGTATAATTGATAGGCGCAATTGACTTATATGTCCATTTGATTTTGAATGGAAGATCAAACGCTGTACCCCGGCTGAGAAAACTCCAGTTGACTCAGTTACCCAGCAGTAGCAGTGGCGGCGCCAGGATTTCAGTTTTGGGGGGCTGAAGTCCCGCGGAAAATTTTCCGTTTTCAGCCGCCAACATTTCTGACGACCTTTTTTTAGTCATTCGACCGAAATCTCCTGCATATGATTTCCAGTTTTTAGGGGGGGGTTGAGCAAGGAGATTTTCATTTTTACATGGGAAAAAATGGATGACCTTTGGGAGGGCTTAGCCCCTAGCCCCCTAGCGCCGCAACTGAGCAGTAGATTTTCTCGTCATGGATTAACTAAAATCAATAATATAATTATTTAGCCATATTTGATCTGTGTTTTCGTTCATGTAGCCTTGTGGCTGTCGTTGAAATTGGGTCAGTGCCATGATTTACCCACCCACATGCTTTGGCCTGTTATGCCATTGCCATACTGCTACAACACAAGTACTGGAAGGAATTGCCTCACAACATTTCTTACCAGCGACAATCAGCCATTGCGTAAGGCTTACGAAGAAGCCAGACACTTGTGTGAAGTACATGTTCCAGGTTCCTCTTTGATCATCATTAGTAGCAGACACATCCAAAGATCTGTCGAGGGCTTCATAGGATGGCAAGTGCTAGAGAATGAGACAATTATCATGGACGCACGAATGCTCTCGACAAGTGAAAGTCAGAAATGGTCTTGGGTTAATGGTCATCCAGTTCTTCCACCAGTATTAAATGGTAAGTTTTGTAATGGCGACCGGATAAATCGATGCCAGACAATTGGCGCACGTTTCGCAAAAGAGGACATTCCATCATTCTACCTATTATTAAATGACAAAACTTAGTGGGTCCGTTCACGACTTCGACGTTAGAGGTATCCAAGCAGTAATTGCAAATGTAAGCCACTGCTTGGCAAAACCGAGGCAATAGGCCTACATCAGCGAGCGTCACGACATTGGCTAAGTTTATGTCACGTGAACTTGTTCATCGCTGTCGAGTTTTGAAATGGTGGAGTGTTTGAAATGCAAGCCGTTTGTTAGTTCCAGTCAATTGCCGTTGTGAGGGTCGGTTAGGGTATGGATCAGGGTGAGGGTTTGATTCGAAATGAAACAACGCCAATTTGTAGTAGCGAATAGCACCATTGCAAGTTCCCAGACAATAACGTAATTTTTGTGGTTTATTTGTTTCAATTATCTAGTCACAAGGTCTTTGATTTTAATTGCTTAAAGTCTGAATATCGAACAACAGCATAAAAGGCCGTAAATCACAGTTCCCTCGCAGCTGAATATAGGCGTGGCCCGTAAGACCCAAACTAAGCTTAAAACTGGGCACTTCAACTAGATTTTCTGAGACTAGGACTCCATCAAAGAGATAGGTTATCAATGAGTATTCGGTCAATGCATATAGGCCTATCTAACATCTGACTTTCATGCTTATTCTGCCGAAGTCTTAAGCGCCGACCTTAAATGATGGTTGCTTAATAATTGTCGACATTTCGCCAGACAATGTCTTGATGTCTTTTAGACGCAACAAGCACAGTTGAACAGTTCCATGATGGAGCTTGTGTGGAATCAAAGCCAAACCAATCACTCACTTATTGTTTTGGTAACGTCTCATCTCGGTTTGGCTACATATGCGAATATGCAGGTACCGTACCTCGGCGGTTTCATAATTATGTGTTGAAATTTGAAACTATTAGGCCACTATAAGTCAATGCCATCCGTAGCCACTATTAATAATGTCACAATTTTGTGTGCTAGTTGTGTGTTGACGATTCAAGGTAGGGTATTGGGAAAGGCGAGTTCTTCATTTGCTTTGGAAGTCGGAAAATAAGAAGTGAAGGACCACATAGAGCCAACCAATTTCAGCTGAAATCCGTGAATTTCTTCATAGATGTGCCTATGACAAATAGCGCTAGTTTATCTCGGCAAAAGGATGGAGGAAATACTAGTCGCTTGGCATTGATCTTGTCCTTGATTGTTGCTGGGTCCCTATTGGGCAGAATCCCTCTATCGGATGCATAAACAGTGTGAGAAGGCCGATTGTTTTGAGTAGGCCTACATACATTCTACTAAGTGAAATCAGGAATCAAATCTAATGTTCTTTACCGTATTTATAGAGGGCGGAAAGTTTCATGTAATTTACCTGAACATGATCTATGTAATTTTTTAAAATATGACTTATTGTACCTGTGTTACATATTCGAATCAGACTTCAGTTTCCCAAAAGACAAAAAGCGTTATGTGGCAAATGAAGGACCCGAAACTTGGTTTGATGCCCGAACGAAGTGCTTACAATCAGGAGGAGAATTGGCTATTATAACGGATCATCACCGAACAACAGGGGATTGGTCATTACAGAACATGAATGAAAACAAGAGCTACTGGATTGGGCTTCACCGGGAAAAGTGGATTTGGAACAGCACAGGTGAGATATTTCTCATTATCTAGAACTGGGATACACGTTGGCCTACTGGACACGGTTTATGTTGAGCAAATCTGGCTGATTGATGAGATAACATTTGGCATAAACTTAATCGCTTCGTCGCATTTCTCAATTTGACTGACTTTTTCGTCACTTTCTTTAGTGGTTTAATATCAATCACTTGCGGACTCATGGGCGGAGACTTAGGGGAAATCAAACGTAGAAATCAAACGGAATATTCAACACATTATTTTTAGAGGCTTAGGCAGTCTAACAGTCTCCCCCCGGAGACTTTGTTTCGAAATAGGTTCTCCCCGGCGGATCTGTGTCAGAATAAATTCGCTCCCTCGGAGTGTATAGTCTGAAATAAAGTCTCCGGGGGAGAGAATATTTTCCTCCGTCCACGAAATAAAATTTCCCAGTTGAGCGTGAGATCGGTTACATTCGCATAACATTTATGGATGAGTAGGTTACACCGTTAGGTTTACGTTGCCAAATTATTTAACCATAACTAATAGGCCCTTTAATAGACCTTTATTATCAGAAAATTTCTTCCAATACAGAGTTTCACCCAGTGGGATACTCTATTTACTCTCGTCTTCCGATACTCTTTGTATCGGAAGACGTTATATCGTCACAACGGCAAAAACAAGTTACATGTAATGATGTAACGTCACATCGTTAATATTAAAACCAACAATCAATGCAACAATAATTGAAGATTTTATACATGTAAATTTTCAAAGAACCTTTTCATTCTGATTCTTTTTGTGTAATTAGGTGCTGCACTTACTTACACAAACTGGAACAATGGTTTTCCTGAAGAATCTTCTGACAAACAATGCGTTTGCTTCAATCGTAAATGCAGGCGAGCAAAGGAAGGAACTTTGTCTGTATGCGATGCGGGGAATGACCGAAAATGGTGGACTTGCAACTGCAACGACAGCCATGCCATTGTCTGCCAAAATGGTCTGTCTCACGGCATAAGTGCTCTAATTTCAAATTTTATGTTAATACTTTTATACAGCTTCCGAACAACTTCTAGCCTGCTAGTTTTTTTAAATAACAGAACTGCTAGAGGGAGATCAATTATTATTAGGTCTACCCGTTTTACTACACTGTAGCTACCACATCATTTAAATTACTTAAACTCCCATAAGACTGAGGTGTGCAGACTGTGCTAGCCCGAGATCGAATCTTTTAATCGAGTCACACTCGATATGTGAACCGGTTTTATTTGTCAACCGATGTTCCTTGATGCACTCCACGTAATAAATAGGCTTATAGCTTACCGGGTCAGACGAGCAGTACCTTAATGCTTCTTGTAAGTGTTTACTATAATAGACTATCTCGGATGACTAATTATATAAACGATCTAATTATTACGACCAGTCGGTTTTGTGACTTTAAGTTACCAAATTTGAGCCAAGATACAAATTATTGATAAATAGGCTACTAAAGTTTCATAAATAGGATCTATCAATCTACAACATAATATAGCCTAATTATAATCGCACCAGCAAAACTTCTGATGACATTGTTAAGTTGTAGCCTACCTTCTCTTTGCGCACTGTAAATAATGGCAAATACACAAACGGTGATTTCTCAATAATTATAAAGACAATAACTTCGAATTTCCGTTTAAACCTCTCTGAAGAAAATTTTAAAATAATGTTTCTCGTTCTAAAGTCAACTATTATGCATTCTACGAATCGTTTTGTGAACATTAATTTTATCCAACCTGAATGATGTAAGACTGCTCTGTATTTTCTATTTTAAGATGAAGGGATGTTGTCATCGATAAATATCAGACCATTTGCCTCTACATCTGCCTATGCCACTACTAAATTACACGACTCGTCGCTATCGCAATCATCGTCAGTAGCAGCGTCATCATCAGCAGCACCAAAAGCAAGAACACCATCAGCAATAAGTGCAAGAACAATGAAACGCACAAACTCACAGACTAGTATTGACAGTACCTATTCAACTACTCGCATTATTCCTCCGACTATTATTGCAATTCCCACTAAGACCACTACTGATAGTACTCGACCCGGAAGAAACCCAATTACGAGAGCTTTTAAACCGGTATTTCCCAGTGAGATTACATATGCCACGACTATACATGCTAGTCGTACTTCTAAAGAAATTGACAGAACGAGTGCGTCGACTTCGTCAATGATTCAGAACCCTTCAGTCAATTTTTCTGAGAGCCAAACAACGGTTGTCGCTGCATCGCCCACAGGTAAATTTTGATGCTGAATATACTTTAATAGCCTAAGCTGTTCCAATAGTCATGTTAATCAAACCCTTGTACCTAACAGATCTGTGTTGTCCTGTATTAAATATCACCGATGAAAAACTAGACAAAGAAGGTTCGTCTAACACCAGCTAGACGTATTATTGTGTTGCGCTTCATTGTATTCTATTATAATTACTATCATCGTACATTTTGCTGTGCTGCATTAGACCCTATGCTGCATAATCATCATCATCATCATCATCATCATCATCATCATCATCATCATCATCATCATCATCATCATCATCATCATCATCATTGTCGTCGTCGTCGTCGTCTTCATCATCATCATCATCATCATCATCATCATCATCATCATCATCATCATCATCATCATCATCATCATCATCATCATCATCATCACCGTAGGCATTGTATCGTATTGTATTACATCATATTACGGTATTAACTTGCACTATGCTATCTACACTAGCCTATTCCACAATCAGGAGCGCTTCCTTTAACCTATCCCATAAATCTAAAGTTATTCACTGCATTAGATGGCGTGTTTTATTTGCTGCTACAGAACTATTCAGCTCGTTCAAAACAAAGGAAATTCTCATCATCCTTCTTCTATTCGTGGGGGTTGTCATCATTATCGTTGCAGTCTTCTTGATTATCAGAAAGCGTAAACAGTAAGTGAGTGTAATTGCAAGAATTTGTGCGTTGGACACTTTTTTAGGGAATTAAACGTTTTTTAAATCAATAAACCAACATACGTTGTCGCCGGAAAATATTATGAATAGGTACCGTAGGCTACAATAAAGCTGAACTTAGCGTAGGTCCAATTGGCTTTGAGGCTCACATTAACAGTATATGTTGTAAAGCTCGGCAATCCATGTTTGCTCTGCGTGTTTTGGTTGCCCACGGCCTCCATGGTCAACGTCTGTTTGACGTTGTTAGAGCTACTACCATTGCAAGATTACTTTATGCTTCCTCTGTCTGGTGGGGGATTTGCCAACGCAATGGAGCGAAAACGTCTTAACGGTCTTTTAAGAAAATCGACCCGTTCTAGCTTCCTTCCTGCTGATTTTCCTAGTTTTGACGAACTCTGTTCTAGAGCTGACTCTGCTCTCTTCCGCCCTATCCTCTTAAATCTTTGTCACAATCTTCACGACCTCCTAGCTCCCAATAAGGTCACTCCATACTATATTCGACCAAGGCCACATAATCTAACCCTTCCTATAGTCGATTCTTTTGCCAGAAGAAGTATTTTTTTGCGAATGTTGTATAATTTTGCATAAAATTAATGTTTTCTATTGTTTATTTCCTCTGTAAACTACTGTGCGTTTGTTGGTGGTCTATTAAAGAATATTCTTACTTACTTACTTACGGACTGTTCGCAGTGTTAGCTATAGGCACCAGTTAGTCTAATTTAATTAACGAATTAGACTATATATAATATCTCTGTTGGAAAACCACTAAATGGTTTGCGATGCTGTTGCTAAGTGTCACACATCACTGCCTGTTTTGATTCTTGAGGATTCAAAACATGTGCTCAACAGTCAACACCCCTTTTCGCACTTGGTCTCACGTACTGGGATTAGTGATTAGCGTGCACTGTGAGAGTTGCTACGCACATAAATTTATTGATACAATACAATACATGCTGAGGCCAGTAATTTTTGTCTCACACTCTTTTACTGCAATGGCTAACTGAACTTTTTATGACGTTTTGTAGTGAGCGACAAAGCGAAGGTTCAACGCAGAGTGAAGCGGTCACTTCCGCATATGCAGTCGTGGTTCCAGGCAACAAACCGCCAGAAGCGACTGTTCCACCTGGTGATACCAACTACGCTGATGTGAAATTGACCAAACAGCCTGCACCTTCCAGCAGCAATATGTACGCCAGAGTTCAATCCGATGTCGCTACGTAGTGACTTGAGGTAGATTCGAGCCTTTGACCTTCGGTTACAAGGCACAGAATATACACGGTCGCGTATCATTTTAGCTAGGTAGTCTAGTTGGAAAAGTTATTTAAAATAATGCGTTATAAAAAATATAAGTGCGCAGATATTATATTTGTGCCTAGGAATGCTAGTTGTTATGTAAGTAAGTATGTAGGTATGTAGGTAAGGATAGTCATAGGCACGAGTTAACTCAGACTGTAACGGTAAGGAGTTACTGTCTTTTTTCTTAGCACGGCAGAGTACGTGTGCGTTAATTGCATTTCCTCTGCGGATATTTGTATGGTTTTATCTATAATAGGCCTATGCGTTGGAGCAAAAAAACCAAGGGGTGGAAACACCCCCCCCTTGGCAACCCGAGAGTTAGGACTATAATTATTGTTGTGGTTACACGTGTTGATAGACGAAACGAGGAATCGCCGTTGACTAAGATAAATCGACCTGAAGCGACATCTTTCGAATATGAAACAATGGTTCGAGACAAAGTACCACAAGGTGATGCCATTCCTATCTATACTGAGTTGGAATTGACTCAACGGCAAACTACATCCAACAATGACATCTATATGCGCCAATGAACAGCCATCCGGATATGCGGTGGACATGGATGTAAACGTCGTCTACGTGGATTAACTCAAAGCCTAAGATTAAGCTTATGCCAATGACTGCCTACTAAAATAATAGCCTTCTGTCTCAACTTTCTCAAGCTCATTTTAATCCGCGATTTATCTGGTGGTGAATATAGAGTAAACATTGAAAAGCAAGTCGACACAGTAGCAAATGGACACTAAGTGCAGTTTAATTAGGTATGTATAACTCGCATTCTACGCCGGTGTATAGATTAAAATATATAGAATATAATGCATGTATGAACACCTGTAATTGCGCCCCTTTAAGACTACCGGTACTACCCAGAGGAGCTCCCGGCCACAGCGCGAACACTGAATCGGAGGTTTACGCCCAAGCTTGGGTGGAGTTTATCAGGGGCTAGTGGGGGGTCTAAACCCCCCAAGAAGACCCAAATTTATTTTTTACCGTGTAAATGGTATCTTTTCCCGGGCTTAGCCCCAGCCCAAGAAGGCTTTAGCCCGTCCCAGAACGGAAACCAAACTCCGCCCAATGCGCCCATGCCCCCAGGTTCATGAGCAATTGCGTTAGAAGGACTTGCTCAAGGTTCCTACGCGTCGGTTTGTGGTGAAATCGAACCCGAGAACCGTCCTGCTTCAGGGCACCGAACATATCCATGCACAAGTTACAACCGTGCACCACAAATGTAATGCATGTGTGCTCGCATAGATGTATGTACATGTAATTTAGTCATGACAGTCATACCCATGGCTAGCCTTGATTTAACTTCGTTCACACAAATTCCCATCCTTTGCTATCCTACTCAATAAATAGACTATACAAAGGAATTCACCTGCTCTAGTCTTTCCGTGCCCACCACCGTTTCGAGGACCTCCACAGTATTCGTCATAACTTTCGTCTTTGATTTAAAGTTATTCCAAATTTACCCATCAGACCGTCGTAATTAATATTTTGTGTAATTGGAAGCAATGCCTACTTTATTTGTTTACATGCATAGCTTTAAGTACGTTATTATGGCTATCTTTCCCATTTTAAAACCTAAAACATTAGATATAATATTGATATCGGGCTGGGCAATACTATTTTGACAAGCTATAAAGCTTGTTGCAGAGAGACTGTTTGTATAATTGAACCCACTATTGCTCGTGCTGTGGCAGTGCAAGTTCCAAACCTGAAGATGGATGAGGGAGACAGTAAAATTATCGTTTATATGATACATTGTCGTTAGACAGCAACAAGCAACTTCTAATAATAAAAAAAACATTTCTTTCGTGGTAACCTGAGTCTTCTCTTATGGGCGACTTGTAAATTTGTAGCCTAAAAGTCACAACTTTTTGCGGTCTTGTAGCATTGCTCAAACTTCCGTCGTTATGTGCAACACGTTTTATGCCTCCTGTTGCTTTGAGTCTGTGGGGCTGGGACCCAATAGTTTCATTGAATAAGGCCACATCTTTTAATCCGACCCAAATCAATGTGGTGGAAAATAAATTGGAGGAGGTGGAATTAGATAGAGTCTATTGTTGGAAAAAACAACGTGGCTTGGAATGCTGTTCCCGCATTTCCACACATCATTCTAGGTTTTCACACCCGAAGACTCGGGACCTGTGAAATAAGTTATCAATTTCTGACTCACCCTATGCCGCGACAATGGTTAATTCTTTACCTTCTGCGGGCTCTTTTACTGATAAACAAAATGACGACTAATTAATCCATGAGAAACGCAAAATGTGAGATGGTTCTTCCGTATATGCAACCGTGGTTGCAGACAATGGGCCGACAGAAGATACTGTTCCACCTGGTAACACCATCTATGCTAGAGTGGATATGACCCAACGACCAGTAGTACCTATCTTCAAACAATGCTAGTCGTTTTTCTTAGATTGCAAGTAGGCCTGCTGCAACTAAGTTTCATTATTCTTATTGAATTATAACGATTATTCTCACTAATAGGCTACAAACTCTAGTATATTTAATAATTATCGAGAATCAATGCAGTGTAATGAACACGACAATGATGGACAGGACTTTGATGACACACGGAAATTGAGAGTGAAGGACTTGCGCGAGGTAATAGACGAACATTGGTGTTTGAACGAACATGCTACCGGAGGGTGCTGAGAGTCGGGTGGAGGCGGAAGATGACAAATGAAGAACTATACAGTATAATAGGCCCAAGAGAAACTTTGCTACAAAGAGTAATCTGTAAGAAATTACAACTATTTGGACATATATGTAGAATGGATGACGCCAGAAAACTCAAGACGCTGATGTTTGGCACGATGGAAGGAAAGAACAGAAGAGGACGACCTTGCAGAGAATGGATTGACGATGTAATGGCATGGTGTGGAAAAGATTCGTTACAACATCTAAGCCACATGGCAAGGGACAGAGACACATGGAGGGAAGCCGTGAAGCGCGCATCAAGCACCTACGGGCGATGAACCCATGGTTACTGATGATGATGATGAATAGAGATTAACCATGGCCCATGGGCGCCCTAACATAGGGGCAAGAAGGGACACTTGCGCCCCAGTAAAATTTTGAAATAAGTTACCAGTGATATTTTTATTTATAATAATATTTCTTCACGCTGGAGCACTAATAATACACTTTGAGTGAAACTGAGAAATGTATACGCTTAGAAAACTCTATGAAAAATATCCATATTCCATAAAAATTATTATCTTGGTGTTTTGCAGGCTGCTGTTATAAACGCTACCGTTGTGTGTGCCTCCTCCTTCTCCTGCAAAAATCCCTACTGGCGCGGGCCGCCCATGAGAGTAACCGTCTCAAACATTACGATTCTACGGCTGAGCAATTTCACTTATAATATTATAATTGGCTAACTATAATAGGTAACTCCTACATCGCCAGTGTCTAGATAGCAATACATCAGGAGATGATGCTTCAAAATCAATAATTATGGAAATTTGATTTTTTAGTCATTTACCCTCATTTCTGATACTTTGTGTAGTGTGGAAGGCCCAGTAAGTTAGACATGAGGATTCGCATCCCAATGGAAGAGGCCAAAGGTAAAACTCCTACAATAATAATATTAATATTGGCTTGCTGTTATTTCACTCCAATGTAAGCGCAACAGTTCAATGGAGGAAGTAGCAATAGCCCAGTAGGGTTGAGGAAGTAGTATCTAGCCTGCTGACGGCATAATTATTATCGTTCTGTGTGATAGTTGGCCTTGTTTACAAAGTCGTGTCTTTCATAAAACAATATAATGATCGCATTAATTTCATTTATCTTTTTGATCAGACTGTTATTTGCAAAACAACGTATACATGAGGTCGCAAAATTATATTTTATCAGCTCATGTGTAGAAGAGATAACTGCTGCAGCAGATAATCAATTAATTATAGGCACACTGGATAGCTTCACTGGACGTGAGAACTAAACCAACGCGGAAAAGCAATTATTATGTGCTCGCTTTATGAGTAACCAATGAGCGACTAGTTTTACAATTCATCACTCCATCTGCTAGAACATAATTTCATGCTGTTTCGAAATTGATTGTTGCCGATCTAGTTGTGCTCATAGAACGGACGAAGCAGTGCATGATTTAGGATTTTTAAGTAGGCCTACTGACTTGGTCAATAATATTGTTCCTTGTCGCGACTCAGCCAACTAGGAAAGTTCCAAGGATGAAACAGCTGTTAAGGTTACTGTTCGTGAGCTTTCTTACTGGTAAGTGAACGTATTTCTCCCAAATTCTAGGAATTCTGTAGGAGCTGCGACACCCATTGCATTAGGCAAGTAGCCTACTGTTCTTGTTCCTGGTGCCTGCGGTATATATGTCTTGAAGCTCTGTGTTTCATTGTCTAGTCAGTATATAGGCCTACTGTTGCTGACTTGGGTCGGTGATAGTTGCCCGGTGTTGCCTATGGAGAACAAGCAGCTGCCTCAATTAGGCCTACGCACGGTTGAGTTAAACTTTGTTATAAACTGAGACGAATTATTGTAATTCATGGAAGTGGTTAGTTTTAGCATTAAAATGACTTTTGAAAAGATGACCAATGGTCGTCTCCGAACCGATAAAGACCATTGGACTCAGTTACCGACAGCACAGTTTTTCATCTTGACTTATACAGGGTGGCCCAGCATAAATGTCCTGACTTTGCACGCGTATAACCTCGCCAATTTTTAACATCTATTTATACTTAATGTATCAAATTAAAGGTATTTCACTCTAGTATTAACTCTAAAAAAGTCGAACTGATACTAGGTTAGGTTTTAATTATATGCCCGGAACAGCGCTAGCTACCATATTTTGCTGTCATTTGTGACGCAACCTGGCGCCGTTGACAGACGATGATCGCGTTTCGATCTTAATCTTACGAACTGATCAGGGATTTAATTCGTTTGAAATGATTAACAAATATTCTAACAGAGGATGGAATAAACAATACCTTGTATTATCTGCTACGAAAAATTGATAAAACAGGACTTTCTACTCGCAAACCATGGGAATCGGAGCGCACGGCGCTCACATCCGCTAACATTGCTCGTGTGTCCGCGTACATTTGCAGTCAAGACAATGACCCGGGCAGGCCCTGCATGCAAATTCAGCGCAAAACAGGCAGTCTTAGAAGCACTGAATAACGTATTGGAAAAGATTATAGACCGAAAGTTAAAGTAATTTGTCGACGAGAAGTCCAGCGAACTCTCCGGCTCTTACGCAAAGAAACGGCTGGCAGCGTGCAAGCGTTTGAAGCAGCGCATGGCAGTGCACGGCTGTTGGCAAAATTGAGAGGACGTGGTTTTGCGATTAGAAGATATTCATGGTAGAGACCCTACAAACACCCAAAATGATGGTGTCTATGCGCGTTTTAGCATAAAAAAGATCGAATTTTCCGGGGAAACGGCGTCATAATGCGTCAGTAATGACAAAAAATGGTAGCTAGCGCTGTTCCAAGTATATAATTAAAACCTAAACTAGTATCAGTTCAACTTTTTAGAGTTAATACTAGAGTGAAATACCTTTAATTTGATGCATTAAGTATAAATAAATGTTAAAAATTGGCGAAGTTATACGCGTGCAAAGTCGGGACATTTATGCTGGGCCACCCTGTATATTTGAATCCAATGTAACAGTTATTTGCAATATTTTGCAATTGTGGTCTTCGGTTAAAAAAAGCTGTATGTGTACGATGATGTGTTATCTGTGTATTGGATGGCAATAGTGTTTCTTTTCGTTCATGCAGGTTTATGGTTGTATTTGAAAGTGGCCCAGTGCCACAATTTTCCATCAAGGATACGTAGGTCTAATATGCCACATTGCTACAACACAAGTTCTGGAAGGACTTGCCTTACGATATTACTTTCCAACAGCAATTACCCATTGCTAAAGCCTTATGAAGAAGCCACTCACTTGTGTAAAGCACGGGTTCCAGGATCCTCGTTGATCATCATTAATAATTACCAGAGCCAAAGAGCCATCGAGGTTTTCATCCAACAGCAACGACTAGAGAGAGAGTCTATTATTATGGACGCACGAATGCTCACAAGTGAGAGTCAGAAATGGTCATGGGTTAATGGTGATCCAAATATTTCAACAGCATTGCAAGGTAAGTTACCACACGATTAAGTAATGTAAACTGTAAAGGAACTCACGGTGTATTGTTTTGGACATTCTATTAACAATGAATTAAGCAACAATATCAGAGTATCGAACAACAACATAAGCTCTCAAAAACACAAATCGCCGTCCGCCCGGTACCTGGCTGTCGGATGTGCTCCGTAAGTCCTAGACTAAATTTTAGAAGCGGTGCACTTTAAACAGATTTTCTAAGATTAGGACACCATTCGTAATGTCACAAGCGATAGTAGGGGTAAGTGGTGCAAAAGTGGCAGGGTAGGGTAAGAGTGGCATCCCCACTCTCGAAGTATGTACTTATTTGCTGAAACCTTTACCTAGTGCGAACATAGACTATCATTAAGTGTTACGTTTTCATAAGACGAGAGTTTCCAAGAGTTGAAAGGTAAAAATTTTATATCATTTTTTCGATTTTTCGCGTTATTTGCAACTCTCGTGATTATCACAAATATGTTGCTCACTTTCAGTATTATGATCGCACTTGCTAAAGTTTTATTTTGTATTATACAGGAATGTGTGTTCTTTCAAATGCCAAAAGTCTTAAGAAATTAGGCAACGCAATAATGTTGATGGATACTCGTAATTATAAGCACCCAAATCGGGGCAAAAGTAGCATTGTATGCCACTCTTGCCCCCGTTTTACGTGCCACTATTGCCCCATCACTGACACTTTTGCCCCAGCGGTATGGCAGTTTTGCCCCAGCGGTATGCCAGTTCTGCCCCAGCGGTATGCCAGTTTTGCCCCCAGGTATCCTACCAGTATATTAGTTTATTAATTGGTTGGCACTTTTGTCATTGTACATAATGTAGGCCTACTATGTGATTCAACGTTATATATAAGCGCAAAACTCAGCGAGAAAGTCACACTGACGAAGTATTGTGCCATTCCATAAAAATGGTGTCATAGTGGAGATTTTTCGAAATGCCAGGCAATGATAAAGCATGGAATTTCAAACTATTGACCTACGCCATTGGAATCCTGGCTTTGTGCATGCCTATATGCCTATTGAGTCTATTGGCGTTTCAATAAAGCGTCGGGACATGTCTGTGACTTGGAGATCTACTAGACCAGTGCAGAATGAAGTGAAGAAGGCAACCAACGTTAGGTTGGAATCGGCCAATAACACAAAACGATCAGACAAACAAAAAGTGAAGAAATTTCAACAGGATATTCATTCATTAAATGCATTTGTATAGCACCTCTTCAAGGAGATTACTCAGAGGCGCACCCAACCTCAGCAAGGCCAAATAAAACTGCCTCAAGAAGCCTGAGAATGACTTTTCGAAAGGGAGCAGGGTGTCAGAGGAAGACCATTCCAGGTTGATGCATATAGTGGAAGTAGGCAACGAGCAAAGCGGGACCGAGAACAGACTTTTCAGTTGAACGATGGAGGGAAAGTGGCGAGCACTAAGAACAGGGTTACAGAGCTCTCAAAGGTATATGAAGGAGTAAGGCCTAGCAGGCAGTGCCAGACTAGGGTAGAGATCATATTCTCTATTTGCTGCTTGACAGGAAACTATAGTTGAGAACGTCAAGCATATAGCTGGAGATAATGGCTGAATTAGGGTATGGGGCCAATATGGCGGCCTGCAAAGAGCAGGACGCGATCAAGGCAACTCAGACAGGCACTCTTCCGTGCTCAACCATCGTGCTGCCTTAGGCAAGCATAGAAAGAGCAACAGTAGTCAAGTCTGGTGGTAATGAAAGAAAGGACACGGGTAGCAGCAACAGTAGGAGTAGGCGAGCGAGCAACAGTGCGTAGTTGAAGCAGTTGATAATAACAGACACGGCTGAGTGAGTGAATGTGCGGAGCAAAAGTGAACTCTTGGTCCAGAGCAACACCAAAGTCACGGACTTTGGTTGAGAAGATATAATCAGGAAAGGCAGCACCAATAGCCCATATTATACAGTGGCAACTTTAAAACAGGACACGAAAGTGAAAAGGTTCCAAAAGCTTATGATGAAAAGAAAACTTGGAACATCACCAGAATTCAAAGAATCAATGCAAAGCTCAAATCGCCCCGGAAAACCAGAGCTCCGTGCTCAACCAGCGTGCTGTATTGGGGAACCTACGAGCACTAACAACTGAGAAGTTAAAACGCAAGATAGTGCAACCAATGTTAAGGTAGCACCTGCCTTTGAAAAAGTCATATAAGAGTATCAACCGCCCATATTTTCCTAAGACGAAATTGAGATATGTGATGAGAGAGAAAGAGAGAAACTGCTCCTGTCTGGTCATTCCAGCTAATGTAAACATGATAGGCTACGAATGGGGCTTAGCCCATCTTCACCTATGAGGACATTCAGAACAGTGCTGCACTGACTCCCAGCCTATGCTCAATGATTGCTCATCTGCGAAGAAATTCAGAAAGAGATACCGATGATACTCAGCATATACTCACCTGCGAGAAATTCAGGCTATATAGTAAAGAAACGTTTAGGAATAAAGTGGCTTCATGTAAAGGCTTGACGTCTTGTTCTCTTGTTCAGAAAAGCCATCGCCAGGTTCGTCTGCCTACTGCTGCTGGCAAGCGTAAAAGAAGGAGCGAATATTTAGCAATGCTGCATGAAGTCAAGTGCGGGCAAAGCAAGTCTATAGAGGAAAACGTGCATAAAATGGAGCAAAGAGGAGTCCACTTTCTGCGATGGCAGGTACCTGAAAATGGAATGACAATGGAAGCCGAGAAATAGAAAATGCATTTAAAACACAGACAATTTTAAAGTCACAATAAACTTATTTCTTGTGGGCTTTGGTCTTTGTTGTTTACTGACTAAAACTTTTGTCTAAATGTCAGAAAATATTTAACATTGTTGTGATTTTTGTGATCCAAGCTTAATACAGAGTGCCAATTCTGTAGATTGCTTAGCAAAACCGATACTTGAGGGATTTCAGGGAAGGTATCTTCTCATCACACTATGCATTGCTGTGTGCAATAGTCTGATTTAATATGTAAAACATAAAGTCCTGCTTATTGTAAAGCAAAATTGGTGAAAACGTAGCCTATGTAACTGTCTCTGGGGGTACGATGGGCATGCCAGTCTTGCCCTCAACAAGGGGTAATAGTGGCATGATACTCATGCCCCACATGGTGGGGCAAGAGTGGCCTTTTGGGTGCCTCCACCTCAAGCCAGATTGTGATTAAGAAATTGTATCCAGTAGCAATTTAAGGAATATTATGGATGCACCGATGATCTACCTACACTACAAAACAAGTTTCATCTTGATATGTCTAATATTGCATATTTTATTCCACATTTTGTGACTTTATGCCACTCTTGCCCCCACCTCCCCTAATGTCAACACTGATTTAATGTCACTTGTAAGTTGTAGACAGCACGAGAGTTAACGCGCATTTTTCAGTCTCCGGCTCACAATCTTTACAGCGCCAATAAATTTAATCAATCATAGACTTCTTAATCACCGAGGTTGCAATTTCTGGCGTGGCAATGACTTAATTAGCGTTGACTCGGTTTCTCAGCTGGAGGAAGAAAAGAGACATAAACGTGGAAGAGACAACCATTAGTCTGGAATTGTTCTATAGGGAAATAATTAGCGACGACAGCATCTTTCAAGTCATATCGGGACTATACGTTTTTAACACCAAAGCGCTAAGATTGGCCAATGGACATAGCCTACATTTGCTTAATTATGTTCTGCAAGCCATAGAACTTGCAATGGGTTTGAAAAATGTGTTACATCAGTTCGTGAGATCAGGTCGGATGTACAAAACTTTTACCTTGCCGACTTATCCTCCCAATGACATTGTGCGCAGTGTCGTAGCCAGGAATATATGATGGGAGGTTTGGTGGTTTTATATCCTGGCCGGATGCTCTTTCCGACCCCAACCCAAAAGTATTACAGTAAATAAAAAGGGAATGAAGTAACAAAGGGACTAAAGTAAGAAAAACCATTGTTACTACAAGCAATTCTTTTGTATTTTTCTTATATAAGTGGATAAATAACCTTTAAAAAACTTGTTCCCTGGGCCAATGGGTGGGGGTTTAACCCCCAAACCTTCCTTTTCTACGCCACTGATTGTGCATTCAGTGTACTCAACCAACAGTCGATTTCTGTCTCCTTCTGTTGTCTTAACAGCTCATCTAAAATGATAATGCTTTAATAATATTAATTGTCAGTTTGTCACCACGATTGACTGGTAATCGCTCGGTGTCTTTCAGATGCGAGAAACACAGTTAAACAGTTTTATGATGCAACTTGTGTGGAATCAAAACGTGGACAACCATTGGCCTACTGTTTTAGTAACACATCGACGCTGTTTTCATACATATGCGAAAATAAAGGTACATTTTCATAAATAATTTGTCACAATAATATTGTAATTTCAACTATAAAATATGCGGCCTATTAGTTAGGTCTGCTATGCAATATTATAAACATTGCGGTAATTAGCATACATGGGAAGCACCATTATTCTAGATTAGACATGCGGTAGATCAATTAGGCAACTTGAGCAATTGTTTTGATAGTTAGGAAATAGGAAGTGAAAGACTACACAGGGTCGGGCAATAAAAGTCGAAAGTTATAAATTTTCATGGACAAGTCTAACAAGGAAGTGTTAATCTGTCTCTGACAAAACAACAAATACATATAACCGACCAATTTATTGGAGCTGACTTTGATCTTGTTATGCATGTAGTTGGATGCCAAATGAGAGGAATAGCTCAGCACTATCGTAAGTAGGCTCACATAATAACACATTGCGAGGAAGAAGATCGCTTTATAATAGATCTAAATTTAAGCCAATACAGGAATCAATGCAGGAGGCATGGACTGGGTTATCAGAGGTCAATCTCTTTCGAGCCGCACGAGCCAGACAGTATTGGGCAGCGAGGATCCATTCATGCAGTCAAGCGTCGCTAAGCGACGATGACGGAATGACATGACAGGAAACAAAGCAAAAGTTTGTCATGTTAGTTTGACGGATGTCATTGTATTTAACTGGTTATGTATTTTAATTCTTAAATTATTACTATAATTACGTGATAGTTCATATTACAAATCAGGCTTCAGTCGATATTATGGTAAGAATACGTACACCGCAAATTTGGAAGGTGTCACTTGGTATGATGCCCGAAAGAGGTGCTTAAGAACCGGGACAGATTTGGCTCCGATTACGGATCATCTCCGAATGACAGAGGATTGGTCACACCTGAATGAAAGTCAAAGATATTGGATTGGACTTCACCGAAAAAAGTGGATTTGGAACAGCACAGGTGAGATATAATTTATTATTTTCATTCAGTCCAACTCTTAGTCGTGAAAAACGGTTTTTTCGTTTTTTATTCTTTCCCAAAAGCGTCTTTTTTATTTTTTTTATTTTTGGCATCGTTTTTTCCGTTTGTCGAATTTTTTTATGTAACTATATTTTATGTATTTACCGTCTGCTATTATTTTTCTTATTTTTTCCTGATATTCCTTGCGTTTTCCAAAAACTCTCAACGATTCATCTAACTGATGTCATCTTTTAATTTAAACACACACGGTTTGACATCATCATTATAAGAGATATCCTACATGTAGTAGCTAGTAGGTCCCTACAAGAACTGAAATTTATCAGAGCTATTTTGATATGAACGCCTTAGACCTATTTTAAGCAACAATTTTAAGTAGCCAACAATATGATTTAATTAGTAGGCCTACACACCCATTAGAGCCTTTACATCTTATTAGATTTTAATTGGGGTATGTCGATCAGAATTTAAGCAGGATTATGTTCACAATTTAAATTTGAAAAGATTTCAATACCTTTAGTTTTTTCTCAATTTCTTATTAAACCGCTTATCAGAAAAATATGGTGTAGATTAATGTCACTTTTAATGAATGTTGGTCTACTAGTAACATTGTGTAATTTGCCGATGACGAAAAAAATGCATAAGCAAGGTTTTTAAGTTTAAAATGCAGTTTAAAATGAAACAAAGTCATAGTATTTTCCATTTTCGCTTTTTCGTTTTTTGTCGTTTATTTTTTTGAAAAAAAGGACGTTTCGTTTTTTTCCGTTTTCATTTTTTTCACATAAATTTTATGGTCGAACTATTCTGTGGGATACACGGTCGGTCGCAGATATATGGTTTGTGTTGAACAAACTGATTGACTGATGAGATAACATTTTACATAATTGTCTGATCGCATTTATCACTTAGCCTTTAACCATTTCGTCATTTCTTTGGAGGTTGTCTATTTTTGTTTATTTATTTGCAACAGAGAACGAAAAAGAATAAGAGTGCTCATTTTGAAGTTTGGGTACAACATGTTACCAAAGCAATTGTTTAGTGGGATGTGGCCCCTCATCAGGTTTCAAGAAGTTTTCGATCAATGGAGCGGGAAAAGTAAGATAGGCTACTAGTAAAAAAAAATATTTTTGGAGGATTGTCTTGGAAAAATGGTAGGCTACATCATATTGGAGAGATTTCGTCGATGAAAATGATGAAATGACTAAAAAAGATCTCCAGCTATTTTGGCAGGGAAATTCGGTATATTTTCAAGACATTTTGAGCAGATGACTAAAAAATTCATCAGATTTTTCGGCCAATGATCAGCGAAATTTTTCCCGACCCAAACATTTTTGGCACCTCACTTCCAAAATTTCTCTTTCCGCCATGAACATATGCAAAAATTTAGATAAATTTAGAAGTTGGGATATTTAGTCGCCTATTTACATAATAACTGTAGCGTAGCATAGTCTAGGCCTATATCACTTTGCTTTTAACTCTTCTTTTTTTCAGTTTAATTGGTGGTTATTCTCAATCAGTTATACCCATGTATATTACTTTTATCAATCAAATAAAGGGAATTAAGTTCACCATTTACTTAACCTTTGCGAAAATAGATCTATGCACTTAAGCTAGGACCTATATAAAGTTTTAATTAGGGATGGCAGGCAGGATTAATAATTAATCGATAAATCTCTCAAATTAAATTTGAAATAATTTGACAAATTCTGTTTACCTGGAGTCTGTTACTCTATAATTGATAGCGGACACTGTCAAAAATTTGCAGTTTTAGTGTCAAGCGTCACGTGTAAAATGTCTTCCTACAGACTTTGGTTAGCCTATTACTTTCCTTCTGCAAGCAGCTACAATCGGTCCATACTCTGAACGCGATACATCGGCGATATTTTGAACCACAATAAATAAACTGCTTATTGCAATGAGAACAGATAGCTTTGTCGCGATCTTCGAGTCTCTATTTAGATGCAAATGCTTGGATAAATTATCTTCCACTAGAACGCACAACATTTTTTGTCGTACTGTTTATTCCGATAACTTCGCTCGATATCCTGAATATACGCCTAAGTTAAAAAAAATTGATCATGGTTTTTAATGATTAATTAATTCATTAATTGCTAAAATCTTCAACTCAAATAATTGTAGACCGAATAAAATGTAAAATGCTTGGCAAGTTGGAGAGAAAAGATGATGTAGCCTAACAAAAGAACTTGAATCACTCCGGTGTTTAATGCAAAGGGCATCAGCCGGTGGCACGCCAATACCAAGACGTAATCCGGTCGAAGCATTTATCCACTATTTGCCAGGGAGGCAGCCTGTGAAGCTTAAACAATCTCAAACATTTTTCTGTTTCAAAGTGTGGACGAATTGGCAAAAGCGACGGATAAGAAAAGACACAGATCTTGTGTTTACATCATTGCGGGCCAGTTTATGTTGTGAAACGATTGTCGACTGATGCCCTGAACTTTAATACAAAGTGCTGTTGAAATCCACTTAATGAAATTGACATAGAATGGGAGAGAGAATAATTAGGCCTAATAGACGAGTAGGCCTTTCTTAGGGATGCGCAAGTGAATCGATTACTAAAGTATTGGACAAGATTATTATTGTAGAAATCTAAATCAATATTGATTACATTTTAACAGCTTGATATCAATTCTCTGAGTAATAAAGATCGGCGAAAACAAATTAAGGTTACAGCCTCAATAATGAAACCAACATTCAAGACGAAGTATTAGATTTAGGCTAAAAGATTTTCCGAGAACCTTTTCAGGTTTTTTCGTTTTTTAAATTAGGCGCTGCTCTAACCTACACGAACTGGAACAGAGGATTCCCTGACGAGTCTTCTCACGAACAATGTGTTTGCTTTCATCCACGATGCAGCACACAAAAAGACAGATCTGGACTTGTATGTGAGGCAGAAAATGACCGAAAATGGTGGACTTGCAACTGCAACAACAGTCATGCCATTGTCTGCCAAAAAGGTGTGTCTTACATCTTAAGGATATACCTACCCTTACCTATACCTGCTTTTTACGATACTGCTCCGGTGAGATCAATTACCACCGCTTCTCGTTTGAACATTTATTTACCTCAACTGAATAGTGCATGACTGCTGTTTATTTTTTATATATTCAGATGAATGGATACTTTCATCAAAACCCGCAGATGCTGCCTCCATTTCTGAACATGTCACTACTAAATCCCGTGGCTCATCGGCGTCGTCATCATCATCAGTAGCGTCATCAACAACAACAGCACTAGCATCATCAACAGTGGAAACATCAACAGCACGGAGAAGATCACAGACTAGAGCAACCCGCACCTATATCACTGCACGCATTACTCCTTCGACCATTTCCCTTGCCAATAAGACTGCTATTAGACCTAATACTACTACAACAGGAAGAACTCCATTCGCAATACCCTCCAAACCGATAAGTCGCGATGTGATTAAATATACCGCGACTATTGCTAGTCGTACATCTAAAGACATTGACAGAACAACTTCGTCTATGATTCAGGATCCGTCAAATTATTTTTCTGAAAACCAAACAACGGTTGTCGTATCATCACCATCAGGTAAATTTCATATTGAATAAATTAAATAACCTGAGCTGTTCTTATAGTCATGCTAACATGGTCAAACCTTAGTACCTAAGAGGTGCGTTGTGAACATAAAATAACACAGATGAAATACAACAAAGAAGGTTCGTCTAACCGTTCTAACGCCAGCAAGTATTGTGATGCATTTAATTTTATTGTGTTATAACGTCATGCTTGTTGTTGTGTTGCATTTTGCTGCATGATACTCTATCATGTTGCGTCGTAGACTAGCCTATTGAATCGTATTGTATTACATCACATCATAATAGGCCTATTAGCATGCACTACAGACCTATTAGTCTACACTATTCCGCAATCAGGATCGATTCCTTTAACGCAGACCATAAATCTAGAGCTATTTACTGCATAGGATGACGTGTTTCATTTGCTGCTATAAGGACTATTCAACATACTCGATACAAAGGAAATTATCATCATCATTTTTCTACTCGTGGTGGTTTTCATCATCATTGTTGCCGTCTTCATTGTCATCAGAAAGCGCAAACGGTAATTGATTGTTATTATGGGAATTCGAGCGTTATATAATTATGCTCTTTATATGTATTTGAACGCTGTTTTAAATCAAAAATCTACGGAAGAAATGAATAGGAACTTGGCGTACGTCCAATCTCTTACGGAATGTTCGCAGTGTTAGCTCTAGGAATCAGTAAAATGTATTTGCCGTCCTCTAACATTTTGCAAAAACACATAGTTTAGTTCACTTTCATTTCCTAATATTATTCATGTCGATATAATGTAAGTGAATGAACGAAATATATATATAATTTTATATATATATATAATACTAGCTGTACCCGGCCACGCGTTGCTGTGGCTGAAAAGACTGTCCAACCCTCCCTTCCTACGTCCCCTCCCCTTTCTCCTTCCCCTTCCCCTCTCTTTCCCCTCCCCTTCCTCTCCTCGCCTTCCTCCCCCGTCCTCTCCTCCCCTCCCGTCCCTCCCCTTCCGTCCCCTGTAGCCACTGTAGAAAGACGCGCGGAAAACGGCCGCAAATGGACGATTTTGCCAAAACCGACAGTTACATATAAAATTGCGCTATAGCAGACCGTCGGCTACACGTTTTGAAGAATGCTTGCGTTTGAAACGCGCCCGAAGAATATATATGAAGGTTCAAACTCGAAATGGCTGGACTCCATCGACGTCAATCGCATGGAATTAAAAGTTGTGTTTTTGGGTCGTAATTCCTCCCTCTCCTCCCCTCCCGTCCCTCCCCTTCCGTCCCCTGTAGCCACTGTAGAAAGACGCGCGGAAAACGGCCGCAAATGGACGATTTTGCCAAAACCGACAGTTACATATAAAATTGCGCTATAGCAGACCGTCGGCTACACGTTTTGAAGAATGCTTGCGTTTGAAACGCGCCCGAAGAATATATATGAAGGTTCAAACTCGAAATGGCTGGACTCCATCGACGTCAATCGCATGGAATTAAAAGTTGTGTTTTTGGGTCGTAAAGATTGCGCTTTTCCCCAAAAGGCATAAAAAAAACCCGGAGATGTTCGAATGGAACGGTTTGCGAAAATTTTAAAAGGAATCGGTTCAGAACTCTCCGAGAACCGATGTAACAAACTGTAACTTTTTACATTTTTATTTATATAGATAATATATAATATAATATATAATATATAATATATAATATATAATATATAATATATAATATATAATATATAATATATAATATATAATATGCAATATATAATACATAATAATAATATATAATATATAATATATAATTATATGTATAATAAAATTATAATTATGTAGCCAATCTTGGAAAACCGCGAGATGGCTTGCGATGCTGTTGCCACGTGTTCAAACAGAACTTACGTTTTTGACTCTTGAAGATTCTACCAAAATGTTTAAATTAACTTTTTATGACTTTTTTAGTGATAGACGAAACGAAGGATCAACCATGAAGAACACAACGGAGAGTGAAGCGATCCCTTCCGCATATGCAGCCGTGGTTTCAGGCAACAAATCGTCAGAAGCCACGGTTCCATCTGGTAACCCCGTCTATGCTGATATCGAAATGACCCAACAGTCAACAACTTTCAACAACACCGTGAACGCCAGTGTTCAGCCCACCAACGTGATTTACTCTGAGCCAAATAAACCAGTGAAGTCATCAACAGAAAAGGGTCGATCAGTTAAAGAACAAGGTCCCATTTATCGGGATGCGATTGAAGTAAAACCTGGAGCTGAAAGTGGTGGCGTTGCTACACAGGATCCAAATGCAGTCTATGCGGAACCGATTAAACTGAAAAAGACGTCTTAAGTTTTGAACTCAACTTAGTGTTTGCATAGACGCAACCAGCGTGAATTCATGTATGCATGTTTGCACATTTCGTAGGTATTCATGCATATGCAAACATACATAGATACAGTGGCGTAGGCAAGGGGGTTTTGGGGGTTAAACCCCCCCATTGGCTCCGGGAAACGTTTTTTAAGGTTATTTTTCCATTTAAGAAAGAAAAAATAGCAAAAAAACAGGGTTTCCGGCCATAAACCCCCCCATCAAAAATTCCTGGCTACGCCACTGCATAGATATGACATGCATGCAGATGTGATGCGGGCAAATTTCTGTGTGTGCGGCTGTATGAGTGTATGATGATGCACGTACAATGCTGACTGCAGGTAGGTAGGCTATGGTATTATTCAGCTGTGCATGCATATAATGTTCTCTTGAATGCATAGTATTATGGAGGCTTACGTAATAGCCTACGTTTGAATATGTGGCATTTTGACTGTGCACATCGATGGTGGTGTAATTTTATATCGGACACCTGAAGTGGAGTTGAATATTATTGCCGACAATCGGGTAGGAACATGCATTAGACCAAACTGTATGCAGCTTTTCACTTAAATACTTTATACAAAAAATTAAAAAAATAGTGCAGAAGATAATTTTTTTATGCATTATCGGTTGCATGCAATTATGATTATTGATTTTTGTTCCACGTTTGCATCGGGCTGTAGTCCCTATATTGGAATCACAAATCGAGAGCATATAAATATATCTATTTGGACAATTAGGCTATTATGTTATTAGGCTACACTCTAGCTGCAAGAGTTTGTATAATGTATATGGATATGAAGGTTGTAGTTGTTTCGTCTCTAGTGTTAGGATCAATTTTGTAAAACATTGAGGCATCACAGTGTTGCACAGCCTATCACACAGTAAAAACCTATGTTGGATTTGAGAACCATCTGACTATTTTTAATAATCAACTTCTTAAATGATGAATTTTTACTATGCATATGCGATAAGGTTTGATAAGTTTGTTTTATTTAACTCACTGCGATTAGGCTAGGCCTACCTGGTTCAGAGTCAAGCATAATTTATCGTATATTTTTACAAAGTAGACCTACATTTCCAAAGTATCAGTTTTCAGCACCTAATTAGCAAGTAGCTAAGATATTAGTTCTGTTCTTTGTTCGAGTCATTGCAATTTCTTGGATCAGATAAGAGTTTATTTTCTGCATATATTTTTACTAATTCCATTTCTAGGGCTTCACGTTTCTAGCTAAGTTCATTCATTCATTAGATGCATTTATATAGCGCCTTTTCAAGGAGGCTACTCAGAGGCGCTTCCAACCTCAGCGCGGCTAAAAAAACTATGCTGTTCACCAAGTTGTAGATTTATGTTTAACTCTCTAGACCTATTATTACCTGGATCTGCGGAAATCGTAGTTTGAAATATTATATTGAACAGACCAGACCAAAATCGAAATCATGTTGGAAATTACACATAATAAAACCATGGAAGATATTATTTTTGTGTTTTGCGGTTTGTTGCAAAATGTATGCTAATTGTTTAAAATATGCTTGAAATGCTGTTTCTTCTACCTTTAAAGAATTTAAGGCACAAATTTTAAAGATGTTTAAATGTTCTTGATACGCCAATTTGTTTTCTTTTAATTAGATTGATTAATTGATTGATTGCTTCAATTGTATAATTTTATGCTTTATATTTTGAGCTTGAATAAAACCAGAACATTGATTTTTGTGTCATTTTGAAGCTTGATGCAGGACCTTTGAAGTGATGTATCCAACGCAATAATTATGTTGAAAATCACTTTAATACTGGTTTTAGTGTGTGTAACCACGATGCCTATGATGACGAATAACATTCTTAAAGTAAGATCTTACGCGCTAAGTAGACTATACACCATTTGTTTCGGATAGCCTATTTAGCTAAGTTGTTTGTTTTACTCGCATATTACATGGATCAAAGTAAAACTTTGTGCGCCATTATGATCTTCTTACGAGATACATTCCTATGGTATGAACTCAAGGATAAATTAACAAGATTTAGGCCTATTGGCAAAATATTAAGTTATGTTCTTTGTTTTTTGCGATTGAGTATTGGAACCCATACTCGGTCGCTCTGAGTAGGCTACAGGCCTGAGCACATTTGATGACACTATGTTCCGCCGCTTTATTGTGGAAATATAACTAAGGAAATAGGCGATGTCTTGCAAAGTTGCATTGAAATGTGTAGATGCATTTTTAGTCGCACTAAATAGGATGTAAAAGAAAAACAATTCATGAAAAAGCACACACGTTCATGGATCAAATCACATTTTACAGAAATCAACAACAAATTAAATGCCTACGACAACAACTTAGCAATAATGGTGTTTTAATACAAACTAAACGTCTTCGTTACAGACCAAACAATCTAAAAATAGCATCTACGTTTACAACACTTACGTTGCGGACAATAATTATTCGTAACTCGAATTGGTAAATTAAATTAAATAATATAATCGTTCATTTGTTCATATAAATAGTTGAAACATACAAGTTCTGAATACTGAATAAGCGTATTTTAAAGTTTGAAAACACTTCGTGGCTTGAGGTCATTTGCTGACTCGAATATAAGACAGCTATAACAATAATAACAATTTCTTGCTCTCTAGTGATGTTGCTGACTGTTTCTGATCTTGCAGTGCAGCTGATAAATTACCTATTTTTTTATCCTTGGGCATGTTAATGAGGTGTGTACTTTTTGCCGCCGTGGTTACTTCAATGGTTGCTTACTATTGTAGCGGACCATCTCATTCTATGAGAACATTAGCAAAAAATCAGAAGAAGCTTATGTTAACTTAGAAAAATATCGTCGCATTCAATTGTTGATTACAATGTGTAACCTCCAGGTCACGCTTCATTTAATATAGGTATTTATAAGGTGAACAGCTAAAATACATTGCAGAGATCTGGCAGCATCATTCATGCTACTTCATTCACACAACCTCAATCAAACCAAAATCCCTAGTGAGACATATTGTTACAGAGTGCAAATCCTTGGCTTTTTCTTAAAATCTATCTTTCCATTATTAAGTCAGCAAGTTTTCAACATCTCATGGGCCGTAAAAATTGACAATTGAATTGAAGCGCTGGAATAGATAATTTCGCACAGGAGACTGTCATTTCCACGTTGTTTATCTAGTATCCAACAGCGCCCTCGTTTTCCGACCACTTCTTTATACTCAATTTCTTGCGCAAATTAGTGCGCTCCTTCTTGGTGTGTCCCGCCTTGGTTTGTCCCGTGTTGGTGCGTTCCGTCTTGGTGTGTTCCGCGTGGGTGTTTCCCGTCTTAATGTTTCTTGCCTTGATGTCTCCCGCTTGGGCGCCTTCCATCTCGGTATTCTGAGCATCGGCTGGCTGGACCGTTGACGTTGAAACATCGACATCATCACCCAAGATTTCCGCGTAGATGTGGGCAGAACCTTTACTGGCTCTCGCGTTCGAACAGCTGCGATCAAAGCTGACACTTTTGGTGGAGGAGTACTTCCGAAAGGCAGATGCGAATGTCGTCGGACTCACGGGATCCTTTGCTCGAGGCTTCCGTAGTTTGCGAGTAAGCCCGGAAAGAACTTTGCCTTTCTTCCTCACTGTGGCTTTGCCTTCGTTCGCACAGTGCTGTCTCGATTGCCCCATCTCATGAGCGTTTGTATAGGTGGCTGTTGCAAGTGAATGCTCGTTTATCGTTGAACACGCAGAGGCCTGTTCGAGGTTAATAGGTTGAAGGTAACCGTCTTTATCAGTGGGGAACTTGCCCTTCGTGTGGTTTCCGCAATATTCTGCGTTCGTATAGGACATAGCTTCTCCACAACTAGTACCTGGTGAGGAACACGTCTCCTGTCCATTTTCACCGTCATCCTCTCTTAGCATGCGTGCTTTGTTGACCTTATTCGTCTTGTGTTGAGTCAATGAAAGATCGGATGCGTTGGCTGTGGCGTCCATGGTCACAGAGTGCATGGAAGGTGAAACGGCCCTTTCCACATCATAGACTGTCGACTCTGTTGGGTTACTGTACGGTTGGCACGTGTCCATGAATTGCACTTTTGTCTTCTTGGGCGCTGTCTTTGGCCCAGGTTTCATAGGATGGGTGTTAGCCATTTTCCCAACTTCATTCCGGACTGGATGGATGGACGTCATATCCTCGTAACTGATGGAACTGAATGTGGAGATTTCTCTGCGGTACTCGCTTATATGATTGATCTCTACAGCGTAATCAGCGGCGGGATCTTTTAATGCGCCCGATACCACGACGGGAAATTGCCGTGGACCGCTTGAATACGACACCCCCGGTTTTCCTGGGAAAATTGTCGACAGCTTCTTCGGGGCGTCTCCGTTCTTCTCCACGAACTTTGTCTTTAGTAAAATCGATGACGTATGCTCCTCTACTTCGTAATTCAAGCAAGCAACGTCCGTTCTACTGGTTTTCTCCGCATCATTTGCCTCCTTTGGCTGAGCTTCTGGATCAAGAGCCTTCAGTAACCTACAAATATAGATAGAGGTCATAGATCTATGTGATGACAATGAGTTATCTGTCTGAGCGCAGGGGCATTGGATTTATGCCGCCCAGGGATGAGATGAGAATTAAGGTGGTTTCCCGTCGCCATCCTCACAGACAATAATTACTGTGGGTGAGCAACTGGTCCAAGGTCGCTAAGCAGGCAGGCCCAGGCTTATGGCAGAATCGAACCTGCAACCCTTTATTCGGTTACAATGCACAGAACACAACCGCAACGTCAACGCCTTCCGAGACCTGCGTAAGCGTGCTCTTTTGTTTCTGGCTATAAAATTACATCTGTTGAGATTAAAACAAATTTGAATAAAAATTGCTGATTTCTTCACAAATCATCTGCCATGGTACAAAATCGGAGCTACTGATTAGACAATGCATTTGGAATATTATTAACTTTAAAGTTGATGCAATCTAACCATAATTTCATGTGAATTTCAGTGAAGAAATGTCTTTCATAGAGGTAGGGGCATATTTCAGATTTAGCGATAAACCTACCTGCGTAAGTACAGTGTTAGAGCAACGACCGTGGCGAGAAGTAGCACCGTGATTACGATGAGAAAACAGGTCCCGATCTTCCCTGTAAAATATAAACAAAATGCATCACAAAACAATTAGCCATCTCTAGAATATTTTTCACTCACTTTTATCTTATCAAATCTCATTTGCTCAACTGATTCATTGTCTTATATGAACAAATCAACGGTCCGAATCACTTTTACCTGTCTAGTCCGTTGTTGGCCATTATTTTAATCAATTTTATCGTATCTTGTCAGCCCATGACAATCATCTGACCCATCACACTGTGGCTTCAACAATAACATAAAAAGTTATAGAGGCGCAGCAAGTTGGAGCCAGTTGACTGTGCAATGATGTCAATAATTAACTATAGCCTACGTAGCCATCATAGTACTACACGTTTACAGTCTCTTGAGAGCTTTCCTACTGTCATTTTTATATGGAAAAATGACTAACATGATAAGCTGTTGTCCGAGAAATCTGGTCTCAGTGAAAGCATCGCTACGAAAACAGAAAATGAACAGATTTTATTAGTTTCCTTTGAATAAAAATGTACAAATCATAATAACAACAACTCTAGTAGTAATCATAGTAATAGTAACTATGACAATAACATGTTGTTGTCATTTGCACATCATGATTCAAAAGAGACCAATGAAATGTGTCGATATTTTCTGTTTTCATAGCGTTGCTTTCATGGAACATGAATTTCTCACACAGCAGCCTACCGCGCGTCATTTTTATCTCTACAGAGGTGATAATAAGAAAGTTCTCAAGAGACAGGAAACGTATCGTATTTTAACGACCACGTCTAGCAATTTATTTTGAATTTCTTAGACCCTGGGAAATGCAATTGGCCTACCTTAGAACAAAGACAATAACAATAGAGTCAGGAGCGCCTCTGAGTAGTTTTTTTACCTGAAGAAGCGCTATATGAATATCCGAATGAATGAATATTAAATCACAACATTAATAATGCTGATTGTACATGTACTTGCGATAATAAATTCTATGCTAATGTTATTAATGTCTTTCGAATCGCCGAATTAGATTAAACGATTATCATTCGAGATGTAGATCTGGCGCAGAATGGAGAGAATCAGCTGGGTTGAGAGAAGAACAAACGAGGAAATCTTGCAGTTGGTGGGAGAAAGGAGATCACTGATGGGAACTATACGTGGACGGCAAAAGAAATGGATAGGACACATCTTAAGGAGCGACACCCTGCTAAGAGACATCATTGAGGGAAGAATGGAGAGGGAAAAGATGCGGGGTAGACCAAGAACAATGTTGCTGGACTGGACGCTGACAGAGGATGGATACAGTGAACTTAAAAGAAAGGCACAGAACAGAGAAGAGTGGCGTCATTGGACATACGAACCTGCCTAAGGGCAGAGAACGTCAAGAAGAAGATTATCATTATGCCATTATTATCATCATTGTCATCGTTATATTTTATGAGCTTAAGCTATATACGTCATGCTTTAGTTTAGAATGTACTTCTAATAGTGAGTTAAAAGGTGAGAACGACGACGATGACAATGACGATGACGATGACGATGAACATGATAATAGCTGAAGTAAATAATAATAATAGGCTATTATAATTATTTAATTCAGCTATTATCATGCTGATCGTGATGTATGTATGTATGTATGTATGTATGTATGTATGTATGTATGTATGCGCACTTGTTATAGCGCCCCTTCAAGCTCTCTCTACTCAGAGGCGCTCCCGACTACAGAGCGGACACTGCATCGGAGTTTCACGCCGAAGCGCTGAGCAATTGCGAGTGAAGGACTTGCCCAAGGTCCCTACGCGGCGACGTGAGGTGGATTCGAACCTCGAACTCTCCGACTTCAAGGCGGCGACGCCACCACTATACCACCGCGCCCCACAATATTATATTAATAGCGAGAACCATTGTTTCCATATCAACTCAGTTATTTTAATTGAACAAATAAATTACGATAATAAAATTAATTTCAATTAATCAGTGCAAATAATCGTGTTGAAAATGTATGTAGGTCTACTCACAAGATAAGTTTGTCGTCCGGTTGGTTTTATCTGCTGAAAACGTAACAATTAAGTTATTAATAATTGAATAAATTTATATGAGCCTTAGGCTACTAATAAACTCATGAATGCTTCGAGTATCATAAACCTTTGCACCAAATTTAATTACCGTTACTTGTTAGCATCATTGATCCGCTATTATTATCATTTATTTCATCACTCTTGCTGTTACTATTGCTATGACCATAGTAATTAGAATTAATTCAAGAAATAGTAGCATATAATCATAATGATAATAATGTTGTTGCTATTACTTATCACTGTCATTAATCATTTTTTTGTTCGAGTAGATATAGGCTATCGGTACATTAAACATCGCTAATACTATTGTCATTTTATCCTAGTTTGGAAAAGTTTAAATAAAAGAGTTGCAAAATGAGTAGATTGCAAATTCTTATTTATATTTGCTTCACCATCGTCATCATCATTATCGTCATCATCATCATCATCATCATCATCATCATCATCATCATCATCATCATCATCATCATCATCATCATCATCATCATCATCATCATCATCATCATCATCATCATCATCATCATCATCACCACCACCACCAGCAGCAGCAGCAGCAGCAACATTGTTATTCGCATCATGACTCCCATGGGCCACATGTGTGACAAAAATTGATGTTTACTAAACATAAATAATAATTAGAATTATTAAATTATATAACCGTGTTTGAGTATTATTGTAATACCTTTCTGACAAATGACGATTAGGCTGTCTCGTTCAGAATTGTTGCAGGCCCGGGAATCCCAGAGCCACTGGTCGCCTCTCAGGGAGTACAAGCAATCTGAATCGTTATCCGATTTATCCACAAGGTCAAACCGGAAAAACGTCATATCTACATCGTCGTCTGAAACAAAAATCATCATCTGAAACAACTATTTTCGCCCGAAAAATTATTATATTCATCTAAAATAATCATCTTCGTAAAATAGGTTATAACGAACTTTGTGAAAATGAATTTTTTTAAATAATTAATAATAAATTATTGTCTTCGTTTGAAATTACATTCCTAGTCTAAACACAAATACCTTTTAAACTAATTAATACATTCACACATACGTAGACACATAGACGACTGTATAGAGGACAAATGGGTTATGTCCATATTTCATTATTTCGAGAAAACTGAATTTCTAATTTCAAATGCTTATGAAAAATATAACAAAGTAACATTATCATACTTTCTTGGTGTCATTGAATAGGTATTTAAACAGGGAACAAAGTAAACAGAGCGATGATATCATGTGACATGAGAATAACACGAAATAAGGAAGTTTGTAGGGCGGGGGAGGCCAAAAATGGACATACGACATTTGTGCTCTACAAAAATCTTTGTAACATGGACATATCACACTCGACAGATCATTAATAAGGCATGGTTACTGGACTTGTTTGCTGTCTTGTAGGGCCATAAAAGAATCAAGTGAGCCTGCAAATTAGCAAATTAGTAAAAATGGACATGTAAACTTGTTTTTACATAAGTCACATACTTAAATTCCTGTTTTAGGTCACACATAAAATTATTGTTGTTTTTGAGCTCATGGAAATTTAGCTATTATAACGATTCATTGGAAAACAGAAGTGCTAGCAAACTGGATTTGATTTTTGTCTAATGGTTCACGGAATCAAACAAACGGATAAATGGTCAATGATAACAAAAAATGTTGGTGAAAATGTTTGCTCTCTGGCAAAATTACTGAACGTTAGATAGTCAACCTTCTGTATTCGCCACCTCGAATGAAGAAATAATGTTTTGCAGGAAAACTTTTTACACTCTTTTCCTTCAACCATTCACCATAAACAGCCCACATGGGTCATTTTTAATGCTTATCAGATGTTCTAACCAGTAGCCAACAATTCCTGGACAATGTTGCACAGAAACTGCTGACTTCATATTGAAACTTGAAAAACTAAGTCCCCTTTCCCCCATCCACAATTGAATCAGCCCTTTTTACAGTCTATTGATATTTTCCTTCTTTCAAATCAGTATACTGTGCTCTTATCCTTCTTTTGATTATTGTTTTCCGACCACAGTCTGCCTTTGTTGTAAGTATCCTGGAACAATAATGAAAATAATAATTTTAATATAGGATAGAGACTAGAGAGTATAACAATTTCTACTAGTTTGGGGATCTCAAGAGACAAAGCAACAGACAAAATAGAAAAAGGAAGATGCAAGAATATACATCGATGACATTAAGCAATCTCTGTGATAAAGTTTACATATGACTTGTGTTCAATTGTAACTCATTTCTGAGAAGACTTGGCACTGCACATTGCAGGTAAACTCTATAATATGAAACCTATCCGTTAGCGTGGTAAACGCCTGAGAAATAAATCGTAGTCTATTGCCATACCAAAACATAACACAATTTACGATTAAAGGCAATTTACAAACCGCTGCTTGTCAAATATGGAAATACTGATGTAATATTTGGGTCAACTTACAATTGGTATTCACAGTGTGTGAAGTTGAACTCGAGATTAAGGCCATTGACGATGATGACTTCGCAAGTGAAGCGAACATCTGATAATCGCGACTTGACTTTATAAAATCATCTTTGATCACTTTAGACCGACGAGCAGATAATGACGTCCATTTAATATGAACTCTTTATAACAGTAAGCTAATTACTTACTAAAATAACAAACCCGAACCGTTAGCATGCCGACTTGCTCGACGCCATCTTGCATTGAATTAGCGTAAACAATTATAGCTGATTGGCCGTATTTCTCCGAGCACAAAGGTTGCATGTCCACATATCACATTTGTGCTCTGCGGATTTTTACGAAGAGGACATACGACATTTGTAACTTGTGTATTGTACCATGAAAACGACGTTAGCAGGACATAATGACTATTGTGCCCTGAAGCCTTATGCCATTACCTATTAGAATCGCTAAAAACATGGATTTTGAAAAAATGTGGACATAACCCATTTGTGCTCTATACAGTCAAATTAAGCTTACATAATTATATTAAGCTCTTCGCTACTTGAAGCCTTTTTTTATTTATTCGGGGCTGTTACGTTGAGAGCGCCTCTGAATAGCTAGCCTGTAAGAGGCGCTTTATAAATGCTTATGTACAATGCAATACGATATACATACATGCATATAGACATACATATTTTATATATATACGTACATAGGCCTGTTAAATACATACATACATGCATATTCATACAAGCATATACTCACAAGCATGCATGAGTGCATGTCTGCTTTCATTATTTAGGCTTTTCATTCTTTCCTACAAAGCATTTATATGGCGCCTTTCCAGCTCGAGAGATATTCAAACGTGAACGTCGCACATTGTGGGGCGCGCTGGTGTAGGAGAGGTGTTCGGTGTATTGGAGCCGGATAGTTCCAGGTTCGAATCCACTTTCAAGTCGCCGCGTGGGGACCTTGAGCAAGTCCTTCAGTGGCAATTTATCGGGCGCCTCGGCGTCAAACTCCGATGCAGTGTCCGCGCTGTAGTCGGAAGCGCTTCTGAGTGGGGAGCACGAAGGGGCCCAAAAGAAATGGATAAATAAATGAATATTTTCAATGAAGAGATCCCTGGAAGATAAATGATTTTAAATTTACCGCTCTCCCATCTCCATTTGACCTGGCGAAGTCCAACCCAGTACTTCTCGTTTCCGGTGGAGTTGTACCTGGCGAAACTGTCCACGACGTCGCTGGATGTGGCCAGGTCACCACCAAGTCGACGGCAATATGTCCTCGCATTGTACCAACTGAGCGCATGTTCTGACGGAACGTAGCATTGATTTCCGGAGCCAAGGAAAGTCCGTTGCTTGTCCGCTTCGTAGCACATCCGTGTGTCTGAAACGAGAGGAAAGAAATGATTTAGCACTTACGCCACAAGACAGCACTCAAAGCAGGGGGCCAATTCATTCAATTGTTAAGTATCTCTAAACAATGGACATAGTCGGCTTCCCACTCTACCGGAAATACCGAGATTGCAGGACTGGTATTGTGTATTGTATTAAAGCGTCTCAAATAAGGTGGACCGTTCAGAGGCTATACCCCTGCAGTGCGCAAGAAGAAGACAGAAGAAGCAGGTAAACCTCCGCCTCACTCCCCTTAAAATCTGCTTCCTCTCCTGCTTGAGATTGAGTATATGGGCATATAGCGTATTCCCAAAACTTAGAGCGAGACAAGTTGGAGTAGAGGACGGCTATGGTTTAGTCACGATCGTTTGCTTTAATTGGTCCTTCGCCTTGGAATGCGTTCTCCTTGCGTTCGCTCTGCAGTCTCTCTTCTTCCTTCAATCTTTTCAAAACGCTGCTTCTCGCGGGATCTTGCGCACTGGAAGCGCCTCTGAACGATTCGCCTACCAAAGGCGCTTTTAAAATGTTTAAATACAGTCCAATTAGTGATGCTACAATTACAACGATCATAAAATTATCATTGGCGGTGCCAGGATTTCAGTTTTGGGGGCTGAATTCGTGGGAGAAAATTTAAACATTTTCCGTTTTCGGTCGCCAAAATTTCTGACCTTTTTAGTCGTCGGCCATCTGAGGAAAATTTTCCATTTCTGCCGTCAACATTTCTGACGACCTTTTTTGGTCATTTGGCCGAAATCTTGGAAATCGGTCCTTTTTCATATCCGCCAAACTGTCTGGCAAATCTCATGCGTACCTTTACGCTTAATTTTTTGGGGGGGCTAAAGGGGTTAATCTCCAAATAGTTCATTTTTACATGGGAAAAAATGGATGGCCTTTTTTTAGTGGGCCTAGCCCCCTAGCGCGGCTACTGAAAATTATAAATAGACTCAAAATGCAAATGCCTACCACGATATTCGCAGATGAACCTGTGTTCAATAGCCGACGTGTTTTCATTATCCAATCTCACAGTCGGCGACAACCATATGTATGCATAATGGTGTCCGGTGGTCTGAGTAGCTGCAAGTAAATACAATGTAACCGATACATCGCCGTCAGCACAGTTCAACATAGTCATGACCAGTCAGAGGGGCCGGGCCAGCAGCAGCGAAATACAATTTCGGCACAAGTGTCAAGGGTTCATCAAGTACAATAAGCAAGTCGATCACAGTGCATAGCTGTCAAAGACCCTGCATGGATAAACAGACTCTAGAAATATGCATTCTCTGAACACACATCCTCAAAGACATAAAACCTTAAGCAAAGAACTATTGGCCATAAATGCACACTAGGATAATCATAGACACGACACGAATAACCACACAAGAGTTAGCAATGCACACAATAAGTAAAAACGGAATGCATCATGAATTATAGACACAATCATAAATACACGTCAAGCAGACTACTTTTTGTAGACGCATGCGTAGACAACACCATAAAATTTAAGGAGGCACATAGAATCTCGCAGTATTACATTATAATTTGTATTGTATCTATAAGTTTATATAGCGCATCTCGCAGTGCACACCGATCAAACGAGCTCCCAGTGCGAGAAACCAAGAGAGAAAAAGTTATCTTCAGGGCCCGTATTCACATAAGGGTATAACTCTTACACCTGGCTTAAATCTGGCCTATTCTGGAATACTGGGTTAATTCCGTATGCATGGCTTGAGATTAGCGAGTTACGTTAGGTAGCCTATAACGTTATTCCAACTCCGAGGTAGGAGCAAAAATTATTTTGGACTTACCGAATTCGTGGTCGATAAGCAGAGACCCGTTCAACCATTCCCATTCGTGATTCTGTTTCGTCTTCCCACCCAGCCAGACATCGTATTCGTAGACGCCCATCGTCTGCAGGTAGGAACTCAGATGATATTGATCACAATGAGATCTGATGGTCGGGAGCATCATGCCACGTTTTCCACATTGGTCGTGGGCGTCTTCCCAAGACAAGAGACGGCCTACTCTGTTTGCGAAGAGAACATGGAATCTGTCGCCATCGTCGATGGGGCATCTGTCATGGCAAGGCTCTGCACCGGAAGTTAGTTGAAGGAGGAGCACCAGCAGAGCGAAACTACCTATGAACACAATGATCACCTTTTCATAAAAACAAATTAACATAATAATAATAATACTATTATTACTATTATTATTATTATTATTATTATTATTATTATTATTATTATTATTATTATTATTATTATTATTATTATTATTATTATTATTATTATTATTATATTGTATTAGTATCTAGATTGAGCACAAACGGAGCTAATTCATCGCATCTTATCTAAATCACTCTTATCACTATGACGGCAAGTCCGGAGCCAGAATTTTATTTGGAGGGGGGAGTTTACTCCACCGTGAACAGACCCACAAGCAACCGAATCAATTGACTAAGTCACTAAGATGTGAAGTACATAGTACGGTTTCTGAGCGGCCAATCAGCTCACATTACACACTGTAACTGTAAGCCTAATTCATACATCAAGTGCTTGTAAATGCATCATTTTATTTTACATTTTTTCATTTCGGGGGGTGTTCAAACACCCGACCCCCAGCTTCCGTCTTGTATGACGGTGACTCGTTAAAACGGTCTCTTCCAAATCTCCAGGGACCAAAATATCCCCCTTCAGAATAGGCAAAGACCAATACAGCCGTACTGTGTAAAAATAGCCCCGTCATGGTCTAATCCAGTGGTTCCCAACCCGATGCCCACGGGTCAAAAGTGGCCCGCCAGGCCTAAAAATGGCCCTCGTTTCTCAAAGAATTAGCAAAATATATGGAAAAAACAATTTGGACAGAATTGAACACATAATTATTTTCTATTACAAATTATTTTATTTTGACGTCTATAAAATAATAGCATAAAGCATTCTATTTTGATCCAATTATAGCAATAATTTTATATGCTTTTAGTTGATTAAATTTTAGCCGTGTGGCTTCTAATGTCCTTTAACAAAGAAAATGTGGTCCTCGTGTCCTCCATTAGGCCTATAGAAAAAGTGGTCCTAAGGTAAAAAGAAGATTGGGAAACACTGGTCTAATCGTTCAGGATTAAACGATTAGCCTATCTCAATCGCGTAATATCAAACAAAGGCGGTTCCAAATAAAATTCGATAGGATAACTGGAGAATGTTCATTGGTTCTAATGGCATAATCGATTTATAAATAACATACAATAATGATCATCTGAGTGGATAAAGAGTAGGATAAAATTAGTGGAGAAAACAAACGTCTAACAGATAACTTGTAAACGCTTTAACAGGTCGCAAAGGTAGTAAAATTAGTGTAAGATTGCGGCTCCAGAAACTGGCTAAAAAGATCGAATACCAAAGGGCATAAAATTCGTATCTCCGTAGGCTACAGTGACTGCTCAAGATAATTATCGACACAAACCTTCGGTTTAGATAGCCTATAATTCCTAGCTATCAGTAGCGATCAATCGAGTTTCATGGACAACATTTTCACATTGCAAGTTAAAAGTATCGTTCATCAGCGTTTCGTTCAATAACCTACGTTTTCGCATAGCGTTTACGTTGCAATGGGCACATTACTTTAACAGTTGAGCCATTGTGAAACTAACTGCTTTCTTGTTGGCGATTTTTACGGGACTGTTTTGACGAGGCTGTTTTTTTAATCCGTTGGCGATTTTGTCGGAGTCATTTTGGTCTTTGGTGATTTGGACTGGGCTATTTTTTATCCGTGGCGAATTTTGACGAGATGTCCAGTTTCTACTGCACCATAACGCGCCACATTTATATTATTGTTACACACAGGTTTTGACACGATCAACACAGAGGGGTAGGGAACAGAATTCATTTCGAACAGATCGTAATTGTAATCGTAATTTCGAAATATCTAAAGCGCTACTCGAAAGCCAAGCGCGGGGCACCAGCTTATTCACGAACGCTGTGAATTGATGTGAATTGAACAGATTGGAATTGCCTTCAAATCAGATGATAGGTCTACCAGCAAAGCCAATTAATCCATATTTTGGATGAAACGCAGTTAAACTGAAGAGGTTCGAGTTTCATAGGCAGCACAAAATACCAGCAACAACAAATTATTAATCCAAATTGAAGAGCTTCGAGTTCCACAGCAAAACTAGGCGATCGAAATAGAGCACAGAATCGAAAACTTTGTCTGAACAGGTGTAATAAATATCATTATTAGTAAAAATCCCGCCATAATTATGATGCTTCGGCTCCACGGTTTCTAAGAGTTAACAAATAAAAATCTTTGACTTGTATAATAATACCTGACCTTTGCATAATATCATGACACTGCTTGGCTTATTCGTTCTATAGTTTACGCTTTCTAACGTTCACGTTTCGTAATAGCAAACAATAATCTGAGTACACAACTCTTCTATTAGGCCTACAAGCAATATATACGCAAAGCGCTAAACCCACACAAGATTGTGCTGTAACGGAAATTGCAAAAGTCCTTTGTTCAGAAAACGTTATTACCCCCCCCAACCGGATATATGGACCAACAAGGATGTTTAAATTCGTTTAACAACCAATTTGGCCATGCTCTACTGACGCTTAAGGTTATTCAAGGAAACTGATTCACACCTTAACGGATGACTGCTCCCACTTTCTGCGAAGATATCGAACAATAGGAAGCCAAACAGTAAAAGGTCGAACAATGAGTCAACTAATAGACTGCTCGGTTTGATCTTTTGACTACTTCAGCCGAATAGTGCAGGCTGGAATTACCATAATATTTATAAATAGCTAATTTTGAGCAATTAATCGTCAGTTAAAATGTTGCAGAGTTGAATCCATGATCAGTTAAAATTGTGGAGAGAATGAATATTATAATGCATTGTGCACGTGTGTTGATATGTATATAGACCTACGCCCGTAATGGTGAGTATACATGTATTGTGTGTATATAAATGTGTGCGTTAAACATCACGCATTATCTACTCTCAGCGCACTATGCATAATGTATGACATTGTGTGCATGAATGCAGCATATATGTATGTCTATATGTATGTCTGTATGTCTGTATGTATGTCAGTATGTATGTATGCATGTATGTATGTATGTACGACGTACATACATACATACATACATGCATACATAATTACATACCTACCTACATACATACATACATACGTACATTGTACGTGTGTATGTATGTATGTATGTATGTATGTATGTATGTATGTAGGTAGGTATGTGTGCATGCATGTATGTATGTATGTATGTATGTATGTATGTATGTATGTATGTATGTATGTATGTATGTATGTATGTATGTATGCACGTACGCATGTATGTACATATGTATGTATGTATGCATGTATGCATGTATGTATGTATGTATGCACGTACGTATGTATGTATGTATGTATGTATGTATGAATGTATGTATGTATTTATGTATGTATGTATGTATGCAAATTTAGGCTTAGTGAGAAAATCTTTCAAGAGGAAGCTTTATGAGCAAGGAAGTCCCAAGTCGATTTCAATGAAAGGATTGTTCGACGAAGAATAGATGAGTCATATATGAGTAGTTCCTTAGGATGGTTTTGACATATCTTCTAAAGATAAATGAGTGACAGATTTTTAGAACCACGAAGCAGATCAGCCATAAACGAACGAAATGGATAGGCAGTAAACAAAATTGCTTGAAATTAGCGTATGAATGAATATGAAATGTAAATTGCACGAAATAACTGGATATTACGTAAAAGAAATTGATTGAAATTACTTGAATCCATGTAAATGAAATTGCACGAAATCAAAATTAAGGGAAAAAATTGCATGAAATTACTTGAAATTGCGTAATTAAAATAACGTGTTGGAATTGCCTGAAATAACTTGAAATTATTTATCTGAAATAAAATGACTGGCATTGTTTGATGTTACTTGAAATTGCTCATTTGAAATTACGTGAATGGACTTCATTGAATTTTTTAAAAATTACTTTATTGAAATAACTTGACATTCCGAAATCAGCAACTTGTCTCCATCTACACGAAACGGACATCACAATTATGTCTTCAGGAAGCACACCCAGGCCTACCTGACCTTATAACAGCAGACCGATACTCCATCGCTGTGTACGATAATTATAATTTTGCAAAAACGCTCAATAATAAATTGTGAGGGTAGAAATTCATTCCAAATTGAGGAACCAACCACAGCTGCTGCAGGCGTTCTATGGTGCATATCGCACTCTGTGAGTCGCGGTGGTTTAATGGGTATGTTCGTTGCCTTGGAGCCGGATGGTTCCAGGTCCGAATCCACCTCAAGTCGCCGCGTAGGGACCTTGAGCAAGTCCTTCACTCGCAATTGTTCCGGCACTTCGGCGGGAAAATCCGATGCAGTGTCCGCGCTGTAGTCATCAACATCTCTAAATAGTGAGCTTGGAAAGCGCTATAGAAATGGAGAAATAAATAAATAGATAAGCTTCCGAAAGCAGCATTTTCAACCCACCTGTAATAATAGTCATAGGCAATCCAGCCATAACTATAAGCGAACTAGAAATCACAATCCAATGAATGAATGCTTGTCGCGACGCAATCGGAATTGATGTCTACTAAATCAGGTGAACGAATCTTCGAACAGTCGTCGCAGCATCGCAGCCCATATAACCTCAAGATAGTTGTAGGCCTATGCCTTGCACCCACCATGTACCATACTCAACTGTCAAGCCAATGCAGAGACACGCTATGAGAAGGCGTGTCTTATGTATAATATCCGAATTCTGCAGTCAATCACTCGCAGCCGGTCTTAGTGACTCGTCACCCGGTAGCATGAAAGAGTCATGTTTCTTCTTGATTTTATGGCCCACGATGCTATAGCCTACAGGTTTTATAAAAGCCTCTGACACTGCTACAACAGGCTCTTACTCAAACCACTATGTATAGAATTGTGAGTGAATGGATACAAAGCAACAAAAATGCAATGCTGCTAATACATGTATTACAATTGAGGACAGAGAATAAACAGCCCAACATATTATTGGAGCAAGCAGCTGGGTTTAAAGGCAAACACGAGTTTTTTTTGCCTTTGTCTTTTTTGCTGTCCTGACGAACCAGGACCATGTTCTGAACCCTATCCTCCATCTTTTAAGGACAATCCCCTATTCCATGCATGCGTCCCAGATTGGGTGACCGAATTATCCCGGAGGCAGACAATTTAACGAGGAAAACATTTTTAACCAGAATGCTACAAAGTGATTGATTTCATGTAAATAAAAAATGTGCTCTTGCAGTTGGATAAACTTACTTCTCATAATTATCTGGCCACGTTGATATTAAATTACACTCTATCACGCTAAGGCGAAAGGTATACGTGTCGTTACCGAGTAGCACAGCAGTAAGTCATGCACTGCTTCTCGCTATTCGTGATCTGAGTTGGCAATCACAATATTCTGGAAAGATTTTAATACAAGATTAACGACTATGAACCAACCAAACTTCCTTAACACAACGACATGATGTAAGCGAATTTTTACAAAGCTTGTCAATTTTTCATCGGCTGTTATGCCATTCCCTCGGTTGTGATATGCAGTAAGTAGGGTATCAGCAGACAGCAGACGTGTGGGATTGAGAGATTCATGTATCGCTCATTCTGACGACGGCATGATAATACATAATAGCAGCAAATTAACCTACCAGTTATAGTCAGCAACTTCTATGGAACATCATCAAACATTCTAATTATAGTTACTGAAGTTTCTCTGTCTCTCTGTCTATGTCTCTCTATCTTTCTCTGTCTCTGTCTTTCTCTCTGTCTGTCTCTTTCTCTCTGTCTCTTTCTCTCTCTGTCTCTTTCTCTCTCTGTCTCCGTCTCTCTATCTGTCTCTGTCTCTGTCTTTCTCTCTGTCTGTCTCTTTCTGTCTGTCTCTCTCTCTCTGTCTCTGTCTCTCTATCTGTCTCTGTCTTTCTCTCTGTCTGTCTCTTTCTGCCTGTCTCTGTCTCTCTCTGTCTCTGTCTCTGTATTCGTCTCTGTCTCTGTCTTTCTCTCTGTCTCTTTCTCTTTCTCTCTCTGTCTCTGTCTCTACCTGCCTGTCTATCTGTCTCTGCCCGTCTTTCTGTATGCTTGTTTGTCCCTGTCTGTCTTCCTTGTTTCTCTTTTCTAGTTTCCACGTTTCTACGTCCATGCGAACGAAGCTTTGTTTACTCAGTTGCTAGAGGTATGCAAAGAACTAACCAAAATTGGATTAAGCACTTGCTAATTCATGATTAAGATCGCATTTTAGGAATTATGGTGTTTTAAGATTTGGCTATCTAACGTCAAATTTGACTTCACTTTCACCGTGCAATTGCAGTGAATTATGCAATGAACTTTATTAATTATCTTAATTAACCAATTCTTAATTCATATTCAAACTTGTACTAAAGGAATGTCATTCGTGAAAAGATAATTTGTGAAAAAATAATCATCTGTCACTTGTCCAGAACAGGTTCTTGTAGGCCTATATATAGTGATAGGCTCTGAATATCTTCGTACATTAATACTTCTAAAAACGTTAATAGCGACCATTGAGAAATGCGAGTCCAGTTGTCTCACTCTTACAAAGCAAAAGCATGCATTTACAATAATATTTTTATTGTCTAAATTGTCTGAAAACTATCCATTATTGAAGCTAGCCACCCGCTACAAACGTCATACATGAGTCTAAGAAATATGAGTTGTCTAGTTAGTGTGTCTAGTGAGTCTGAAGACTTGTGTACATTGAACAGATCTTTTGTAGGCCCTAACTATTTTTACTCGTCTGTATTTTCTTTTTCATCTCTTCTTTTCTGGTTGCCGCTCTGTCTCGTTGATGCAGTAAAGCTGCTCATAGGTACCGCATGCATCCGATCACATGTAAACTGAAAATTATCTATGGTCCTAATTTCATGTCAAATATGTGTGTGAAAAGGAGTCAGAAAAATTTACAAAGCAGTGAAGTAGTAAGAGGACATAACAGAGTTTAAATCTAATGGAAGGCAAGACTAGCGTGTAAATCAACTAGAGGAAGGCGGTATTATCCGAATATGATAACTGGCCACGGCATATTCAGCTGATTTTTAACTTTTTCAGCTTCATCGGCTCTGCATGAAATGCATGTGGATCTTGAGTAACAACGTCTCAATACTTTCAACTCCAGGTTTTATTCCAATCGCCTCCAAATGAATTGGAGATGTGTCCGCCACCTGCATTATCAATTGATTTGGATTACTTTCTTGGCTTATTCGGTTGAGAATAAATCGCATTGGGATCGCTCATTGGAATTGCTTCAGCAAGAGAATAAACATCATTCTGTTGGTCACCAGCTGCAATGTTACAGTAAAGGTTAGAGACAGACGCAGTAGCTGTAGACTTCGTATCTGGCTTGAACGGTTCTGCATAATCTGCGTTTATGGCTGACGTATCTGACTCGAATGGTTGGGAATAAATGGGATTTTCAGCCACTGCCAACTTGTCTAGTTCGGCGTAGACGACGCGTTTGCCCATGTCTATTGCTTCACCCGTTGGTTGTACGCTGGCGTAGACGGTGCTGTTGGAAGGCGCTGGCTGTTGGGTCAATTCCGACTCGTTGTATATTAGCACACCTTTACCTGACAGTTCATAATGATTCTCTCGTACCGTTGTTTCATATCTTGAAGAGACCGTTTCGTTCTGATTTGTCCTCGTCATCGATTCATCACATCGACCAGAACTACGTAAGACCATAAGAATTATGTCAATGAAGTTGTAAGACAGATACCACATTTCTACAGCGTAGGCTATATCATTATACTTGAGAAATCAAAGTCCAACTTTTACATTTTACATTTTCAGCAGTGCACTGGATTAAGCACTCTTTCGGGTGTCGTGCCATTTCGGAGCCATAGATGAATTATGAATTTGCACATAATGATTTGAAAAGTTGTATATATGAAATGTGAAGTTGCGAAAGTTTGATTCAATGAAATACGTAGGCTATCCTCAACGGGAAACGTTGGCTTTGCGGCCCTATCGCATATGCAAGTCAGATCAATATGGTGGTCCAATGATCTTATTATTTATACAGCGTTATTGTCCAGACCTAAAACCTCAAGACCAAGAAAAAGACTGATACTTTAAAATGCACGACCCTAACAAAGACCAAGACTTCGAATAATCACAATCTACCCAGATACTTTACGACCAGCAACAGAATAATAATAATAATTATCCGCCGATAGACGACCTTGTTGTAATTGGTCTGGGTCGTTTTCATACAGCAATGATTTGGTAGTTCGTCACTGCTCCACCTTAAACGGTCCTAATAAATCACGTTCGTATTGACACTCGAGCCTTGACTTTCGTCCTACAGGACCAAGGACAACACTGTGCAGTGTGTGCACATCAAGACCAGGTCAAGACTCTGCTTTAAACCTCGAGACCAAGACCCAAGAAACAGTAACAGTGTCCGTAGATTTTTTCGCAGTGACTTCTGTTTGGCAATATAAAGAACTGACAGTTAGCCTATTATACTGATTCCCAGAAGTTTCGTCAAGCAAAATTAATGTCAACAGCCGACAGTTGTGTCAGGTTTCCTTCCGCCAACTTTTCCCCCGAAAATACATGTTCGGTGGCGTGTGTGTATGCCTACTTATATAAATTGGAACTTTACAAATAGTTTGCTAAGCACGCTCTGCTAAGTTGTTCAGTAACAAATAGGTACTTATTGCGGAGTCTATTTACTTTTTAGTCAAACCTTTATTGTAACAACGACAGCTGTTACATAGAGGAATATAAGTGGCTTTTCATTTATAAAAAATAGAAATCCCTACAATGAAATCCTATAATTATTATTAGGCCTACTTACAATTTTCGCTTTCGGTTGATCATGATGACGACCACGGTAATGAGTGCAACCACCACCAAAACAAGAATGATGAGGACCAGATGTGCTACAAAAGCAATTGAGACACTCAGAACTCTGCATGTGATGTTGTAAAAACCACTGTAGTTTTTATACTATTGCAACTCAACTGACTTGCAATGTAGTGCAAGTGTAGTATGAAGTTGTGTGAGTCAACGCAAAAGTGTCGTGTATACAATACAAAACAATGTAGCGAATCACACTCAGGCTCACGAACGTTCGTAGTTTAAATTCTGTAGGCCTACTTGGCAACATCAGCGCCACAATACGACACTCTGCGACTTGACCATTATTTGCATAGTCCCTGGATAAGTGTAAGCTATTAATGGTTATTCAATATTTATCATGGAATTACTTGTTGATTGCGATGACGGTGTTGCAGCACGAATTTGCGCATCATGAGTAGCCTAACAGATGAAGTTAAAAGAGTCTCTCCATTAATTTTATCCCTGTACCAGTAACTATAATCGATGTATACGCTTAGGCAGTGAGAGTTTGAACTGTCGGACTTGTTCATTTACTAGCAGTGGTGGGAGTGGTAACGGTGGTTTTGGCTGATACTAGGCTACCTAATAGTACACTCAGAGATAGTGTTGGTGGCAATATCGATAGTACGGTAGTTGTTAGAGGAATTGGATTAATGTTTGTAGCAATGGATTCCTAAGGTGCACTTTTTCTGTTTTTTATTGTTGTTGATAAAGACGAAGATTTCGCCGATCTACTTTGAGACTAGGGAAATGATTAAAAATAAATTCAAAAAATAAATTAAAAAAGGTTTTGTTGGTAGCATTGGTCTAAGGGGAAAGAGAAGAAGATTTCAAACCTGTGGAAGTTGATTGCGGCGTCTTGTCACTAACAGCGTATGCAGTTGTTGCAGAATTGGAATTTTCTTCCACTGAAAAAAGTTTAAAATAATATTCGTGATTATTTCGTGGACGTGCAAGCTGATAATATACATTTAGGGTGCATAATTTTATCCAAGAAGTACGTTCTGGCTGTGACATTGTAGGTTGCCTGTGGGTAAGCTTAGCATGAGAAATACCATTGCAATTTTTACAAGCAATATTCTTTGAATGTAACTGTTCTTGCGGCAGGCCTACATGTACATCGTGAATAAACCAGTCACTAATGCTAAGCGCGATTGCTTCCAGGATCCGTACTCAGGGCGGTATCTTAGCCTACATATGTTCTGTAGCCTAGCCTAAATCATGTAGCCTACGTGCTGACTAAGCCCTACGTTGCGACTAGCGAAGACGTGTCATAAAGTTTACGACATACGGTATTCACAAGATACAATCAAGGGATCACTTATAAATTCGCCAACCAAATATTAATAGGCGGTCGACCGCGTACGGAAATAAACAAAGATAAAAAAATGATACGGTTGCATCGCACGCGGAGAAGATATCTTAAGTGGTACATTACAATATAAATGCGTTTTGTCACACATCAATGGCATTTTGTGACGGCGAAAACGAAAAGTATAAAATAATTAATAAGCTCATCGTCCCACAGTCAGCGGAAATAACCGTGGTGCCGACAAAGCACTCTTTGATGACAAAAACTTCGTCTAAGTGGACGAATCGCAAATTCCCCACAATGTTTTGACCCTTTGACTAGCAGACTTAGGCCTACGCAACCCTTAGAGTACGACTAGGGCTATCGAGAGTCGTAACTTAGAAGGCTAAGACAATAATTATTCATCCACTAGGCTAGTTGCCAACTAGCAAGGTTTAGTTATCGAATAAGACTTAGGCTACGATACCGTCATGAATATGGGCTCAGGTGCATTAGTGGTGAATTTGTAATATAATGTAATGTAGGCTAAGCTTATTATGTGGATGGCAAACAATCGCAATTTGAACAAGCAAATAAGCCTAAATGTCTAATGAAATTGGGTTGTTTACCCAATCTGTTGTTAAACTAATATAAGCATAATTATTAAAAGTCTTACTAGAAAACCGTTTACCAACTTGTTGCTATAAGACCTTGGGCCGTCCTGGTGTCTTTTATCCGGGAGAAAATGGCATTGGCCAAGGGATTTGTTTGAAACCCGAATTTGAGGCTTTCACTCTCCGTAAACGTGACCTTAAAATGACAAGGACGGAGGCTGTGGCGAAGGATCTTACACGATAAAATGAATTGAAAAATTAACATTGTCGAGACTCGCTGCGGGGTATATTATAGTTGAAACCATAATTGAGGCCATTAAAAACACTTGCCTTTGCATTGAAAGCACTAAAGCACTTCGTCTGCAGGACTCACCTTTTTGGCAGAGAATGCTAGGTGTAAGTCGTTCGTCACAGTTGCAAGTATGCCATTTGGTGTAATACCCCACTTCACCTCTGTTGCATTGCTGCATAATGCAAATGCACTTTTTGTGACGACCATTGTCCCGTTGACTATGATCGGTGTCTGCAGCAACTATTACAAGAGAAAGAGAAAATAGAATCACGGTTAAAACCATTGATATCATCTTAATCACCCTTTTTCGTAATCTCCTAATTTCTAAAGCGCCACTCGAAAGCCAAGCGCGGGGCACCGGCTTATTCACCAGGACGTCTATAAGAGAAAAATTTATGAAGAACATAATCTTTGTCTTTAACTAACCTATAGCTTAGAAAATTAGACAGGATTAAGTAAATGTATCGGACACATGCCGAGAGGAGACTCGCTAAACACGGGCATCGGAAATTGAAGAGACAGACAGAAGAAAGGCAGATGATGCCGGATTGGTTGGTATCAGTGGGATCGGGAAGCAGAGAATCGGAAGAGGGTGGCCTTTTTCTTTCTAACTTTCAAACTACAGGAGAATTTGTTCTTTCAGAAGATCAACCTTGAAATGTCGCAATACAAAATTTGATTTTCAACATACCAAGGTTGAGCAACTGAAAGGACAAATAATTTATTAATGTTTTCTCTTGTTGAGATATCCAGGTCGATAAATTAAGAATAGAAACTTTTGGCAATACTAATTTACAGTGTGTGCGTCACTGTGCGTGTTTGCATACATTCCACATTTTAATTATAGGCGCAATATACACATACATGTAGACTATGCCTCAATTTATCTCCGAGAGCTATATGCTGCCTAGCGTTGGGTATTCAAGGACGTCGTGCCCTAGGCTCTGCCGAAAAGAGAGTCCCCTTAGAGTCTTAGTTACAATTGCTCGCATTGCAACCATTAAGAATCGAGGCTTCTCTGTGGTCGGCCGAGTGGTCTGGAATTGCCTTCCTTTAGAGCTGCGTCTACACCCTGAGACTACCTGAATCTTTGAATCCTTCCTCACTGAAGTTAAGACTTTTTTGGGCGCGCTGGAGCCGGGTGCGCTTCTGAGCTGTTTCCTTGAAGGGGCGCTATGTAAATTTCCGAACGAAGGAATTAAATATGCACCTGAGTTTTTGCATGTGTATCGGTAGCGCGGCTTGACATAGCCAATGCAGTTGACCAGTTTGTTCCTTGAACTCCAACAAGCTCCATTAAGATACGTTTTGTCTTGGTCACTGAACTCTGAAAGACACCACAGATAAATAAAATAAATTCACTGTACATGTAAGTAGATGATTGTTGACTAAATCATTCACTAATAATAATTATTTGAAAGGGTCGGCGTTTTTTAAATTTTTTAATCAAGTAAAAAGCTTTTTTAAAGTTTATGTCGAACTTTTCGTTCTCTATTGAAATCTGTCATCTAACGAATACGCTCTCAAATAATATGAGTTCAAGATCAGGAGGCTACGGCTAGGAATGGTCCATCCACCTTAATCTAACACTTAATCGGTACACCTCCGATATCAGTAGACACTATTCAATTACTAATTGAATTGAGATTTGGTTGAAAGTTCGTGTTATTCTGTGATGTTTTATGTCGTTTATTTTTACGCAAGAATTAAATTCCATGCAGATTTTGCAAGCAAAATTAATAAATTGCAATCAGTGAACTTAAAAATGGTAACGTTGGCCCATCTATTGCGCAATCCATCTGTAGATGGCTCACCACCGCTAATCCGCTTAGATACAAAACCACTGAAATTGGAACCAATATTAACTGATGGTTTATACTATGCTGAAAACAGAACTCCAAGCACTTGCCTGTTGGTTGATCCTGGACCGACGACCATTCAAAACTAACTCTTGCAGAGACACTTTGCGCATCTATGATGATAAACGTTTCATGTACTAATACTTGTCTTCCCAAAGAAATCTTGACGGTTCCTTGACTTTTTAGGTCATCAATGATAACCAATGAAAAACCTTGAACAGTCGATTTGCACCAGCGTCTAACATTTACATTTTTGTCAGGTAGATGCAGTTGATGATCCGTCGTAAAGCAACTCTTTCCAGAGCTTGTATTATAGCAGTATGACATCGATATAATATTATATGTGACTTTTCCAGTAAACCTAGCCTGGCACTGCGCTTCTTCCAATGACAGCCACAACCCTACACGAACGAAAAGCAGAGTCATGATCACTCAAGAGACAGATGCCCTCCCATAAATCATAATAAGGGCCTACGCTTAGGCATGGGCTTCAATGTGGAGAAACTATAATGAGATGTTAGGCTTTTATAGGCCTACTGATTCTAAAAGGAAGCCTCCCGCTATAGGCCTATCTAAAAAATTGTCCGTTCTAGAACAACAATTGTTCTTCGAATCGAATCAAACAAAACAAATCCTGAGGATAAAACCAGTACTTACATAGGCTAGTACAGAAGGTTTCTTGCAGTTTCTACAGAGAAGAGTTAAGCGAAGTATTTTTTTTTATTTAGGCCTACCTCCTATGATGCCTATAAACAACCGTGGAAACATTTCCTTTATATGTGGATCCTTCACCGTTCGATGAAATTTACTACAGATAAAGCAAGACTCCTCAGAAATCTTCTAACATTATCATAAATAATATTATTCACTGACTGCGATTCGACCATAACTAGGCAATCTATGGTCTAGGCCTATAATTATTTCGTTCGGTGCAGCATGCAACACAGCTGGTCTACCCATAGAAAGACTAATTATTTAGTTACTGGCAATTATTATTTTTACCATGCAATAAGCCAGGGCTGTTTTTAAGCAATTTTTGGAACTGCACATCCTCTTCTCTTCTTTCTCGAACCTCCATGGTAAATTACTCACAATCTGAGGAAAATGACCTATTTTTTACTGGTTTTATCTGCACGGAACGTGACGGAAGTGCTTCTACAACTGCACGAATCCATGTAGAACTGCGCATTTTGTGTAGAACTGCACGTTAAAAAAGCCCAGCAATAAGCTTACGCATTGTGACGATAACTTCTTTTGCATTTTTAGTTGGTGTCATTTCAGCATCCTGCTACTGTACACAGTACCAGTCGACAACTGTTTGGACACGACTATAACGTTCCGATAAAAATTAGTAATAGGATGTGTGGGGCCTATCCGCATGATTAATTTTTATGATAATAATATTATGATCAGAAGTAGTAACTGGTATTGAGGAGAGCGCAACACAATCAACTAACCAGGCTTATTTAGCGGCTTAGACCAGAACTCCGTTCTGACGCTTTAAGATGGTGCCAGTCCAGGACTCTTTTAGCGCGCAGTTGTACACAAAATGTGCAGTTCTAAATGAATTTGTGCAGTTGTAGAAGCTCTTGTGCATGTAGCTAAAAATAGTAGGCCTATGCTAGCGGGACTTTGGTCCCTTTAGGTCTTCCCTTTGTATCCCTACATAGTACTGATTTGAAATTGTATCATGTTATGTTCTTCTTGGGAACAATAAAAAAAACTATGTTATATTATGTTATATTATAGTAAGAAAAGGCGATCGCCATCCGATTTGAAGTAATTTGCCATAGAGGATAGGGATGGAAAAGAAGAAGAAGCTGTGCAGCTCCATCAATTCCTTTCGAAAAGTTCTGTGCCAGTCATAAGCATGGAGGAAAGAGAGGTTCTACGATTTGCTTTGAAACAGTGTATGCGTGTATCAGAGAACCTGTCCACGCCTTTAATGTAATTTACACGGCTACTGAGGAATGGCAGATCAAATAATTATGTATTAAAACGAGCAGAAGCGATTCCCTAAATGTTAGATATGCTAATGAGCTTATGACTAGTGGCAGGTTGTTCCAGAGAGACGGACCACAAAGCAAGGGCGGATACAGAAATTTTCGACGAGGGGCCCAAAATTTAGGGTCTTGGTCCAGGAAACAGGGAAAAAATTTCGTCTTGGTCGCCGAAAAAACGGATGACCTTTTTTTAGTCATCAGCCTCGAATTTCCCAAAAAGATACCTTTTCCATCCGCCCTCCGCCCCAAAAAACTGCGGAACTGACACACGGACCTACTCAGAGGAGGCCACGCTAACTTTTTGGGCCAGAATAGCTGGTAAAAAATAAAGAAATTTCTAAATGGGGGGCCATGGCCATTTTGGCTCCCCTGGATCCGCCCTTGCAACAAAGCAAAACCCGCGCCGACGTGTGACAGAGTGGGATGGCCGTGCGCTGACCAATGACCATGCGATGTTGAAAACAGCCAACACGAATATCTCTGAGGAGCAAAAAGTTAAACTTCATACGATTAAACCATGTACCCCTTCAGGCAGGTTTAGGCATCGCCATAATTATTATGTGCTGCCTCTTTCCGACATGCGGGTTGATAATTATAGTCTAGCTTATATAATAATTTTTTGTATTGTATGGTGTTTGTAACTTTGTATGTATGTGTGCGTGCGTGTGAAAATAATTACTTGATGAAAAATTAGGACATTTTGTCGAATGAGTCTGTAAGCTTAATTATGTCTATAATTATGTCTATCTCTCTTTATGTCTATTTATATATTATGTATAACTGGTATTTTATATCTAAAATTCAATAATATGTGCCCAACATTATATATATATATATTAAATACCCACATGTATATGAACCGTTATATAGCACCTTACAATAACCTCACGAAGGCGCATAACGTGGCTACCGGACAGTTCTGGACAAGTGCGACTAAATTGACTTTGAGAATAATTTTCATGAGATACATGCGATGCAGTATCGCGAATAATTGGTAATGGTAATGCGTTCCAGAATGAGAGTCCAATGCATGAGAAGGCGCGATGGGCCTTGATACGGTAGCGTGGGACTATCAAGTCGCCGCGAGTCGCAGAGCGCAGAGACCGATGACCAGGTTGGTTGCAGACGAAAATACAGAGCTCCCTAATGTAGATCTAATCCGTCGCCAGCCCAACAATTGACGCTTGTCCCATGACGATGATCTTGAATGTCATTCTGCCCACGACCGGGAGCCAGCGCAGCGTGTCAAGTATAACCTGTATGTTGATATACGAGAGAATTTGGGCAGATCAGCGATGACTCGGGCAGCACAGTTGAGGACAGACAGTAGCTGGCGTATCCAGAACTTTGGGAGACCCCAGGCCCGCATTAAGGCAGGTGCTAAGGGTGCTGCAGCACCCGGGTCCGCAGTTTTTAGGGGCCCGAATGTTTTGAAATGATGAATTTTCTAAACGGGAATGCTGGCAGCATTAATAGGCTAAATACGAAGTCATCGTCGACGAAATTTCTGCAAAGTTCTGAACTAGGGTAGCCTAGTTGAGAACTTTGCAGAAATTTCGTCTTATCGCTCTTGGTTTGGCTGCAGATTGTGGTAGGCCATTTCTCCAGCATATTATAACAGATCTCTACATTTTTTTATCCATCGGGTTCAAATCCGGAGATTTGAAGCCATTAACTTTTCTCAATGAAACCAGAACAATTGCCATTGAGCCGATCTCCCTTCATCTCCGGCACATTTCTTAACTCTCAATTAAGCTCCGAACTTTTCTGCAATCATTGTTTATTAGAGTAAGCGGTGATTATAGCTTTATCTCCATGACCTTGCTCATGAAGTGTTTCAGCACACATTTTGTCTGCCATTAACACCTTGTGCATTTTAATTCTATAGAAATTTCGAATTTATTCTTCAATAAGATAATAGTTATTATTCATTTGAAAAATCCTTTATTTACCAACGTGATTGTCGTCTTGCTAAATGATGTTAAAGTGACGTAGATTTATGCTGGCCGCATGTCTTTTCTCTAAATTGTGATAATATTATGATTGTCTATCAATAGCAAGTTTATTTTAACCAATTAATTGCGATGTGACTTAATAAAATCGTTTTCTGTTACTTTTTGCTGTATTATGTTTCTGAATCGTCAAACAACAGTGGGTAGTCTCATTAGAAGTGACATAACTTTTCTTCAGTTTGAAATATCTTTATGAAATCCGGCCATCGTGTGTAAATATGAAATGTCTTTAAGACTGCAAATACCGATTTAAAAATTCTTGCTTCTGACCCAGATACTGGCAAAACCATAGAGGTATTTTTTATGGCCCACCCTGTATATTTTTAAGCAATTCAATTAGTTAAAAACTTAAAATATCCACATGTTCAACTAGGCTATGCTCTAACAGAATAACTACAGCGAGCTATACAATTAACTTAACTAATTAGCTTGACCAATTGTTAGTTTGTAGATAAGTTCATTTGTTATGATTGTTATTTCTTTACAAAATCTTTAAAAAATCATATGTCACTTGTCCACCACTAGGTTTCTGTTTGGTGATATAGGATCAGGCCTTTTGTGTACATCAGAAATCTGATGCTTCTCAAACGTTGATTGTGACTTTAGAGAAATACGACTTCGATTTTGTCACAGTTACAACTTATAGGAACAATAAGCATGCATATAAAACTTTTCTAAATTGTCCAAAACTCTCGATTAATTATTGATACTTCGGAGTAAAAACTGCAAGCTTCAGCAAACATCAGACATGGACCTAATAACTGTGAACTGTATACTTGTATAATGAGTTTGATTACTTGTGTACATTGAACAGATCTTTGGTAACAAAGTATTATATTAAAAATGCTCTTGCAGTCTTTTTCAGCTCTTCATTCTTGTTTCGTTTCGCTGCTGTTCTGCCTTTTAGGGGCGATACAGAGGATCATACGTACCGCATGCAACCGATCACATGTAAAATGAAAATTACCAATGGTCCTAATTACATGCAAAATATTGATGTGAAAATGAGTCAGATATACAAAGCACAAAATCAGAGCACATAACAGAGTGTAAATGTAATGGAAGGAAAGGCAAGACTAACTTGAAAATCTAGGCCTAATAGAGGAAGGCGGTTTTTATCCGAATAATTATGATAACTGGTCAAGACATATCCATGCAGGCATTCAGCTGGTTTTTAACTGTTTCAGCTTCATCGGCTCAGCATAAACTGCATTTGGATCTTGAGTAACAACGTTTCTACTTTCAACTCCAGGTTTTATTGCAATCGCCTCCAAATTAATTGGATCTGTAACTCCAACTCTATTTCCAATTGATTCCGATTACTTTCTTGGCTTGATCGGTTGAGAATAAATCACATTGGGATCGCTCATTGGGATTGCTTTAGCAAGAGAATAAACATCATTTTGTTGATCACCGGTTGCACTGCTATGGCCTAGGACGGATGCAGTAGCTGTAGACTTATGATCTGGCTTGAACGGTTCTACATACTCTGACGTTTCTGGCTCGAATGGTTGGGAATAAACGGGATTGACAGCCACTGCCATCTTGTCTAGTTCGGCGTAGACGACGCGTTTGCCCATGTCTACTGCTTCACCCGTTGGTTGAACGCTGGCGTAGACGGTGCTCTTGGAAGGCGCTGGCTGTTGGGTCAATTCCAACTCGGTGTAGATTGGCGCACCTTCAACTGATAGTAACTGTTCATAATGATTATCTCGAACCGTTGTTTCATATCCGGAAGAGACCGCTTCGTTCTCATTAGTTCTCGTCATCGATACTTCGCTTCGTCCACAACTACGTAAAACCACAAGTGGTGGACTATATATTATGTCGCATGAAGTTGGGAGACTAAAATTTTTTGCTGCAGCATAATTATGAGTTTTATGATCCTTAAAAATCAAATTCCAACTCATACATTTTTAGTAGTGCATAGAATATGCACTCTTTCGGGTGTCACGCAATTTTGGAAGCCCTACATTAATAATAATTATGAAGTCGCACATCATGATTTGTGAAGTTGCTGAAACCTCTAGACCTAGACGAAGACCAAGGCTTAGACGTTAAAACTCGCCAAGACTCTGAACCTCGATACCAAGACCAAAAAAACCTCCTTCTGTAGATTTTTTGCTGCAGTTCGGTTTGGCAATCTATAGCCTAAGCTTAGAGATGTAGGCCCAACGATAATTTACTGATTCCAAGATGTTTCGCCTTTTATCTACACCAGTAAAAATACATTTAGCAGCCGCCATTTATATAAGTTTTCTCTCTTTTTTTCAGAAAATTCATGTTCGGTAACGGATCTAATTTTTCGTGTAGGCCTATGCAGCTATAAAAATTTGGAGATGTAAAAATTCCTAAGCAGGTTCAGATCAATTGCACAGAAAACAACGACAGTTGTTACATATAAGTTGTTACTACTGCAGTGGCGGCGCTAGGGGAATTAAAGGGGGTTAAGCCCCTATAAACGGCAACCCTGGGGCTAGGTCCCATAAAAAGACATCCGGGTTTATTAACATGCAAAGCTGAAAAATTTCCACGATTTTCGATTTTCGATCATCCGGATGACTAAAAAAGGGTCGTCATTGGCGGATGAAAATGGAAAATTTCCATGAGATTGCGACTGGATGACAAAAAAATGTCGTAAGAAATTTTGACGGATGAGAATGGAAAACTTTCTCCGCGAGGATTCAGCCCCCAAAACTGAAATCCTGGCGCCGCCACTGTAGGCTACTACTGTAGTCTTAAAACCATTAAAATCCATATTCTATTTTTTATTTATACTTACAATTTTCGCTTTCGAATGATCAAGATGACGGCCACGAAAATAAAAGCAACCACCAGCAAAACAAGAAGGATGAGGAGAATCTGAGTTAATTCTGCTACAAAATCAATGCAACGTACATGTAGCTTAACTGACTGCAGCAATGCAGCATAGGTAGCGTGTTACAGTAGTTTGTATTTGTGTTGGTCAAAGTTATAGTTTGTGATTATGTAACACAATATAGAGTAAAATATGGTACAAAAAGTTATGCAGCGCAATACAAAAAGACTTTGCAACAATACAGTACAATCACACGAAGCGCATACGAACCTTCGTGCCATGGCTTCAATATTGCACTTAGTCACGAGACAACACGGCACTTTGCAGCTTGAATTTAATAATTATTATTTGCAAAGTCATTTGATAAAGATAAATTAATTTTTAAAATCATGCATTTTATATTTATCGTAAAATTACCTGTTGATTTAGATGTCGAAGTTGGCGCGAATGTAGTGGTTAGCTTGCCAGATAAATGATCTGGCGCGTAATGAGTAGGCCAAATAGGCCTAGTCGAAGGTGAAAGAGTCTTTCCAGTTACCCCTGTAGCAGTAGTAGCCGACATAATGATAATTAGGCTATACGTTTAGGTAGTGGCAGTTGGAACTTCAGAATTACTTATTTCCCAGGAGTGGTAGGAGTGGCGACGGTGGCTTTGGTTGAGGTGATTGTAGTGGTAGTGTCAGAAGTAGGCTAGTGTTGTTGACAATATCAGCAGTATTTGGCGTAGGTGGAAATAAAAGAACTACTGGTGATACAGACAATACATGAAATCATCTATTACACCACAATCATATACTAAAAACCGATAAATAAAACTCACAACAATTGCTCCGCTATAGGCTAATACCTTTTTAAAAATATGACAGAATGATGTCCAGATTTATTTAGATAATTTCTAACATGAAAGCGCAAACTAAGCTCAAAACTCTGTTTGAAATGTTTTATATATTTGCCAGTGTGTACATGCTGAGCCTGACGCAAATCTACCAATAGAGTTGTCAACGCAAATCAGCTACATTTAGAGTATTTAAGCCGTGAGACACACCTTCACGGCAGACAACGCAACAACTTCGATTGCAGTTGCAATTCCACGATTCACCGTGAGGCGCCAAATCACCAGCTATGAATGTTTTTTTCCTGTTTAGGTCAATGCACACTTGCTGGTTTTCTGAAAAGTAACTGGAAAGAGCCTCTCTCGAGTCAGTAGGCATGTCATCAGTCATTTCAGAACCTAGTTACAAAAGAAAATAAAACAACAATTAACCGAAAGAGTTTTTGAAGATTTTGAATAGTTTTAATCGCGTTTGCTTCAACGCTTTTTTTCTCTCAAAAATGCAGCCATGGACTTATTTTCATTTCAATTTGGTACATTTCTCTTCCGAAAATTATTGATAGCAACGAAAACTAATAGCAATAGGCCTAGAACTAAACGCATTCTTTTGATTAGGCCTACTATATTCTTTTATTAGACCAACTTTGGAGCCACTTATCCAATTGGCTCAATTCATGAGTTGTTGCATGGAGCATGCAATCTTTTGTAGGCCTACTACCAAATGTATTAGGCCTAATAACAAATATTGTGAGTTGGGCCTATGTCTATGGCGTTCGGTAGGGTCTAATAATCTTATTAAGCGAACACATCTCGCTCACAGGACACACAACTTGATGAAACTGTAGAAACTACATTCCCTTTGCTTTGTGCATCTATGTGAACCTCACTATTTCCAGCTTCCTGTGGTATGCCTACTTTTCCTCTTCTACATGAAGAATATTTTCCAAAACGGATGAGGAGTTCATAATTTATGTCCAGGTGTATGACCGTCGCGACACAAATATATAAATTGTTGATTCGATATTCATGCCTTGGCGTTATTAACTGTAGTCATTGATAATATCTACCTGCAGTGATTGCATTTAATTTGCCAGATTGCAGCACATAAAAAATCTTTAAATGCACCTGATCGTTCGCATATGTAGGGGTGTTGCAAGTTGACAGCATGCCTACCATCCGAGGTGTGCAATGGCTGTTCATCCAATGAGTCCACACAGTGAAGTTGATGGGGCCTGAAGCCTGAAAGACACCGAACGATATTTTATTGCCTAGTGTGATTGTGTGCTGGCAATAGCCTGCTGCGGATTTGGAGTTAGCCAGTGAAATTTTCGTTCCTGCGAAAAGTAGAAGCTATTTTTTGAATTTATTTTCCGCATTGCATATCAGAAATCAATGAATACATTGACCACACGTTAGATCTATCTGTTCGAAGATAACCATGCGAGGTACGATAAAGGCAACTGTCCATAGGCGGCCAGGCCTGATTTAATAAAACGCAGAAGCTACACGTAACATTTCAAACGCATTGCCACCCTCCGACCTTTACGCACGTCGCACAGCCCTCTCAACATCCAGCTCATGACCCGCGCCAGCGCAGTATCTTATAGGCATTAAAACAAAACATTGGGCTGCCTAACACAGATTGAATGGGTAGCATACTAGACAAACATTTAGTGAGTCGTAGAGTTGAGAACGTACCAAGGACTGTTTGCTAAGAACTGTTTGACTAAAGGCGCGTAGCCATTGCCGAAATTGTTTTGCAGGCATTAAGCGGCGGCTTATCAATGATCATGATCAAGGAAGGGAATTGATAAAGGCGGTTTGGATGCAAGAAGGTGTTTGTGGAAGATGTTGCAAACATATCCTTTGTTATTGTAATTAGTAGGCCTAACTTATATGGCACTCTATCTGATAGACTATGCAATGTATCAGCAGATGGCGCATCACAACAAGGTCTGTCTAATGAGTGCATCATCTACGACATCAATCCTCGAAGATACATTGTGAAAATAAGGTCAACCTACTGTAGGCTACACCGTATTATCAGAGCGGTTTATCATGCAAGTTATACAACAGTTGGTTTGTAGACAACAAGCGACTGGCTGATTCGAAATACTTACCCAGTTGTTGAGCGTTATTGAAAAGACATAACGTAACGCAAGTCTTTACTGAATGTGCGTAGCAGCAGAGTAGCCTGGTCTCCCCGTCACTGTTTGAAGTCGCACGTTTGTTAGTGTGGTACTGCTCCTTTTCCATTGATACACTAATCCCTACATGAATGAAGATGGAGCAATAATCATCAAAGATACACAATTTTATAACAAATCGTGATAAATCTATTCCTATGTGGCAATGCGAATTACGAAATATAAGAATACCGGAATATAACGTCATAGATACCGAATATGAAGCAAGTCTTCAGCCATATGAATTTCTTGTCGGCCCGGACACAGGCTTAGTCTCTGCTCTTCGGTTCAAATCAAATTCAATTTAAACAACTAATATCTAGTCACGTACATACCCCAAGTAGGCTAATTGCGAAAGCGCCTCGGTTTATAGCCACAACCATGGAAGCTAACGTCTTCTAACAAAATCGTTCTAGTCTCAAAGTTCATGATAATAAATGCGTGAGGATAAGAACTTCAGTTCAACATTTGTGTAGGAGGAGGAGGTGGAGTATGTAAATTTCCCGCAGTTTCTTAATATAGGCTAAGAATTAAAGAGAAGTGTATTTGCTAACCTGCAAGGAGACCTAATAACATCCACCGAAACATTTCCTCCATCACTCGATGCTTCCCAGCTAGAGGATTTTTACTATAGACAAACCAAGACTCTTGCAACGTCATGAATGGTAAACTGTTAGAAATTGCATCAATTGCGATCCGACCGTAACTCGATGCAACACGTGACACAGCAGAACGATAGCCTAAGTCGGTTACTGGCAATTTATCCCAGTAACCGAATTAGCCTATCTAATATTTTCATTTTTCAGTTGACGTGATTTCAGCATCCTGCTAGAGTCGACAACTGTTTGGGCACGACTGTAATGTTCCGATAATAATATTGTCCTTTACAGTTAGCAGGATGTATGGGGCCCACCCGAATGATTTACGATAATTATCATCATAAACGTCACTGATAGCAAGGGACACCCACAATCAACTGTAATAAGGGCTAATTATTTTTAGCGGATTAGACCGGAACTCCGTCACTGCCGGATGAGAATGGTGCCAGTCATGAGAATGAGGAAAATAGGAGATCGACGCTCCGTTTTTAAATAGTGTATGCATGTATCAGAGAACCTGGACAGAGCTCTTGTTGGAATACACCTCTCTCTTCTTAAGACCTATTTTTCTCTAGGGATTATCGCACCGGGACCGCTACTGAATGGCCTCGGCTGTGAGCGGCGATATAGAAATTACTAATTACATTACATTACATTACATTACAATTCACATGGACGATCCGGCACGGCTACCGAGGAAAGGCAGATCAGATATGTCTTATAACGAGGAAAAGCGATTCTTTAACTATAAGGCATGCTATAGTGAGCTTATCAACAGTGGTAGGTTGTTCTAGGGAGATGGACCACAAAGAAAACGGGGTCCAGCTCACAACGACGTGGGAAAAAGAGGATGGTTGTGAGCTGACTATGCGATGTTGAAAACAGCCAACGCGAAGAGTTCCGAGATAGAGACTGGTGGTGAAACCAGCGATCGAAGGACTCAAACCGTGAGGATCAGAAAGAGAAACTTCATAATTACGATTAAACAATTTTCTCATTTTGGCAGGTTTTGGCATCACTATATTATTGTAATTGTAATTGAAACATTTATATAGCGCCGCTCACAGATTCAGTGTGAGGTGTACTTCCTCTTTCCCACACGCGGGCCATAATAATTATTATCTTATATATATATTTTAGTAAGGGGTTTTTTTGTTGCCAGGTTAGGTATGCACGGCCAAAGTACCTAAGCAATCGACCCCAATTCTTCGCAGGGGGGGTCGGAGTCGACCATACGCCCCACTTTGGGGGTCGGCGAATTTCTGCCATCATGGGGGCCAGGGTGGGGGAGGGTGGGGAGAGGGTGAAGGGAGGGTAGGAGGGAGGGTGAGAGGGAGGGTCGGCGGGAGGGTGGGAGGGTGGGAGGGGAGGGTGGGAGGGAGGGAGGGTAGGAGAGTGGGAGGGATGGAACGAGGGTTGGAGGGATGGTGGGATGGAGGAAGGGACGAAGGGAGGAATTGGCGGGGAACGGCCCGAATCCTAAAATTACCGGGCAACGCCGGGTGCCCCAGCTAGTAGTTTATATAATTATAAATTATGTTGTGTACGTACGTATGTGCGCGTGAAAATAATTACTTTAGGTCCAATTTACACGGGTTCCAATGCCCTAGATGTGACATCGTGTTTCGGGAAGTAAAGACCAAAATGGTTCTAAAATCATGGTTATCAATTGCTACTACAGCTGTTGACCTAAGACTTAGTTTATAAACATCTTCGCTATAGCCTACGCGGACAGCTAATTAGATCTATAAACACAAAACAAACATTTAATTTATCTCAACTATTAGATGAACTGTGAACTGAAAATTCGACACCAGTGTGAACCAAGTGAGTTTAGTCTCTTCACAATGAGCATTATAATATAGTCTGGCGCATATTACTATAAGAGCCTCTGGGTCTATGGACTATAATTCTGACCATACAAATATTGTAAGCTGCACAATAATAATATTGTATTTGCAATTAGGCTGATTCTAAAATTGCGCCTGGAGGCTCTGTAGGATTATTGCCTTCTGTACTGACACAAGGCAATGGTAGGATCCGGCTGTAACCGAATTGACAAGACAGTGACCTAGATCAATGAGCTCTAACAGGGAGTGATTGGCGCACGAACATTTCTGTGAAAGTGAATCTGTCCGAGGATATAAGGAAACATGGAGACCTATTATTTTGTGAATTGTGTTGAATTTCCTTCATGTTCCTAGTTTGGTGACTGAAAATGCCTGGGCTATGTGCAGTGAGTTAATTATTCATGAAAGGTTACTAATTATCTTAAGAATTCTTGATTCTTCTTCTTCTTCTTCTTTTTTTCTCTTCTTCTTCTTCTTCTGTCAGGCGCATGTCCTACGCCAACGATGAGGCCTCAATATGCCGTCTCCATCTTGCTCGGTTTCTGATTTTATCCACCGCGTCTCTCATATCCATGTTCTGTGCTGCTAGATCTTCTTTTCTTGCTTGCAATTGAATAGGCGCCCTTCTCGCCTGCTGCACTGATTTCTCTTGTTGACGACCTGAATGGCCCCGCTACCATTCCTGCCGGACGCGGATCCTTTGCAGGGAAAGCCCCGTTGACGTCGTTACCCACTTTTCTATTTGGTTACATTTCATATTGAGGTTACTTGGTCCTTTGCCAGGTGGTGACCAATCCTCTCCTGGCAGGGTAAGGAAGCCGGTGGGCCTAGCAGCAAGCCTCTTTCGCCCTCAGGTGTCCTTCCAGCACCTGCCTCCTGCGTTGGCCAGCCGTTTTCGGGGTTCCTGGTGAGCCTGTCCACCTCGCGTAACGCCCTAGGAGGTTCTTCGACCGAAGCCTTCACCTCTGATGGTATAGCCCCCACCAGGCAATCCCTTACTTGGCCGTTCACCCTCCCCCCCCACTCTTGCATGCCTTCATTTGTACACCGCAAATTTTTGTTTAGGTCTACTGATAGATTGCGTTTTACTTCGATGCCGCAGATACTTTGTAGAGTGTAGACATCGTTTATTTTAAACGCCAGAAACAAACAGCGTCGGTTTTGTGGCAGTTGTAGGTCTATCCATATACAAACTCATGCGTTTGCAATACTGAAAATTATTTATCCAACGCTCTCAATTAGTGATGCAATTGTATAGAGCAACTGACCAAAATTAGCTTAAGCACTTTACTTTTAGTAATACAAAATTTATCGTTAAAACATTCATAATGCCAAAAAAGACTCAGTTTTGGTCAGACTTAGGCTACTCTAACTATTTAACTGGTATGAGTCATACAATAAACTTAACTAATTACCTTAACGAAAATAATGTTAATTCATAGATGAGTTCATTTTTAGGCGTATCAATTTATAAACATCACAGAGGTCTTGTTTAGTGATAGATTCTGACGTAGGCTACTCAGATGCCTCTCTCACGTTGATTGCCACCCTAGAGAAATACAACTTCGGCTTGCTCACGGTTACGCAGATACAAAAAGCATGTATTTACAACTGTCTAAATTGTCAAAAACTCTCGATTATTGATAAACTTACTGACGGAGCAAGAACTGTAAGCCGCTGAAAACGTCAAATAGGAGCTTAATAAATATAAGCTCTAAAGTGAGTTCGCTGACTTGTGTACATTGAGCTTATATTTTGTGAACTAAGCTTTTAATTAATTAGTGCTCTGAGATTTTCTTTTTTCATCTCATCATTCTTGTTTTGCTTCGCTGTTGTTGCTCTTTGGCGCTATAAAGGCAATCACTGCTCGTAGGTATTATAGGCTACCTAATGAAACCGATCACAGGCAAAATGAAAATCATCTATGGTCCTCATTTCATGTCAAATATTTATATGTAAAAAGTCAGAAAATACTACTGCAGTGAACCAGAGCACATAACAGAGCTACATGTAAAGCTTGATGGAAGAAAAGACAAGATTAGACAACACGTCAGACAGAGGAATACGATGACAGACAACGGAATAGCCATGCAGGCATTCGGTTGGTTTTTAAGACGACTTCTTCACCTTCATCGGCTCAGCGTAAACTGCATTTGGATCCTGAGAAGCAACTCCTCCAGCTCCAGGTATTACTCCAATCGTTTCCGAATGAATAGGATCTGTAGACCCAGTTGCTTTACCAGATGGTCCCGATGACTTTGTTGGCTTATTCGGTTGAGAATAAATCACATTTGGATCGCTCAATGGAATTGCTGTAGCAAGAGAATACCAGCTGCGCGGTTATGGTTAGGGAAAGGTGCAGTAGCAGTATTCATTTTATCTGGCTTGAATGGTTCTGCATACTCAGTGTTGATGGCTGACGTTGGTGACTCAAACGGTTGAGAGTAGACGGGACTAAGAGACAATGCTGCTTTGCTGCTATTCATTGGCTTTTGTTGGTCGTTCATTGGAAGGTCTATATCTACATAATCGGCGCTTTTGCCCATATCAACTGCTACGCTGGTGGGTTGCGTGCTGTAGACGTTGGAAGGTGTTGGATCAAGGGTCATAATATCCAGTTCATCATAGATGTGGTTACCAGCTGGAGCAGTACCTCCTGACGTTCCGTTGTCTGCATATACGTTTGTAACCGTTTCACCATGTGATGTGTATGTCACGGGTGACAGTTCGTTTCGTTTTTCGCTGTATAAAGAACACAAAGGCGAAATCTGATTCTTGTCACAGCAATATTTGAGACGGAAATTAATTTGTTCTGCACACGTCTGGAGTCTTGAGAGGTCAAAGCCTAAAGTATATGTTTGGACATGCGGAAACGGTGTCCCAGGACATGGAATTGTTTTTCAATGTTTGATTCACGCTAGTTCAGCTCTTCCTACATACATTTTATGTGAATATTCGTTTTTTTATCAACGTGACAAGCACATAGTAAGACTACATGATATAAATTAAATATATATAATTATATATATATTCGTTTAATTCTTGAAAAAGTGCAGGATGACACACCGCAGCCTGGTACAAAGTGACGTTAAGAAAAAACAAAATGAAATAAAAGCGTGTTCCTAAATGGATCATTGTTAATAAGATTAAATGATTTAATGATTGTTAGCGCTCATGTAGAGGGCTCTGGAAAAAGTTTTTATTGTCCTTTTGCGGGAGCCGGAAATTATGACGTCGAGGTCGAAGGTTGTAAATCGTAATAGTCATTGGGAGAAATAGGTCGCGAAGGACATGGCAACTGTTCCATGTGACAGCGCGGAGCAAGCGCTCGTCAGATTCCCCAACCGTCTCAGCAGCAGAGGGCGAGACCTAGTCACAGATGATAACGATTTAAATAGATATCTAACAGCATGACAGTCCGAGATGTACATTATCGTTATGCCCAACTGCTTACTGTGTATCCGCCCCTAGAGAGTGGACGGCAGAGTCAACCTTATGGGACAGCGGGTGTCGAAACCTCGTCATTCTGATCTTCGAGCTAGCATGCAGGGCTTTTTTAACGTGCAGGTGTACACAAAATGTGCCGTAGTTCTAAATGGATTTGTGCAGTTGTGGAAGCACTTCTGTACAGTTAAAACTAGCAAAAAAAGGTCATTGCCCTCCGATTGAAAGTAATTTACCATGGAAGATGTGAAAGGAAATAAGGAGTTGTGCAGTTCTAATAATTCCTTAAAAACAGCCCTGCTAGCATGCTACCATTCAGCAATTCTCCTTGGTAGTTACTCGACGCCGCTTAATAGATGCAATATCGAGGTTGGCCTGGCGTGAAAGTCTTCCTTAAACTCGATGGTGTCTTGACGTTTTGATGGTGAACGTCTTTTGTGACGTTTACTGCTGTTACAGTTTCTGTACAAGTCATGTTCATGTTGTATAATGTATTAGGCCTACAGAAAATTGTCGGCCTACATATATTTCTGTGTAAATAGCCATGGGCGTGTAAAAACTTTAATAAATGTTGTGTAATTCTCATACTTGGAACTCTCAGACGTTTCTCGTTGGACAATCTTGCAATCTTATGGAAGCAGAATTGTTATAATATTAAATCTTATAACTTACAATTTCCGCTTTCTCATGAATAAGACAACGGCAGGGATGATGATAACTATCGTCACACATAAAAGAAGTACAAGGAGAATTGTGTTTGTGTAGGATGAGTTGCTTTCTTCTACAAAAGCAATTGAAACACACCGCCTTTAACGCATTAAATAAACAACTTAAAGCCAAGGTTCAAAATATTAATGCAATATAGCTGATTGCAGTTGTGTTATGCGGAGGTGAGCTCGGAAAATTAGTGTACCTCGAGTTAATGATAGGCTACATCGTTATGTTGCAATGGAGCACAATAGGCTACAATATGGCACAATGCAATGCAGCGTAGCCCTATAATTATACTAGGTGCATGCAATAATAAAATGCAATACGATACAACGACGGACAATTTTATCCGAAAGAATCTTCCTAATAGTTTTAAAAGGTGCATGCTATCCTACTTGGTAGCTCGGTAACTCAGCGCACGAAGAGTTGAAAACATGTGCCTGACTTATGAAAAGCTTAAGTAATTTTAAAAATTTGCACAAAATTTGCATAATTATTTATCTTAAAATTAACTGCTGATGGTGTTGGTGGTGAATCATTTGACGGTTTCTGAGTCGTAGGCCTATTATTTTGAAGTTGCAATAGTATTTCCGTTACCAGCAATTCTCGAGTGATTGGTAGCGTGAGATTGAATGTTAGGCGTAACAGCGGGGTCTTTGGCAGTGGTCGTCGTTGTTCTAGGAGTGGCAGTGGTGATTGTCGTCTTTCCAGAAGTGGCAGTGGTGGTTGCCGTCTCTCTAGGAGTGGTAGTGGTGGTTGTTGTATTTGTTGCGGGGCTATCTATAACAGAAGCACAAATAGACCTAATTTTTCATGGTTTCGTATTTTCCCGATTTATCATAAAATTAGTTACCAGCTGATAGTGCTGACGATGCGGAAACAGAAACTGCTGTAAGCTTACTGCTTCTATCGTCTGTGTCAGATACAGGGATACGTCACAGTGACCCTCATGCATTCGTTTTATCTTAAAGCATCTGGATTGTTGTAACTTGTAATTCTGTCCTTGGGGTTCTCCCGGGAATCAGTCTGAATCAGCACCAGTCCATCCTAAATTATGCAGCACAAGTCGCAGCTCGTGAGAATAAATTTTGACATTATTATAGGCTTATCGCAATAAAATATGTGAGAGGAGCTGCGCTGGAATCCGGATGCCTGCCGAGATAATTAATTCACTTATGGCACGGTATGCGGACGTTTAGTCAACGGACTATTCCTCAAGGACCGTTCGTCAACAGACTGTTCATTAGCCGGACGATTCGTCAAGTGGACAATTCGTCAAGGGACTGTTTTCTGAGGAATGCCATCTCTGTTATTTTAGTTGGACAATATTAGTATTTGTACAAATATAATTATTCAGTAAGTTATAGCTTTGTTATATCATTATATGATAGTATCATATTATATTAAAATAGCAAACAATAACACAATAATCATCATAATGGTCGATAATATCACGGTATTTTACAACAGTTCTTGTTATAGGCCTACAATGATGTAGACAGCAACTGAAAACCTTGATCACTTTGCAAACATTTTTCTGGTGGACATGTCATTGATGGGAGGGGTAACTTCCCCCTCGGGTGATGTCTGGATTAAACACTGTTGGTCTGACCTGTGACTGGCTACGTTGACACTCGCTCTTACACTTCCACTCGAGCTCGTTGTGCGTTGGACTACCTTCGTGGAACAGCCTTCCATTTACCTAGGCCTATGCTCCGTCACCGCCGTAGCATGCAAACAGTTCCATACTGTTTTAAATGCATTGCTGTTGATCGGACAGATGACCATATTACGAGCCGCGCTTTTGCGATGCACTTAAAATAGACTAACGATTGGTATGTATAGATACAGCTTACGTTTAACATCTGAAGAAGAATTTTTCTGATGTGATGATGATGATGATGATGCAATCTCTGCTGTTACAGCATGAGTGATTTCTTGCTCTGAAGAAAGTACCAACATCTAGGGTGTTTTATATGTTACCTGATAATACAATTTATACAAAATTCACGAAACGCTACCTGCAACATTGTGGAAGTTATCTTGAAACTCACGTTACATGATTTCATCTATTGTGTTTTGCCTTCGGCCAAACGATCATTCAGACACTAATAATGAAACACCCACCGTCGCTCCTAAAGATATAATTTTAAAGAACCACCAAAATACTCACGTGTCATGGCACTTTTAAATATCAACTGTTTATTATATATACAAGGGTCAGGTGGAGCTCACTGAAAACTATACCACAAGATTACGAGAATTCATTTCCGACAAAATATTGTGGGTCATGGGGTTAGGTGGGGTTAGGTGCTGCTCTATAATAAAATTATCTACATACTTCGAGTTGATTATATTCCTCTTTGAATTGGGTCGCTCTAGGTTATTTTGGTTCATTTACTGAACTACATTTTTATGTTTTAGCTCTTTTCCGTGTGACATATGGAACTGCTATGTTCTACATGCATACCATACACACATAAATACATACATACATACATACATACATACATACATACATACATACATACATACATACATACATACATACATACATACATACATACATACATATGTACATACATACAAACATACATACGTACGTACATACATACATACATACATACATACATACATACATACATGTGGAGCGCGGTGGTGTAGTGGTGGCGTCGTTGCCTTGAATCCGGAAAGTTCGAGGTTCGAATCCACCTCACCGCGTAGGGACCATGGGCAAGTCCTTCACTCACGATTGCTCAGCGCTTCGGCGTGAAACTCCGATGCAGTGTTCGCTCTGCATTCGGGAGCGCCTCTGAGTAGCGAGAGCTTGAAGGGGCGCTATAACAAGTGCACATACAAACAATACATACATACATACATACATACATACATACATACATACATACATACATACATACATACATACATACATACATACATACATACATACATACAAGCATACATGCAAACTTACATACATACATACACACATACATAGATACATACATGCATACCTGCATGCATGCAAGCATACACACATACACACATACACACATACATACTTGCATTGCATACATGCATGCATACATACACACACACACATACATACATACATACATACATACATACATACAAGCATTGCATACATGCATACATACATACATACATACATATATACATAGATACATACATTACATACACACACATACATACATGCTAGCGTGGTCCACAAATCATAGCCAAAAAATTAAGTTTTTAGAATTCTTTCTCCACAAGGCT
>OX457050.1:7714494-7929494 GCA_949752735.1 Lumbricus terrestris | reverse complement strand
CACAAGTACAGCTCTGCCACAGAGTGCAGCTCTGCGACGCAAGAGCAGCTCTGCCACACAAGAACAGCTCTGCCACACAAGTACAGCACTGCCACAAAAGCACAGCAATGCTACACAAATAATCTCTGCCACACAAGGAACATCTCTGCCACACAAGTATAGCTCTGTCCAACCGTACAGCCCTGCCACACAAGTACCCCCTGCCACACAAATGCAGCTCTGCCACACAGTACAGTTCTACCAGACAAGTACAACTTTGCCACACAAGTACAGCTCTGCCACACAGTACAGATCTGCCACACAAGTATAGCTCTGTCAAGCCGTACAGCCCTGCCACACAAGTACCCCCCCTGCCACACAAATGCAGCTCTGCCACACAGTACATCTCTGTCACACAAGTACAGCTCAGCCACAAAAGTATAGCTCTGCCACACAGTACATCTCTGCCACACAAGTACAGCTCTGTCACGCAATAACAGCTCCGTCTCACAAGTACAGCTCTGCGACGCAGTACAGCTCTGCGATGCAAGTACAGTTCTGTCACACAAGTACGGCTATGCCAAACAGTATAGCTCTGCCACTCAAGTACAGCTCTGCCACACAGTGCAATTCTGACACACAGTACAGCTCTGCCACAAAAGCACAGCTCTGCCACACAAGAACATCCCTGCCACACAAGTACATCTCTGCCACACAGTACATCTCTGCCACACAAGTACAGTTCTGCCACACAAGTACAGCTCTGCCACGCAAGTATAGCTCTGCCACACAACTACAGCTCTGCCACGCAAGTACAGCTCTGCCACACAAGTACAACACAAGGAGCAGCTCTGTCACACAAGTACGGCTATGCCAAACAGAATAGCTCTGCCACCCAAGTAAGCCCTGGCGCACAAATACAGCTGTGCCACACAGTACAGTTCTGGCACACAAGTATAGCTCTGCCACACAAGTGCAGTTCTGCCACACAAGTACTGCCTTGCCACACAAGTACAGCTCTGCCACCCAAAGAACTGCTCTGCCACACAAGTACAGCTCTGCCAAACAGTAACGGTCTGCCACACAAGTACATCTCTGCAACACAGGTACAGCTCTGTCACACAAGAACAGCTCTGCAACACAAGTACAGCTCTGCCACACAAGTACAGCTCTGCCACACAAGTACAGCTCTGCCACACAAGTACATCTCTGCCACACAAGTGCAGTTCTGCCACACAAGTACAGCTCTGCCACACAGTACAGCTCTGCCACACAGTACACCTCTGCGACCCAAGGAACATCTCTGCCACACAAGTACAGCTATGCCAAACAGTACAGCTCTGCCACGCAGTACAGCTCTGCCACGCAAGTACAGCTCTGTCACACAAGTACAGCTCTGCCACAAACATACAGATCTGCCACACAAGCACAGCTCTGCCACACAAGTAAAATATGTTAAGTTGTAGGCCTATATTTGCATATTATACATACAAATTATGCCTCTAAACATCTACAAGAATAATATGTTACGGTGTAGATCATATTTGAATGTTATACATTTAGACCCGAACAGCAGTTACAGGCTATACAAGAATAGCTCTAACTTTGTATCTGCATGGTGTCACAAACCATATCTCTTTACAATGACGCGTTTAATAACAGTGAACGAAAATAAGATAATTAGGCCTAAACTTTTTCGTTTAAATGAAGAAATATATGCCAATTGTTAGCTATAGCCTACATGCACTGGTAGTTTTCGGGGAACTTGCCCTATGCAAAATCGTTTTTTTTTTGTCCAGGGGCCTTAATTTGTCCTGTGGGTAATGTCTTTCCAAGACGCCATTTTCTCCATATAGGCCTAGTTTGTTAATTATTAGCAACTTGGCGAGGTTCCTATCAAAGTTTGCGAAACATGAGAATATTATAACACACGCAAGATTAATTTTCCAAAGAAGATTTTTGTTCAGTGCTAATTCAATAGGAAGACCGAGGCTGAAACGACCAAAACCTTTGGTGGAAGAGTGAATTAAGTGTGAATGATCCACTATGCCTTATCATAGAGTGTCACTGAGTTAATAAATTTAAGCGCAAAAGTGGATCAAGTCAACTTGAACCACTCTTGCACCAGCTTGCAATCAAAGTGGTGAATATCAAGAATGAATTAAACAGACATGATTCACTACTGAAATTTCGTATGCGTTGATTATTGTCAGTTCTGTAACCAATAGGCCTATATCATAAATACGCCATGATAGAATCCTCTAGCGGCTTAGCTGAATGCACCATCGGAAAGAGCGCATTCGATTTAGTGGAAAAGTGGCCTAAAGTGAAAATCGCAAAAAATGGACTTGAACCGCTTTAGAACTAGAGGGTCCATTAAACAAGCGAGGAACTCGTAATTCAGATGCCCGAACTTGAATTGTGGTGACATAGATATGCAATTCATTAATAAGATGACCATGTCGCGGAGTTAATAAATGCTACTACTGATATTATTCACTTCTGGGTAGTAATAATAGGTCTACATAATGTATATCACACAAAGTTGATCGCGGTGGTGTGGTGGTGGCGTCGGTGCCTTGGAGTCGGAAGATTGCGGTTTGGAATCTTCATCAAGTCGTCGCGTAGGGACCTCAAGCAAGTCCTTCACTCGCCATTGCTCATGCGCTTCGGTGTGTAACTCCAATTCAGTGTCTGCGCTGTAGTCGGGAGCGCCACTAATTTATGATCTTGAAGGAGCTTAATAACATAACAAGTCCTCATGTATACATCATGGGTCACATTGTAGGCCTAACATATAATTATGTAAATGCACCTGATATGTTGCTGTCTGGCAACTTGGGAGTACCGGTATCACTTATGTCAGCGCAGTAGGAGAGTGAACGTTCTGCATCCTCTGGGTTCACACATGTCCAACCATGAACTCCACAAGATTCTTCGGAGATGGTGGCTGAAAGACATCAAATGATTGTTAGTGCAGTACAATGGCTGTAGTTTGAAAATAATTCGACATTGGATCTGAATTTGAAAGATTAGAAGGCAGAGGCTATTATAAAGCTAATTTTTCAGCATGCGTTCTCTAGCATAGACTACTAACAATGAAAAAATTGACCACACACACTGTCCGTTCGAATATAATGAAGTCGAGGTATTGATATAATAAAACGAAGCAGATACCGTTAGAAATCCATTGGCACTATTGGTACCTTCACGTGACTACCATTTTATCTTCGTCAGACTGCATCATAGCGAGTGTTAGAGTGGAAAACGTCTGAGCACGTAGGCCTATAACCATTGCCGCAGTTGTTAAATAGGCCCTACGCTATAATATAGGCCTAGGCCTATATGGTGGCTACTGATTCAAGGTCTGTTTGGAGGACATAGTTCTTGGTAGACCCTAGCCTATATGAATTAACTATGACCACATTTTAATAGTCGGTTTGCACCGGTTGTTTCGAAAGACTTACGCACTGGATGAGTTTCGTTGAAAAGGCAGCGCATAAAGCAAGTCTTTGCAGAATGTGTTTTGCAGCAGATTAGCCGGACATTTTGTCCGTCCGTGTTTGTCTTCCAGCTTGGGCCACTTTCACACTCTTCCAATGACAGCCACAATCCTACATAAGTGAAAGCGGAACAATAATCACTTAGGCCACGTGGAGTAATTCATCATAGGCTACATCCGGTCTAGGATTCAACGATGGGATGAATTACGAAATAATTATGGACCTACCGAAATATCGTTGCATAGATCTATTTACCGAATCTGAAGAAAGCCCCATTATGAACTTCTTGTCGGCCCGGACAAATCATTGCTCTTCGATTCAAAATCAAATTAAACAAATTAAGCAATTAAAATCAAGTCTACATGGCACCGTGCTAAAGCGTCAGTAACAGAGTTCCCGTTTAAGCCCAAACGATTAGTAATACACTTCAAGTCTTCTAACGACACTGTTCTATACGTCAAAGTTCTTTGTGTGCCTAAAGATAAGAACAACTCGTCCACACTTAGCCCATAATGGGTAACTTCCAGTTTATAAATACAAGAATTTCAGAAAAGTGTATTTACGATTGACTTACCGGCAATAAAGCCTATTAACATCCATCGAAACATTTCTTCCATCATTCGATCCTTTCCGATTCTATGACTATTTACCATAGACAAACCAAGACTCAAGATTGCAACTCTTCACAAAATCATAAACAGTACAGTTAGGATTTCATAGACTGCGATTAGACCATAACTGGGCTAGCCATACATTGTATATTCAACATATAACTCAGCACTGTCAGCAGTCCTACCAGCAGAAAGACTAAGTCACTGATTGGCAATTTATCACGCGATACGCAATGTGACGTAGAAATTTGCTTTTTCGAGTTGGTGTGATTTGAGCATCCTACTACTGTGGCAGCCGACAACCGTTTGGACATGGCTATTAATGTTCCCCTAATTGTCGTTTACAGGATGTATTGTACCCACCGGCATGATTTATGATCGTAAGCATTAAGCAGTCATTGAAAATTGGGAGGCGCCATTAAGCTCACTGATTCAGCCAACAAGGGCTTATTTAGCAACCCGGACAGTAACTCTGTCACTGCTGCTGTCACTGATGGTGTCAGTCCTTAGCATGAAGGAAAGAGGATATCAACGCTTCGTTTTGAAACAGTGTATGCATACATGTATCAGAGAGCATGCACAACACTCCTAATGTAATTCACAGGGACATTATAATTATGCGGCACGGCTCACAAGGAATAGCAGAAAAAATATGCCATTGAACGAGAAAAAGGATTGTTTAGCTGTTAGATAATTATAATTATGCCAGTGAGCTTAGATATGACTAGTGGCAGGTTGTTCCAAAGAGACAGACCACAAAGCAAAAGGCGGACCAGACGTGTGAAAGAGCGGGATGCTCGTGAGCTGGCCATGCGATGTTGAGCAACCAGTAGGCCTACGAAGAGTTCCTAGATAGAGTCTGGTGCTGGAACCAGCGATCGAGGGACTCCGCCCACGAGTAGCAGAAAGAGAAACTTCATAATTTTGGTTGAGCAATTTACCCATTAGGCAGGTTGTAGCATCACTATATTATTTACTGCCTCTTTCCGACATGCGGGTCATAATTACTATATTTTGTAATTATAATTCTATGTTTGTATGTATGTGTGCGTGTAAAATATAATTACGATAGGCACAAATGGAAAGTTTGTTGTGTGAGTTTCTCTGTCTCTCTCTCTGTCTGTCTGTCTCTCTCTCTTTATATATATATACACACACACATATATATATATACATATAATGCAAGTGGACTGATTTGCCATTAAATAGTCTACATAATTATAGGCTATTAAATGCTCACACGAAAATATGTATAAGCTATAATAGGCCTATATGTAAGGGTTTCAATGTCCTAGATATGTCATCGTGTTTCGGGAAGTAGCCTTAAGACCAAAGTAGGCCTAGGCCTAAAAGACTAACATTATTCATAACTGCCGCTTGTTGGTCCGATTTATAAACATTTTCAGTATACATAGACTAGTTTAAACATCAGTAAAACAAACATTAGGCTATCTCCAGTAGCCTATATATGAACTGTGAACTGAAAATTCTGTATCTACGTAAATCAACTCAGTTTAGTCTCTTCACAGTGAGCATTATAATTTAGTCTGGCGCATATAGGCCTCTGAGTCTATATGGACTATTATAAATTATGACCATATAATATTTTCAACCGCATATTTTGCATAATTATGCAATTATCCTGACGCTAATATTGCGCTTGTAGGCTTGGCCGGATCATATATTATTACTGATACAAGGCAATGATAGGATCCGGGTGTAACCTAATTGACAAGACTGGAAGTTAGACGAATGGTCTCTAACAGAGGGTGAGACCGATTGACTCACGGATATTTCGGTAAAAGTGAATATTTTGTCCAAGAGTTGCATGCTCTGGACTGAAGTACCAAGAATGGCATTGCATTGCTTTAAGTTCAGTAATACTAAGACCAGGATAATCGTATGCTTGTAATCTTCTAACCAACAGGATGCAATTAAATGGAGCATCAGCTGCAGATCGGACAGTGCGCCAAAAACATGTTTTGTGAGCTGATCCAATAAGCATTTCTAAAAGTCCTCAGCTAACCACAATTATCTTTTGAAATTTGTTGCTGCAGAAACTGACGTTTGTTTAATTTGAACCAGTTTTAATCAAACATCTTGAAAACACAGAATATCTTACCTTGTAGATGGTTCTCATATAGATGGTCAATTAATCAACTTTGACAGTGCTTTAGTTTTACTGTGACCTGCCATGACAATAAAATTAACCAAAATTGTAATATATAAATTATGTAACCGTTAACCCATATTAGCATTATGTAACAGACTGTAGTGAAAAGGAAATATCAAACAGTCTGAAATTTCGTTTTGCACACTTAACAAAATGTCTGCTAAATACATGCAAACCCACGAGACAGCAGCTCCGCAGGAAATTATGTATAATATATAGCACATACAAATTATACATAGGCCTACATGTATGTGCGTGGTGCACTTATTCATAATGAAAAAGGCATTGGGCTGCAAAAAACCAGGTTCATGCTATTACGTATGAGTGATATTAATAATGATAGCGGCAGACCACGATGTATTTTTTGATATCTTATAGCCCTTTCAGGGAGACCTAGATGTCCTTGAAACAAATTGAAACAAATTGAAACAATTGAAATTTTTCCCTAAAGTTATTTTCCGCCATTGATACTTTTTGGCTGATGAGACTCAGCATTTTCGAAAATAACCTCAAATTGGGACACCCTATCAAACATATACCACATGACACTGATTATACGACACAAACAAATTATCGGATATATTTTTATAATGAAGCATTAGCTGGAATACCCGGCGTTGTCAGGGAAATCTGTCTTTCGCCCCACCCAGCCTCAAACCGCGCCTTGCGTGTGTAGTGCCCCACCATCCCCAACCCTCTGGGGAACCCGACGTCTCCCGATAAATTTCTGGTTTTTGCCCCGCCCACTGTTTCCACACAATCACTCACGCACACATTGCCTACATAGTTATGCATAGTATATTATATGTGCATATATGATATTCTTGCATGATTGCAATGGATGCAATATAATCGCACATGTCTGATTCAAGCACATACAATTATGCACGCATCTTGCATAGCCTAATGTAAGTGGCCTATTATTATCATACTCGTGCTTATAATCATATACAACTCTTTACGTTTTATTTAAAAGCTGGCGGGTCTGGTGACTACGCAAACATTATGTATCTTTTGAAACTTAAGACGATTGTTTTCAATTTTGCACAAATTTCATTTAGATCCTGTATATCAAAATATCCACTTCCATCTCCGTGTTTGCTTCGATATTTTATAAACAAACACTAGAACCTGGTGCATCAACTGCTTCACCCGTTGATGTAAAATTGTAGATGAGATGACTTTGCCGACCTAATCAATTCAGAAAATTCATACTGGGAATTACATATTGGGATCGCTTTAGCACAGGACCAAAAAACACCGCTGTTCACCAGACGCAAGGTGGTTTTGGGATAGGCGCAGTAGCAGCAACGACAGGAGTTCTATCATGCTTGAAAAGTTCTGCATACTGTGAATTACTGGCTGACGTGGATGGCTCATAGAGTTGGGTATAAAATGGGTTGAGACTCGCAGTTATTTTCTTGGCACATCTTGACTTTTGTTGTTTTTTCTTTGGAAGGTCTAGGTCAGCATATGCGACGTCTTCGCCCATGTCGATCGTTTCGCCGGTCGGTTGAACGCTGGCGTAGATGGCTTTGCTGGAAGGCCTGGATCGTTGCGTCATTTCCACGTCAGCATAGATGTTGTTTCCAGGTTCAGCAGTACCATTAGACGGTCTGTTTCCTGGTACCACACTGGTACCCAAGGCAGATGCGCTATCACGCTGTGTTGTGATCTTCATGTGTGAGATCTCGGTTTGTCTTTCACTACATAAAACAGCAAAGGTGAAGCATATTACAGAGAATACTGTGCAGATCCTAAGTCTCCAAGAGTCATAATATAAAGTGTTGTGTGGACAACGATAAGCTTGGATATAATCGGCATAATTTCCTAAAGCAACTCGGCCGCCAAGTTGCTTTAGGAAACGTGAAGGAATGTCCACCTTTTACATTAAAATAAAAGCATGCTGACTTTCTTTGCGTACAAAGATGCAACATACATTGTAATCGTAATCGTAATCGTAATCTCGAAACTTCTACAGCGCCCACAAAAGCCAAGTCGCGGGAACCAGCTTATTCACAGGCGCTCAATCAAAACAAAATCGATAGGCAGCGGGTCAAGTCCGGAGAGTCAGGCAGGCAGATAGATGGACGGCTAAGGTGGGTGATGTTTAGAGTTGAAGTGGCGGGGGATGTAAGGAGAAGAAGAATCAGGATAGGATTTTTGAAAGAGCAATGTTTTCAGTTTTGAGTGAAAGACCTGTGGGGATATAGCGAGAGGTGGAGTTTTGGTGAGTTCGTATGATGGGTCGGAAGTTTGCCGAAGTGCTGGCGGAAGTTTGTTCCAGAGAGGTGGAACGGCAATGGCTATGGAGCGGTTTGCGAATTTCAGTGATGAAGTGATGGGAGGGCGAAGCAGTGTAATGGAGGATGAGGAGCGTGTTGAACGAGGTGGCTGGATGGTGAACAACTGACGAAGGTAGAACGGCTGGGATGATTGAAGTGTATTGTAAGTGAGTGAGAGGACTTTGTATTCGATGCGTTCAGGTATTTTGAGCCAGTGAAGTGATTTCAGGACAGGAGTGATGTGGTGACGTTTGGGGGTTTTCGTCACTGCACGGGCGAGGGCATTCTGGATAGCTTGGAGGCGGTTAATTTGGGTTATATCAATGTTTAGGAAGAGAGAGTTGCAGTAATCAAGTTTCGCATGAACTATGGATGTGGCTATTGTGGATGCAGTTTTAAAGTCAAGCATAGGTCGGATTCTGCGGAGATCTCGTATGTGCATGAAACAAGTGCGGGAAGTTGGGTTATGTGGTCGGAGAAGCTAAGATGCTGGTCAAAGATTACACCTAGGTTTCGGACAGGAGAATTTGCGGAGAAAGTGTGGTTGGAAGAAGAGTCATTGTTGAAGGAAATAGAGGGATCAGGAATTTTCTTGAGTTGCTCTCTGAGGCCAATTAGTATAAATTCTGTCTTGGAGGGGTTAAGGCAGAGGAGATTTGAGGTCATCCAAGAGGTGATTTGGGTGACCACAGAGAGAAGATTATTTATGGAGTCAGAGAAGGTGCTTGGAGAGAAAGAGATGAATAATTGGGTGTCGTCAGCATATAGATGATGGTCGACTGTGGATGCTTTTATGAGTGAACTGAGTGGAGTGGTGTAGAGGATGAACAAGAGGGGCCCGAGGACAGAACCTTGCGGAACACCACAGGTGAGAGGGCATGATTGAGATGATGTTTCAAGTGTTTTGACTGAGAAAGAGCGTGATGAGAGATAAGACTGAATCCAAAGGAGAGCAGTGTCGGTAAAGCCAAAGCAGGAAGACAGTCTTTGGAGTAGTATGTTATGGTCGATGGTGTCAAAGGCTGCAGAGACATCAAGGAGGCAAAGGCAGGAGACTTGTTGATGAGAGATGGCAGAGACAAGTTTATTGTAGAGCGAAGTGAGAAGTGTTTCGGTGGAGTGCTTTTTAGTAAAGCCGGACTGGTTTGGGTTAAGGAGTGAATTTGAAGTCAAGTAGTCATTGATGCGAGAGAGTACGTTGGTTGTATACAAGTTAGTGCCCTGTTGTATGTAAAATGATCGAATACATAACTCACGGAAGCATCTGAGGACGTCTCTAATTGTATACCCAACATCACAAAGTGAGTGTAAAACACAGCATGTTACTCCCCGGTAATAAACCAAAAGCGATCAAGGACCACTTTCGACCCCAACTGTAGCTATAGATAATTAATTTTGCCACCATTGGAATGTCCTTCCATTTCCTTTACGTGTTTCCATAGTTCTAGATATTTTTCTACACCTCTGTCTGTCATAAAAACCTATCTCTCGGGGCATAGGCCAACTCGCATTGAAAGCAGTTGATGCGATAGCCTACTGAATGATCACTGCTGTGAGCGACGTTTAATAAATTTCAAATGACATTCCATCACGGTATCAAATACTTATATAGCTAACTAGTAATGACGTTAGTAACTCCTCCACTGGTTGCATTCTAGCAGTGCCAGTCCCAAACCTGGATAAGAAGGAGGGTGTCGCTAATGATCCTTATCACACAGTGACGTCAAACTGCAACTGCAACCAATGACGTTAGAAGTGATCAAATACTGTCACAGAGTAGAGTACGAAATATACAATACGAAGTACTCTTTTTGTAATAACTTAAGCTTACTGTTTGCGCCTTCGGATGGCCAGAATCAGAACAGCTACCATGAATGCAACCACCACAATTGAAAGAATGACGAGGAGAATTTCTTTTGTTCCGAACGATTTGAATAATCCTACAAATCATTTAAGACACAGTAACTTCGTAAACACCAGTTCAACTGTAACTACCGTACCAACGTAACTTAGAAGAGTATAAAACTTACTCATAGAACTTCAAAATTAAAATTTCAACTTGAAAGCTAAGAGCAGGGCACTAACTTATTCACGAGCGTTGTCTTTAGTGATAGGCCTATGCGTGTTTTTAGGCAGCAGCAAAGTGTGGTACAATGCAATATGGCACACCGCAATGCAAAGAATAATTATAAGAAAAGAGGAATTACAATACAATAACTTAAAACGCAGTGCAATATAATTATTACCAAAATAATTATAATAACATCAACAAGGCCTCTTTGAAACGTTTGAAAGGTAGACTTTGAATTTGGTCAACGATAGAAGTGGGCCCTATTAGTGACTGAATGTGTTAAAATGTTTATTTTAGTGGCGAACAAATGTTTTATATTGAAACTACCAGTCGATGATGATGTCAAATCAGTTGTTTGATTCTCAGCAAAATCATTAGACGGTTTTTGCGTCACGGATGAAGTTGAAGCCGTCTTTCCTTCTATCTCACCGTCTGTATTGTCTGCAATAGGTGTGGTATGGATAGCTAAATTGGAAATCCCTTGATTTAGAAGAGGAGAAGTGGCGCTGGTGATGCTGGTGCTGGTGGTTGGAATAGTAGCAACTGGAATTTTAGTGGCAGTTATACTTGTGGTTGGTGTATTTGTAATGGGTGTTTTGGTGGTAGTTATACTTGCGGTTGGAGTAGTTGCAATGGGAGTTTTAGTGGTAGTTATACTTGCGGTTGGAGTAGTTGCAATGGGAGTTTTAGTGTTAGTTATACTTGCGGTTGGAGTAGTTGCAATGGGAGTTTTAATGGTAGTTATACTTGCGGTTGGAGTAGTTGCAATGGGAGTTTTAGTGGTAGTTATACTTGCGGTTGGAGTAGTTGCAATGGGAGTTCTAGTGAATGTGGTATTTGTGGTTGGAATAGAAATGGACGTTTTGATGGAAGTGGTCTTTGTGGTTGGATTAGTAGCAACAGGAGTTTCATTGGATGTGGTGTTTGTGGCTGGAAAAGTAATGGAGATTTTAGAGCTAGTTGGACCTGAGGCTGGAGTAGTAGCAATGGAGATTTTATTGGAAAATGCGTCTGTAATTAGATTAGTGTTAATGTGAGTTTTGGTAGAACTGGTGCTTGCAGTTCGAGTGGTAGAAATGGGAATTTTAGCGGAAGTGGTACTTGTGTTTGGCGTGGTATCGTTGGAAGTCTTGGTAGCTGTGAAACGCGTGCTTGGAGTAATATCAGCGGGAGTTCTTGTGGAAATGACCCTTTTGGTTGAACTAGTTGCAATGGTAGTTTGATTAGACGTGTCAGCTGCGGTATAAGTGGGAGATTTTGTGAGATTGATATTTGTAACTGGACTGGTAGCAACAGAAGCTTTAATGGAAGCAGGAGTAGTTATTATGAGAGATTTACTAGATGTGGCCTTTGTGATTAAGTTTGTAGCAGTAGTAGAAATAGGAGATTTGCTAAAACTGGTATTTGTGGTAAGTTTTGTATCAATTTTAGCTTTATTGGAAGAGGTAATATTGATCAAGGTAGCAGAAATCAGAGTGCTACCGAGTGTGGTTGTGTTGAGCGCAAGAGTAGTGGTGCGACTTGTGGAATTTGAGCGAGTAGTTTTAGACTTTGCGATTTTGAATGGTGTTTTTCCTACTGTTGATGATGCTTTTATTGTTGATAATGATGACAACGATGGCAATGAACTACGGGATTTGTTAGAAGCAGAAACATGAATGAAAGGGGACTTGGAGACTTTTGATATCGATGACGTCATGTTTCCAGTAACAACGGTTGCTGCTGTCAAGGAATCATCTGGAAATAGAAACCCGAAAACAGGAAATGTTGGCGAAGCATGCAAAAATTGGTTATAGCTCAATTTTTAAACGAGATAAATAATATCGATATATTGTCATACAAAAGTGCATTATGTCACTATAAAAAACAAGTCTTTTTCTGGAGACAGTTGATACGTTATTTCGTATAATTAGGCCTACTATGATTGTTAACCCGTATCCAGTAGATTTTTCGGACTGGCTGAAAGACCTGGCAAGTGCGATCTGCATACTGGGACTTTGCATGTCTGCCATTCACACGGGAAACGGCAATAATGGATCTGAACAAGACGATCCATTGACAAAAAATGGCAGGATCAAAGTCAAACGGTAGCTATATAAATGCTCATATCTAGCCTACACTTGCATTTCCAAACAATTTAGCTTGAAGACATACTTTTTTGGCAGACAATGGTATAATTATTGTTGCAGTTGCAAGTCATCCATTTACGTTCAAACTTCGCATCACATGTAGATCTATTATCCGCTCTCTGGCAGCGCGGACTAAAACAGACGCATTGCTTGTTAGAAGACACTTCGGGATAACCACCTTGCCAGTTAGTATAAGTGATTGCAGAACCTAAGTGCAAAAAGAAGAAACATACACGACATGAGTTTTGAGGATCGGTTAAATCGCCTACACTTAGTACATTTTGTTGTTACCGAGTATGCCAATTGTCCTGTAGCAATGCATTGTTCTGCTAGACATCAATTTAAAATGGGAAATTCTACAACGCCCTGTATAAACGTTCAAATCATCATATAATGATCGCGTTACAACAAAAGAGAAGCCATGATGTGATGACAAGATCTTTGTATTTTCTTATTGCTTCTATATCATAGGGTGCCTCTGTAAGCTTATAATACGGAGAAAGTTTCAAGATATTGATTGGATAACGTTCTGGTTTTGTTGCTGCTTGTGCTGGCCATGTTACTCATTGAAAGAAGTAGCCTATCACGGCTGTTCATTCTTACATGAGTAAGCCTACTTTGCTTTCGGACATGTCAATGAAATGAGAGTTTAAATATGAGGAATAATCGTTAGGTCTATATTAGAACATCAGTTGTAGGCCCATCGCGTAGGTCTGGTTCTTCAGAGATTTAGGTAGGCGTAAAACCTGCGTGAGTTAAGTTCAACTTATTGTATCTCAATTCGCATCTGACTGAAAGGAATCACGAGTGAAATTGACGGTCAGCATAAAACCGAAATCAGAAGCTCAGTGAGATCACATAAAGTGACAAGTAGGTAAAACTAAAAATGGGCCAGATTCAGACGTCATGTAGGCCCTATCAGTTTGATTAGGAACCAAAGTAATAGATAGTGACCAAGTAGTTTACCCGTGCTGTTCCATATCCACTTATTTCTGTGAAGTCCAATCCAATATCTTTGGTTTTGTCTTCCTTTATGCCGCAATCCAATCTTTGTCGCTTGGAGATCCGTAATGAAAGCCAGATCCCCACCGAGACGTAAGCATTCATTTCTGGCATCATACCAAGTGGCATTTCTTTCACTTGCGGCGTAATACTTGTTGTTATGCCGGTAAGTGAATGGTGGCGTTGAATCTGCAGCAATAATTATTACAGTTAGCCTCCAATAATTTATTTATTGTCCAACTGCTCTATCAAGTCATTCGTCAAAAAACTAGCACTGTCCGTTCTAGTCAGGCCTAATATCTATCCCGAGTTCGAAACTTCCAGCACCGCACGATCGTTCACTGTTTCTTCGCTGACTATATTGGAATGATGATAATAATAGTAGGCCTAATTGTAATTGTAATCAAGACAATTTATATAGCAGCGTCGGTAGCAAGCTACATGTATTTCTTACCGAAGATTCTGGACATCAGTGTAATGAGGGCGACAATAATGACTAAGTCTTGCAGAAGCAATGGTATGAAGCAATTCTGTAAAGTGCAACTCATTTGGATATCTGCATGTAAATGTACCTGAATTTTCGCATATGTAGCGAAGTAGCGACGTTACGCTATACGGAACGTAGGCCGGTGGTTTCTGCAGAAAGTCCAATGCCACACCAGTTTCTTGGAACAAGTTCACGTCTTTGTTTTTTAGTTCTGAAAATTACGAAAAATATTTTGGGTAAAACAGAGTGGCGTGCCGAGAGTTGCTCGCAATAGTTGCATGCATTTGTAACTCGCACTCGCAATTAGGTCTAGGCTATAGGATCCTAAATTTATTGGATGACGGTTTGTTGGTCTTTCTCGGTCTTGATGGCGATTAAAGAAGATCCTGGAGTATTTTGTCCTCCGCCATAAACATGTAGGCCATACGTTGGTCTTTTTGAATGAAAAAAGTCTAGAACATCAGACTATTCAGGAGCAATTCGTTATGCAAGAGTGTCTGCATCTAAGAGAAAGAAATTGAGGCTTGTGTTCTATCTGCGTCATATTTTGGCTATTCAAGGAATTAAAACAAAAATAATTATAGAAACGTCACTTTGTGGAAATTTTTCGATTTCTAATTATAAAGTTCGTCGGATAACATCGAAACGATACTGAAAAAATGCCTATGAATAAATTATGTAGCGTAGACTATTATTACCGTTTGGTATTTCTTGGTGGCCATTAACCCATGACCATTTCTGACTCTTACGTATCGAGAGTTTTAGTGCATCCATAACGATTGTCTCGTTTTCCAATCCTTGTTCGTATATGAAACGCGCGACGTTTTGTTGGTCTTCCTCGCTCTTGATGACGATTAAAGAGGATCCGGGAACATTTTTCTTGCACCATCCGTCGGCTTTTCCGAATGACTTACGCTCTGGAATGGAACCTTGCTTGAAAAATGCAGTGAAGCAAGTCCTACCAGATGTTGTGGAGTAACAAGATCTGTTCTGTATTACTTTCGGTGAATCTTTGCCCCGCACCGAATTTAGTGACGACCAGGAACCTGGATCAACAAATAATATCACCTAAAAACTAAAGACAAATATTCTGACTGTTAGGATATGGTTGTTAGATAACGAGGACAAAGAAAATCGGACATGAGGACAAAAGAGGACGCACTTAACGTTCAACAACTTATCGTTTCACTCTTTTACATGGGCGGATTTTGGTTTCCGTTCTTTGGGGAGGGGGAAAAATAACTTGGGCAACAAAATTTCTCAGCCAAAACAGTTCATGACCTTTCTAGTCATTCGGTTAAAATCTCGTGAAAACATACTATTTTTTCCCGGCCAAAAATGCTGATGACCCTTTTTTTTAAAAGTCATTTTGCCAAAAAAAACTTTATGACTCTGGACCTTTTTGAGAGGTTAAACCAGTGAAAAGATGCAATATTCACGGTAAAAAGCTGAATCTGGGCCTTCTTGGGGGCTTAGCCCTGACCTGATAAACTCCGCCCATGCTCTTTCACTTAAGATTTCTCACAAAACCTTGCTTCAGTGCATAGCCCAAAATTTCGAAATAAAATGAAAAATCTTGTGCCGTCGAATTACAGTTGAATCTGCCATATTTTTGTGGCCATTAATAATTACTTGACTAAAATTATTGTACAACTTAATCATGCGTTCAGTCCTTTGGTAGGATGAGAGAAGAATGCTTAATTTAAGAGAGGCATATTAACTTACTTACCTCCAAGAAAACCTACAGCTAACATCCACAGCAGTTGTTTCATTTTTGTGTCTGTCCTGGCTGAATAAAGTTTGACTCTGAACAAAAGAGGACACGAAGATTCAGATACTAGTCTTATTATTCTCGTTCATATTTATAGTCCGCTCTTTACACGTAACCTGATACTCATTACATTGCAAAGCTCAGCACTGCTTTCAGCAGATAGGCTCAGTCTGTTGTCGACTGGCCGTTTATGATAAAATTATGATAATATCTTAAATCTCCATTTCCGAGTCGGATCCGGTTCAACGCTGCATTCAAATAGACCGCAATATAATTCCGCCTGGGACGTGTGCAAGCGAATACATCTTTCAATCGTATTCGTATTCCACTCAGTGGCGTAGCTACCATGTGTGCAGTGTGTGCAAAGCACACGGGCCCACGAACTCCAGGGGCCCACACAGATTGTCAAATAGTTAATCTATTTTAATTAGTAATTCACATTGTTTTGTGGCAAATAATATTATAGCCTACTCGTTGTGACCACACTTGCATTAGGCTACTTCTCACTTTACTGACGACTGCTAACTGCTAAAATTAATGGGAAGCAAAACTACCTAACTCCGTTTTGTATACCTTTTTTGTTTATTCCGAGTCATGACGGTCAAATTGCAAGATGACATTAGTGTGTGTAGGCAACACGATAATAAAGAATATCGGTTGGCCTACAGTCTTAAAAAGAAAACACGAAGCGAATCAAACAGACCCGTTTCGTTGATTCGCTTTCTTACATGACTAATAGCGTTTTGTATCGGTGTGATTTACATGTAATGTTCATCCATCTGTCACGTTCGTGCATTGTAATTAAACGGTGAGCTGAAGTAACTTCATACTTGCAATGCGACAGGCTCAAACATTCCAATCATTTGCTAGATATGGTAACGATAGTGACCCTATATCTCCCTCAACCAGGGTTAGAATTACCAGAGTTGTTGAGGAGCAGAGGAGGTTCAACCCTATCGTCTTTCTTAATGCCACATAGTTAAGTCTTCATTTTACCTTTTTACTCCCCCAACTCCACGTGCATCAGAGTCTGACCCCAAGTTATTTTTTCTCCGAAATTCTCCTAAAGGCCTAACTATTATACTCTCAGCTTTCACCCCTATATCACAGAGACACGAAATTGGGCAGGAGGTGGATCAGGGTCAAATGGAATCTTGTAGGCTATTCGCCCCTATTGTCACACTTGCAGGAAATATTGTCAACATAATTTTAGGTAATAGACCTACGCAAAATCGATGATTTTGTCGTTTTTGCTGTGCAAATTGCAAATCATGAACTAGAATTGATCGATAATTGGCATTTTTGCTGAACAAAAGACTAGAACAAAAACTAAAATGCCACGAAGTTGTCTTAAGCAAGCATATTATTAGTACTGTCAAATAATAAGTGATTAGGCCTACAGTAACAAGTCTAGAACGTGATACGAGGGGCTACGTTTAATATTCGATTGGGATATCATTGTAGTTATAGACATAACACTAATTTCATCTGTCTCATTCTTATATCATTCCTGTTGTTTTTAGCCTTAATGTGTTAATAGCGAATGTATTGATTAGTTTTGGTGATCTTGAGTGCATCAAGCCTTACACGGCCAAACAGCTAGGGGCCCATACGGGAACTCTGCACACGGGCCCATGAAAAGCTGGCTACGCCACTGATTCTACTCTAGTAAAGTGTTGTAAGCCTAATTCCTGATTTATGATGCGCAAAGTTTCGCGATGCAAGTTCCCTATAGCACTGCACTAGATCGCAGTTTAAAAAAATACTAAAGATGATCTCATCATTGACTACAGTGATGAATTTGTACCAAATACCAATGCACAGTGCAGAACTGTAATTGCTTTAAGAAGATGGACATTGGGGAATACGTAGCCTGATATCCTCATTATGGAATCATTTGGGTAATGTATATAATAAAACACATAGCCTAGGTCTAATTAAATTGTAGCCGATATAGAACGTTTGCCATGTGAGCCACTTTTGTACTAAGATTAGCATACATGCACTATCAAATGACTGTATAATTGGAATGTGTTACAGGGAACATGCATTTTCCGAGATTATGTAAATTCTATAATGAAATTAGATATCTTTGAGAACGTGTATAATCATTCATTCATTCATTCATTTCGAAAACCTATATAGCGCCCCTTCAAGAAGCATACTCAGAGGCGCAGTAGGTCCCCCTATATAATTTTAAAATTCTATAGGCCTATATATAATATCAAAACGTAGCCCTACAATTTCATGGTATAGGCTAGGCATATATACATATTTTCAGACGGGGTTGGGTACTGAACAGTTACTTATAAGGCACGCTATATAAACCTCCATAATATGTAAATGCAAATATATATGATTATCTATTATGGATGAGTGAAGAACATAATTAGCAATAGACATGCCGGAATATAGTAACCAGTGCCTCCCACATAATTTATTATAATTATTTGGCGTCATGTTTCGGGAAATAACGACCACAGTTTCTATAATTATGTCTCACCAATCAATTATCTGCGAATGATCTCATCTGTTGATCTGGTTTCAAAATATTATCTAGGCCTACATTAGCAAGTCTAAGCATGATAATTAGGCAAATATTTATGTTGGCTAATGATTGTCACGATTCTGGCAAACACCCTCTTTAGGGCTAGGTTGGGCGTTGTGACTGTTGCGTTACTTCCTTAATTATTATTGGTAATGGTAGGCCTACTTCCATAATTTCAACATTATGTATCAATGCATAAAAACAACGATCAGTAGCAAATTTCAGAACTGTTGCAGCTGTTGTTTGCCGGTAGTAGCAGTAGCAATCGTCGTAATTGGGGTAGTAATAGTTTAGTAGTGGTCGTAGTAGTGGTAGTGGCATTGGTAGCCTAGTAGTTGCTGTTTTAGTAGTAGTAGTAGTTCTTGTTGTTGTAGTATTAGTAGTAGTAGTAGGTGCAGTAGTAGTAGTAGTGGTAGCAGTAGTAGTAGTAGTAGTAGTAGTAGTAGTAGTAGTAGTAGTAGTAGTAGTAGTAGTAGTAGTAGTAGTAGTAGTAGTAGTAGTAGTAGTAGTAGTAGCAATAGTAGTGGTAGTGGTAGTGGTAGTAGTAGTAGTAGCAGCAGCAGCAGCAGCAGTAGTAGTAGTAGTATAATAGTAGTAGTAGTAGTAGTAGTAGTAGTAGTAGTAGTAGTAGTAGTAGTAGTAGTAGTAGTAGTAGTAGTAGTTGTAGTAGTAGTAGTGGTAGTGGTAGTGGTAGTGGTAGTAGTAGTAGTAGTAGTAGTAGTAGTAGTAGTAGCAGTAGTAGTAGTAGTAGTAGTAGTAGTAGTAGTAGTAGTAGTAGTAGTAGTAGTAGTAGTAGTAGTAGTAGTAGTAGTAGTAGTAGTAGTAGTAGTAGTAGTAGTAGTAGTAGGTGTAGTAGCAGTAGTAGTAGGTGTAGTAGTAGTAGTAGTAGTAGTAGTAGTAGTAGTAGTAGTAGTAGTAGTAGTAGTAGTAGTAGTAGTAGTAGTAGTAGTAGTAGTAGTAGTAGTAGTAGTAGTAGTAGTAGTAGTAGAGGCAGCAGCAGCAGCAGCAGCAGTAGCAGTAGCAGTGGCAGTAGCAGTAGCAGTAGCAGTAGTAGTAGTATTGGTAGTACTGTAAATCTCTTTATTGTAGCAGTTACGGGTATGAACTGTAGTTTTCGTTGTCGTTTTCATAGTAGGAGCAGTTTTAATGGAAAATGTATAGGCTCAGTAGATGCAGTAGGGGTGGAAGTTGTAGTGGCAGTAGTGGTGACAGTTTGAGTGAACTATAATTGGTTGAAATTGATGCAATTATTATTGCATCGTTAGACGTCGATCGCTTCAGGGTTGAACTCCCAAACACTGCAATAAAAAACGGGCTCTAATTAAAAGCCAATCAATTACTGTTTCAGAGTCTAGGCGACCCGCCGCATTGTAAACCAAGTAATACTAGTAGCTTAACGGCAACTACACATACGCGTAGCTTAGTGCGTAGACATTTGAAACGCAACCATAACTACCGTATTAATCTCGGGATCGATGCCACAATGTACAAACGAAGCTTTACTATAACCGAAATCATTGCAGTGAGTTAGACAAAGACCTTAATTAGTTATTTTAACCATTATTGATTTTCGCCTCAATTGTTCATAGAACTTATAGGATCATTGCTTGATAAAATGCATAGGCCTAATGTCCACTGCGCGTCATTTGTTTTACGGCTCTAACCAAAGGAATTGCAGTGTGTTAAACAAAGAACTTAACTAACTAAACTTACAAGTCATGTACATGTAGGTCTATACCTTAACCAACCAGCGCCCAGGGGCCCGAGTAGCGGGGTTGCAAGACCCCTTCCGGGTCCACTGTGCAACCAAATAGGACTATAACCTGTTATAAACAATTCTTGCGTTAGTTGCGTACTGTTTTTTATATTTGCAAGCTTTTATTTCTTTTGATGATTGATTTCATTCGTTTGTTGCCAAATTAATGATGTCTGACTTATCTTGTGTGAGATTTCCTCATGCAGAACAAAATGGCGTTGAATATGTAAATTGTATTTTTGCGGGGTTGAGCGTATACAGCGTCAGACTACCATAAAAAGTTCTTGATTAGATAACTTGTGGCTGATGAAATTTAAAGAGGTAGATAAGTGCGAACTATTTTATGTGTCCGCCAGAATAGGCCTACTGCTTGACCTTTGCATACAAACAACATAGATATGAGTATAGATCTATACAAATAGTATACAGTCATAGTTACGTCAATCGACACATGCAATTTGCATGCAAACATGCATCGAAAGTATGCATAGACTACATGTACACACACACAAACATACACTTCTTTGTGCTAGCACCGTTAGACATATTTATGCACCTAAGTTTGTGTGGGCATGCATGCGCCTATGCATACTTTCATGCAATAGCAGCATCGGTTTAATCCGTCTTGACCGGTTCTGCACACTCAGAGTAACTGTTACCGGCTGATGTCAATGACTTGTGCGCTAGGGAATTCTAAATGTGGTTGTGAGACACACAGGCATGGCTTCTTCGTCGGCACTCATCGGCATTTGTTGGTCTCTCTGTGGAATATCCAGTTCCGCGTAGTCGACGTTTTCTCCCATATCGATCGCTTCGCTGGTTGGTTGAACGATGGCGAAGGTGGTGTTGAGGGAAGCCGTTGGGTCTTCAGTCATATCCACTTCAGCGGAGATGGTGTTACCAGGTGGAGCGGTGTCTTCGAGAGCACTCCTGTCTAGGTCCACGGTTGCATATGCGGAAGAGACAACCTCGTCCTGTCTTGTGTTCCTAACGGGCGATATCTCGTATCGTCGCTCTTCACTGCAGAAATCGATAGAAAGGTTGGAAAGCCATTGTAAAAACGATATTTTTGCAGGAGCTTAATGGCTCAAGCACAGCATTGTTCAGGGTTGGCCAAAAAGTAATTTCCTGCGGTTCTTTGCCAATATTTTTCCCAAGTAAAAATTTCAAAATCACATTTGACAGGATTATACGTCATGAATATAATATGCACGACAACCAAATTCTGCCACAATATTTCAAACCGAGCAAATTAGCCTACTTCCAGTAAGCCCACCAGAAACGATACTAAAACTGACGGCAACAAAAGTAAAAAATAACATTTGGCCAAATGACCAAAAAGGACGTCAGAAATTTTGGCGACAGAGTTACCGGCTGATGTGCACCCTACAAGTCACTTCTCAAATAATTATTGTTATCAAATAAACTTGACATTGCTAGATAATCATTATTATTGTTTTTTTAAGAAACGAAACGTGCTGAAGCGTGGCTGCGCATCATCGTGACATTGTTTGGCAAGTGACTACCAAGTTGGTAAATAACAACATTCAGATGAATAATTTTATTCTTAAAACAATCAAATTGAAATTAAATAACCCATTGAAATGGCCAAGGTGTTAATGACAGACCAACTGTGTAGGTCTATTTAGGCATACCATGAGCAAGGTCTTGGAGTTAAAGCTACCATCACCAGTTACTCTTATAAGCAGAAAGAGCAGAGAAATTGAGAGTTGAATATTGAGCGTTAAGAAATCTGCCGTTAATGAAGGCATAAATTGATATTCTGGTTTCAACTTTGTGCCGTATTGTTCTACAACACTTTGTGAGTCTTCAGATGTCCAACGGCGAATGCTTCGATCAGTGGTGGCGCCAGGATTTTAGTTTTGGGGGGCTGAATCTACGGGAGAAAATTTTCCATTTTCAGTCGCCAAAATTTCTGACGACCTTTTTTAGTCATTTGGCCAAAATCTCAATGAAAATTTTCCATTTCGACCGTCAAAATTTCTGACGACCTTTTTTTTAGCCATTTGTTCGAAATCATGGTAAATGGTCCTTTTTCATTCCGTCAAACTGTCTGACAAGCCCAAAGCTCGAGGGTACGCGTACCCTAAAATAGAATACGTTAAAATACGTACGTAGGCTACCTTTCACAAAATAGAATACGTATGGTACGTACCTTCGAGCTTTGAACAAACCTCGTGCACACGTTTATATTTAAGTTTTTAGGGGGGTGGCTAATCATGCAAATCTTTCATTTTTGCATGGGAACAAAAATGGATGACCTTTTTAGGAGGGGGCTAGCCCCCTAGCGCCGCTACTGTCTTCGATACATAAAAGTGCATAAGCTTCTCTAGAAAGCTCAAACAAGCACACTCAATAACTCAAGTTAAAAAGACGAGGGATGAAACCCAGCATGTCATTCTAGCCAAAGTCAGATAGCCTGCATAGGCCTACATAGTTACCCTACATAGGCCTACATAAATACGTCAAGTCAGAATTTTGGAAGTAATCTGCAATGCTCAGCTCACATCCATTTCCAGATCTACATGTATCTACAATCGCTTTCATGGAGCCCAGAGAGGTTCGCACTTCGCCATTGATGGCACCCTCGAAAGTAAGGTGGCATTTAATTTAGGAAACGTTGCAGGCGTATACAGTAACTGGATAGGCCTTGTTTTCAATCAGTCTCATAAAAATGGAAGAAAGACGTAGGCCTATACCCAGTGATTTGTTTTAGCTTCAATAGTCCTGGCAATGTAACGCAATAACAATTTTAGTAATTTCATTCAGCGAAATAGCTTAGCATCGGATTAATTAGGCAGGGACATAGTCTTAGGCCTATCGAGTAGGCCCTATCACCCTTACCATTAGTTTGGTCCAGCAGGTAGTAGCCTACAACAACGAAACCGCTTTAAAATCATGAATTGCTGCCATTTAAAAAACTTACTAATCGCGTCTTCGGATGAAGAGGACGAAGTGAACGATAATTAAGATAATCACCACCAACAATAGAAGTCCAAGGATAATTCCTGTCATGTTCAGCGAGTTGAGTAGAACTATAATATCAATCGAAACATGTTAGCTGTAATAGCCTACAGATAAGAACACTAGAGTGTTATAGGAGAGCCTACCTAGCTGCACAAAGCGTAGTTTGAATTGTGTAGCTCAAATGCTCAACACCAGATTTCAGCATGACACATTAACGGTACGTTGTAATACAGTTACAATACATACATAATTATAAAAGACTGCAAGACAATTCAAAACAACGAACAATGGTTCATAATCGTTCAGCACAATTCAATGAACAACGCTTTGAAACATTTATGTAAAGCGCCAAAAAGTGCTGGCTGACATTGAACAAACCTCTACAAACAACATGTATATTGCAGGGCTGTTTTGAAGGACTTTTTAGAACTGCACAACCCATTCTTCCCTTTCTCATTCTCCATGGTAAATTACTTCCAATCGGAGGACAGTCACTTTTTTGATAATTTTAACTGTACAAAAGTGCTTTTACAACAGCACAAATCCATTTAGAACTGCTCATTTTGTGCACAACTGCACGTTAAAAAGCCCTGGTATATTATAAGTAAATACAAACTGAATTTGTGTGCACTGCAATGTGCCAACTTGACAATAAAAAAATGGCGCAACTAGATTTTTTAATTCGACATAAAAATTAACTGTAGCCAACCTGGCGATGGTGATGCGATGTCCGCTGTTTGATTCACAAATGAATTATTTGACGATTCCTGAGTCACATGTGAAGTTGAAACTGTTGTTGTATCAATCAATTTTCTGGTAGGATCAGAAATAGGCGTGGCGTCTCTGGTCACATGCATTTCTGGTCTAAGAGAAGACGTAGTCCTGGAGGTGGCAGTTTTGAATGGTGTAGCATTAAGATGAGTTGTTTTGATGGGAGTGGTAGAGATAAGAGCAGAAACGATTTCGGCTGTCGAAGCATCAGGATTTTCTTCATGAAATAGAAAATCTGCATTAGACATAAACCTGCATCTTATTTTTTTTTTTATTTATTTCCCGCATTTGCCATAGCGCCCTTTCAAGCTCTCCACTAAAAGTCGCTCCTGACTAACAGCGCGAACAATGCGTCGGAGTTCACCCCGTAGTGCATGATCAATATTATTGCTAGTGAAGGACCTGGTCAAAGTTCTTACGCGGCGGCTTGAGGTGGAGCCGAACCTGGAACCATCCGGCTCCAAGGCTGCGAATCCACCAATAGCCTACACAGCCGCGCCCCACAAGACAAATGTTCCTACAATGACTTCTATTTCTAATAGCATGCTCAATTGTTCACAAATCAGTAGTTGCACGAGAAGAGTTATGATGCTATTTTCTATCAAGAGGTTGTAGAAACAAGGCAGGCTGACACTAAGCGAACCTTCTGCGCAGTAGTTAAAAGTTGAACTTATATGCACTGCAATATGCTAACTTTACTTCAAGACTGGTGTAACTAGACATCTAAAATTGAAATGAAAATTAAAGTTACCCGCTGACGGTGATGCAATATCCGCTGTTTGATGTTCAAAAGAACTATTCGATGGTTCAGGAGTCGTAGGTGAAGTCGACGCAGTTGTTCTATCGAGATCTTCTGTAGTATGATGAGAAATAGTTGTGGTATCTATGATCACAGGAATGTCTGGTTCAAGAGGAGATGTAGTAGTGGAGGTCTTGGATCCGGTGGGGGAAATATTAATGGAAGTGTTGACGTGAGTGGTAACTCGAGGAGCAGGAACGATTTCGTCGGTTGTCAAAGCATCTGGAAATAGAAAATCTGTTGTGGACATACTGACGGTACCTGTTGACGGTGATGCTATATCCGTTGTCGGATACTCAAATAAACCACTTGACGGTTCCTGAGTTGTAGGTGAAGTTGACGTAGTTGTTCTATCAAGTACTTCTGTAGTATGGTAAGGAATTATAGTCGTGACATCTGTGGTCAAAGGAATGTCTGGTTCAAGAGGAGATGTAGTAGTCGAGGTGTTGGTTCCGGTGGGTGTAATATTAATGGAAGTTTTGACGTGAGTGGTAACGCGAGGAGCAGGAACGATTTCGTCGGTTGTCGAAGCATCTGGAAATAGAAAATCTGTTGTGGACATACTGACGGTACCTGTTGACGGTGATGCTATATCCGTTGTCGGATACTCAAATAAACCACTTGACGGTTCCTGAGTTGTAGGTGAAGTTGACGCAGTTGTTCTATCAAGTACTTCTGTAGTATGGTAAGGAATTATAGTCGTGACATCTGTGGTCAAAGGAATGTCTGGTTCAAAAGGAGATGAAGTAGTCGAGGTGTTGGTTCCGGTGGGTGTAATATTAATGGAAGTTTTGATGTGAGTGGTAACGCGAGGAGCAGGAACGATTTCGTCGGTTGTCGAAGCATCTGGAAATAGAAAATCTGTTGTGGACATACAGACGGTACCTGTTGACGGTGATGCTATATCCGTTGTCAGATACTCAAATAAACCACTTGGCGGTTCCTGAGTTGTAGGTGTAGTTGACGTAGTTGTTCTATCAAGTACTTCTGTAGTATGGTAAGGAATTATAGTCGTGGCATCTGTGGTCAAAGGAATGTCTGGTTCAAAAGGAGATGAAGTAGTCGAGGTGTTGGTTCCGGTGGGTGTGATATTAATGGAGGTTTTGATGTGAGTGGTAACGCGAGGAGCAGGAATGATTTCGTCGGTTGAAGAAGCATCTGGAATTAAAGAATCTTCAGTGGACATTTCAATAACAGGACAAACAGATGTTAAAAGTCGAATTCTGGTGCTCTATAGTCTATATTATGCTAACATGGTTACACGAATAGCACAACTAGATTTTTTTTATTTTTGACATAGAAATTAACGGTGAACTTACCTGTTGATGGAGTTGCAATATCTGTTATCTGATGCTCAAAGAAAGTATGAAACGGTTCCTGAATCATATGTTCCGTTGTTCTATCAAGCACTTCTGTAGCATGATAAGAAACAATCGTTTCATCTGTTGTCACAGGCATTTCCGGTTGAATAGGAGTTGGAGTCATAGACGTTGTGGTTCCGATTAGGGTAGTATTAATGGAATCACTGATGGGTGTGGAAGAGCGAGGAGCAGGCACGATTTCAGTTGTCAAAACATCGAGTTTTTCTTCCGAAAACATAAAATCTGCAACGCACAATACATAATTCGGTCAATTACGAGTTCACCATACGCGAAGGATTAATGACTTCAGTAGATTGAATACCTAAATGTCAGTTTCTTGCCAGATAAAAGTCATGATGATCAAGGCTACTTTTAGTAGCATTCATATGAAATGCCAAGCAATGTTTGTCTGAATGTGCACTTGTTATAAAGCGCCCCTTCAAACACTCTACTCAGAGGCGCTCCCGACTGCAGAGCGGACGCTGCATCGGAGTTTCACGCCGAAGCGCTGAGCAATTGTGAGTGAAGGATTTGCGCAAGGTCCCTACGCGGCGATTTGAGGTGGATTCGAACCTCGAACCTTCCGGCTTCAAGGCAACGACGACGCCACTACACCACCGCGCCCCACAATGTTAGTTGCAGAATTGTTACAAGTTGAACTCCGATGCACTGCAGTATGCTAACTTGATCAGAATAATGGCGTAAATTATCTTTTATATTTGACACAGAAATAATCGGCACCAGTTGGTTGAGGTGCAATCCTCCGGCTGCAATGCAGCTAACCTACCCGCTACACCACCGCGCCCCATATGAATGTTCATCATATTACGCCAAACGATTAAAATTTCTTGCATAACTATCGGTCCGTTTATTTAGCCTACATGAGAAGTCATGATGATATTTCTTATAAGCACTTCAATAAAACGTCAAGCAATGTTGCACGTTGCAAGTCTATTCAAAGTTGGACTCGGATGCACTCCAATATGCCAACTTGACTATAAAAGCAGCGTAACAAGATTTTTATATAAGATGACATAGGGGAAGAGGAAGACCGAGAGAAAAGTTCTTGGACTGGATGATGGGGGATGGATATGGGAAACTTAAAGAGAAGGCACAACACCGAGAAGAGTGGCGTCGTTGGGCATCTGGACCTGCCGAGAAGCAGCAAACCTAAAGAAGAGAAGATGACATATAAATTTGAGTTGGCCTACCTTCTTCGGTGGTGAAAGCATCGGGTTTTTCTTCTGGAAATAGAAAATTTGCAAAGGACATAAATTATTCGGTCAAGTTGAACGTTCAACATAATCAAACAACTTGGATTTTTTAATGCTTTTCGGTCAGCTTTTATGCGTGAGAAAAGTCGTAGCGATGTTTTCAATAAAATCTTTCAAAAAGTCACACAATGCCATTTGCACAGTTGCTAAAAGTTGAACTCGGATGCACCGCAATATTCTGACTTGACCATGATAGGTAGACTATAACTTAACTAGGTTTGTAGGTAGGCCTATAGGCCTATGGCATGGAAATTATCGGTAGGCCTACCTGGTGACGGTGATGCAATATCCGTTGTTTGATCCCCTGATGAATCACTTGCTTGTTCCTCAGTAAGAGGTAAATTTGACACAATTGTTCCATCATGTACTTCAGCTGTATCATAGAAAATAGTCGTGGATTTTGGAGTTACAGGCGTTCCTGGTTCAAGTGGAGATGTAGTATTGGAGGTAGTTGTGCCGGATTGTGTAGTGTTAATGGACGCTTTGGTTGGAGTGGTAGAACTAGGAGCAGAAAAGATTTCGTCGGTTGTCGAATCATCAGGAAATAGAAAATCTGCATTGGACATACATTATTTGATGAAGGTGAATGTTCACAATGCGTAAAACAACTTCGATTAATTGCATGTTTCTCGATCAGCTTTTGGTTATGATGTTAATTTCTTTAAACAATTAAATAAGACGTCACACAATGGTTGTTGCACAGTTGTTAAAAGTTGAACTCGAACTCACTGCATTATTTTAACTTGACTATCATATTGTGTAAACAGATTATGTTACATATAAAATTTATTATCGGTAGATCTACCTGTTGGCGATGATTCAGTATCGTCTGTTTGATACTCAGATGAACCACTTGACTGTTCCTCAGTGATTAATGAAGTGAACGCAGCTGTTCTATCAAGATCTTCCCCTGTAGCATGATAAGAAATAGTAGTGGCATCTGTGGTCACAGGAATGTCTGCTTCAATAGCAGATGTAGTAGTGGAGCTGGTGCTTCCGGTTGCTGAAGCATCGGGTCTTTCTTCTGGAAGTACAAAATCTGCAGTGTACACAAGGCCATAGCTAAGGGGTGTTTTGAGTGTTTGAACACCTCCCACAAATGAAATAGTGCTACCATGAGAGAATGATGTTGCTAACACGATCATGATGTGAGGACTAAGAGGATTTCATTTCGAAACTCTCTTTTCTATGTGACATTAAACAACAGATTAAACATGGGCGGAGTTTATCAGAGGCGAGGGGCTAAGGCCTTGAGTGTACAATACATTATTCCGTCATGAGTTATGTTTACAATTCGTAAAACGACTTCGATTTATTGCATTCATATCGATCAGCGTCTGAGGTGAGAAAAGTCATGATGATATTTTCTTACAAAGTTCATGGTTGAATTCGTGTGCAGTCCAATATGCTAACTTGACTATAAGAGTCTTCTTCTTCTTCTTCTTCTTCTTCAAGATCCATGGGCTGATAGCCCGTAGGTGTCCACTGCGCACTTGACTACTCTTCTCCATAATTCCCGATCCTTTGCTCGATGTGTTAACTCTTGTATGTTTATTCCACACCACTCTTCTATGTCCTGCAGCCATTCCCTGCATGGTCTTCCCTTCCTCCCTGCTCCCTCCATGATTCCTATCATTACCTGCTTTATCTTTCTACCATCACCCATTCTACAGATGTGTCCGAATAGTTGTAATTTCCTTTTGATTATTGTTTCTATCATATCTGATTTGCTGTTAAGTCTTCTTCGCACTTCTACGTTAGTTATTTTCTGTGTCCACTTTATTTGTAGTATTCTTCTGTAACAATACATTTCGAACGCTAGTATCCTCCTTTTGTCTTCCTTTTTTAGTGTCCAGGTTTCGCATGCATATAACGCTGTGCTGAATACACATGTTTCTAATATCTTTTTCTTTGTTGTATGCGGCATTGATTTGCTCCTCCATATGTTGTTAAATCCTGCTAATATCCCTTTTGCTTTGCTGATTCTTCTTTTAATTTCCTTCGTGCAGTCGTTATCTGAAGTCAAGAGGCTCCCTAAGTAGACGAATTCCTTTACATTTTCGATAATTTCTTCTCCAATTTTGATGTTACTTTCTATTTCTCCTTTTCCAAATGCCATTGTTTTTGTCTTTTCTATATTTATTTTCAAGTTTGCCTGTTTTCCTGCTCTGTCCAGTAGTTCTACATTTTGTTGTAGTGCTTCAAAATTTTCCTCCAAGAGATCTACATCATCAGCAAATCTTAAATTGTTAATTGTTTCTCCTTGTACAGATATTCCCGTTCCGTTGTCTTGTATTTCATCCATTACTCGTTCCAGGTATCCAATGAATTCTATAGGTGAGACTGGATCTCCCTGTTTGGTGCCTATACTGATTTTAAACCATTCACCTAGTTCCCTGTCTATCCTCACTGCCGCCTGTGACTGTTCGCCAGAATTTTGTAGAATTTGTACCAGTTGTTTTCCAACTCCATATGATCGAAGTGTTGCCCATAATTATGATACTCTGTCTGACCGAATCAAATGCTTTTTGGAAGTCTATGAAGCAGTTGTATATCACTCTGTTGTGTCTTTTCGCTTTTTCTGCTAATAATCTTATCATCAGTATTTGTTGTATGGTACTTCGATCTCTTCTGAATCCTGCTTGTTCATCCGAAAAGTGTTCTTCGAGTTGATCCCTCAATCTGTATGTTAGTATCTTCATCATTACTTTTCCTACATGGCTCATTAGTGCAATTGTTCTGTAATTTTTACATTCCATCAGGTCACCTTTTTTTGGTATTACTGTCAAAATAGATTTGGTCCATGCCTCCGGAATTTTGCCTTCCCTCCATATTTGATTGCATAATTTGTGTATTTCTTTATGTAGGTCTTCTCCTCCAGCCTCTATCATTTCTCCCGTTATCCCATCATCACCAGGACTTTTCCTCTTCTTTAAATTTTTAATTGCGTTTTGTACTTCCTCATACAAGATATCACTTTTCGTATCATCTACTGCCGGTGGACTGATCATTTCTAACTGCTTTTGTGTTTCATTGTCACCTCCCTGTTCTTTGTATAATTCGCTACAATATTGTGTCCATCGCTGCCTACACTTTTCCTTATCCATAATTATGTTTCCTTCTTTATCTTTTATTGCTGTTTGTTTCGGTTCCCACTTTTTACATACTTCCTTCACAAACTTATATGCCTCTCTTGTTTTCTCTTCCATTGTACACTTTGCAATCTGACTGCATTTTTTTTCTATCCATTTCTGTTTATCTAGCCTTGCTGCCGTCTTGACCTCATTACACAGTTTTCTATATTGCGCTGTTATTTCCTTCGAACCTTTCATTCTGATTCTTGTTTCTCTTTTTCTTTTAGCTAATTCTATGGTCTCCTCTGATATCCATTTTCTATCTGCCTTTTCCGTTTCCGGTATTGCTTTCTCTGCTGCTTCTAGTATGATCTTGTTTATTGTTTCTGTCTTTTGTTCTACTCCAAGGTCTTGTATCATGGCTGTATGTATTCCATATTTTACTTCTTCTTCAAAGCTTCTTCTTACTACCGGGTCCTCTAACATTTCCATATTTCGTGTCTTTATGTGTTGTTTCTTTGGTATTCGTTTTAGTCTTAGCTGCATGTTGCATAGTACCAAGCTGTGGTCAGAGGCTATGTCTGCTCCCTGAAAGGTTCTGCATAATCTTGCTGCTGACTTCCATCTGTTGTCTATCATAATTAGGTCTATCATATTTGTGTGTCTTCCATCTGGTGATATCCATGTCCATTTCCGACACTCCTTTTGTTTAAACATTGTATTACAGATTATGAGTTCCTGTTTTGCTGCAAAGTCTAACAGTTTTTCTCCTCTTTCATTTCTTTTCCCATATCCATACTTCTTCATTACTTGCTCCCATCCTGTGTTATCTGACCCGATTTTTGCATTCCAGTCTCCCATGATTATTTTAACATCTTTCCTAGGTATTTCCTTAATAGTTTCCTCCAGTTTTTCATAGAACTCTTCAATCTCTTCTTCTGAGCTATCTGTCGTTGGCGCATATATTTGTATTACTGTTATATTTATTGGTCTTCCATTGAATCTTGCTACAATAATTCTTGAATTTACCGGTTTATAGCCAATTAATGCTTTTCTTGCTTTTTCATTTAGTAGGAAGCCCACCCCTCTTTTGTGCTCTTTTTCTTCACCTGACCAAATTACTTCTGCTCCATTCATTTCTCCAGATCCCGTCCATCGTACCTCTGCTAATCCTAGTATATCAAATCTGTATCTCTCCATTTCTTTCCTCAGTAGTTCTAGAAGAGTAGCGTGACTATATTATTTTATATTTGATGTAAAAATTATCGGTTGGACTACCTGCTGATGGTAATGATATTTCCGCAGTTTGATGCTCATATGTATTATTTGACGGTTCATGAGTCATTGGTGAAGTTGACGCAGTTGTTGTATCAAGTACTTCTGTAGAATGGTAAGAAGTAGTCGTGACATCTGTGGTCACAGGAATGTCTGGTTCACGAGGAGATGTAGGCCTAGTATTGGAGGTCGTGGCTCCGGTTGGTGTAGTATCAATGGAAGTTTTAATGGGAGTAGTAGCACGAGGAGCGGAAACGATTTCGGTTGTCAAGGCATCTGGCTTTTCGTCTGTAAATAGAAAATCTGCATTAGACATAGCCTATATACATTATTCGGTCAAAATGAATGGTCATCATACGCGCACATCTATATCAGAAAGTTAGGTGATATTTCATGACAAGCTCCGTATTAGTCCATATGGGTTGTATGAATTTAGCATCTTTCTATTATTCATACTGCTGCATTATTGCAATGATTATTATTTTTGTCTACGTTTCAGACCGCGTTTTACCCCCGAATTAAACATCTAAAAACTCGAGACAATAATAAAATTATGGTGCACCCTTCAAATTGTCTGGTTCAGGGATTGGCCTTAGTAGACACGGTCTGAAAATTTACAATGCTAGAATACGATTTGAAATTAAGAAATTGATATTTTGATCAGAAAAATCTGCATGACATAGGTAAGCTTACCATGTTGGCAGACGATGACATAACTGTTGTTGCAGTTACAGGTCCTCCATATACGGTCATTTCCAGTTTCACAATTACTTCTTCCGCTTTGATTCATGCACTTAGGACTAAAGCAGATGCATTGTTTGTCAGATGATTCATCAGGGAAGCCATTTTCCCAGTTAGTGTAAGCGAGTGCAGAGCCTGCTTAAACAAAAAGAAAGAACGCGAAAACGGACTTTGAAGATGTATTAAAAATAATATTATTGCTACATTGAATGTTGCTTATTATTGAGGATGTGAGCTTAATTTGTTTTTATTCGGTTGTCTTCCATACTGAATAATAGGCTATTGATCACCAAGAAATAGGCCTAGGTAGAAATGATATTCATGAGGACATGAATGTTGCTTTTGATGAAGGAAATGTCTGAATATTTTGACAACGATTCACACATTCAAATCGGTGAATAGTGGTCTAGCAATAATTCATTGTACCTAAATCTTCTGCATCGCCCGGTAATTTTGCCATTGGTTTATGCTACCGCAGACATGCGTGTACAAAACTTCCATTGATTGACAAAACGATCCCAGTCAGTATCTGGCTGAGAATGTCAAATGTTGAAATGATAAAAAAAGTTGAAAGCAACGTGTGAAATGCGACGAGAGGAGAATAAAGGAAAAACGTTAGAAAGTTAATCGATCAGCCAGATTTAAAGGACATGTAGAATATTATCACCACGTAGACTGTCACCGTGTGTTTCGCTAGGTTTAGATTAACCCATGTCATTACACATCACCTGTGCTGTTCCAAATCCACTTATTTCTGTGAAGTCCAATCCAATATTTCTGGTTATCCCTCAGCAATGGCAAATCATTTGTCATTCGGAGGTCCGTAAGAGTAGCCAAGTCTCCCCCGGACAGCGAGCACCTCGTTCGGGCATCATACCAACTGACAAGTCCTTCGTTTACGGTGTACCTTCTGTTATCATACTGATCGAAGCCTGTTTTGAAATACGAAATAACAAACAATTTAGTCATAATCTAATAACTAAATACATATCCAGTTAAATAAACGGACATGATCTTTAAAACAATCTAAAAAACACTAACCTTGGTTCCTGCTTTCAGTGCTTTGGCTGGCTGACGAATCAAAGCCTAAAAAATCTGCTTTCTCGCACTTCGCTATAGCCTACATCTAGAATAATACAGCTAGATTTTAATACTTCCAATAGTATATAGAGCGAAATGTTTTGTTTCTTGAGCATCCACCAAGGTCAATATCAAACACATTTGCAATTGGTCGCTCTATTTCTTAATTGTTTCTCTAAATTACCATACTCCGTGTAACTCTCATAATGAGAAATTCTTTCGACTTCATTATTGCTTGCCTCCCCTTTTATCTCTATTTCAATTATCCCTTCCAAACCAGCTGATGAATTCATCTTTCGGATATCGCGATATTAAACATTGAACCCCCATAACTGACATTAATATTAGACAATAGAAGCAATAACAAAATAGTTGTCGTGTTGATTATAATACTAAGTACGCAAATGTACCTGAGAACTCGCATATCCAGCCCAGTTGGGACGAGACGTTTTCAAAACAGTAGGCCAATGGTTTTCCACGCCTTGAATCCACACAAGCAAAATCATGAATTTGTTCGGTTGTATTTATGGCATCTAAAAGACGTCAAAGGGTCGTGCATGTAAGTAGGCTAAATCGCGATAGCAGGCCGACAATAATAGGCCTAATAATAATTATTATTAAACATGGGCAGTAAATAATTCAGTGCCAAAGTTGTTCTCGCATGTGGCAGTTACAGGCGGATTCCTATAAAATTATAGTCTTAGAAAAGCTGGTCCAAATCGCGACAATACGGTAATAATTATTAAACATGGGCAGTAAATTATTCAGTGCCAAAACTGTTCTCGCATGTGGTAGTTACAGACGGAGTCGTAGTCTTAGAAGGGCTGTTCCAACTAAATTTTTCCAGAATTTTGCTGACTTTTCAGACTTCAAGCGAACTGTGGTTTCTGCTTTATTTGGCAATAAGTTTGTTGCTGTTAAAAACTCTTAGGCCCTATGTTAGTGAAAATATTCAGAGAACATGTGAATGGAACATTCGAAACAATAAACCGAGGGTTTGTTAGTTCTCATTTGCACTATTAATCACAACACTTACCCTTTAATACGTCTGGAGAATATGGTTGACCATTAACCCACGACCACACCTGACTTTCACTTCCCGACAACATTCGTGCGTCCGTGATGATTTCCTCAGTCCCCAGCAATTGACTTCTTGTGAAAATTGCCAAAGCTCTTTGACTTTTTAGGCTGCTAATGGTGATCAAAGAGGAACTTGGAAAGTCTGCTTTGCACCGGTGACTGGCTTCCATGTAAGGGATACGATCTGGGTGACTCTTGTTGTTGAGTAATGTTGTAAAGCAAGTCTTTCCAGAACCTGTGTTGTAACAGTTTAGCCCATGATCTCTTGTGGGCGCATCCTGACACTGCGCAACTTTCAGTGAAAGCCACAACCCTTCATGTACGAAGAGGAATCCTACTTATAATCGAAGACACAAGTCATACATCATCATACATGTAGGTCGGATGTTCGCAGAAGTTCTTATTGCAACATGTGAGAAAACCTAATTGCATAGTTTCCAACTCTAAGTCAGACGAGTAACTCAGTTTGTATTTAAATGGGAGCCAGCTGGATCTAAACCCGCCATCCTAAGTGAAGGCTCTCATTCAGATTGGCTCCTCTGAACCTCGCACTAAATGGAAACTTTTGATAATATTATTGTGTTTTATTATCTAGAAAGGGGTTTCTTACGTACATGCACATTTGAAAGTCATTTTAGAACAATCCTATTTATGTTTTTGCACTCTGACAGCTTATTTGAGAATTCCTTGAGACGGGCATGAATGTGTGGACAAACGTTTTCATCGCGGGAGATACAAAGACCGCTTTATATGTCAAATTTGCGGAAGAAAATCAAGTCCAGCTGGCCGCATATGCTGCAGGGGAATATTCTTCACGGGTGAACACATTACAAATATCGACAAGCTGCTAATTCAGCAGCAAAAGCGACTCTTGAACACAGAACTTTTGATGTATTCGGGCGCAGCCGGATGATAAATACAGCACGTGAATCACGATGACTTCTTATTGTTTCTGGAATAAGACTATAATCATATCAATTTATTCACTTACCAGTAAGAAAATTTGCAAGCAGATTACCAAATAATTGGTTCATTTTTGAAGCTGTCCCAGTTAGATGAGCATTACTGTGGACAAAACAGAACGCATGTCAGAACTTCTGAATTTACAATTCCCGATCTACTGATAACGGCTTTATCACCATTCCCATAGGCGTAGGAGGCGGGGTTCCAGAGAGCAATCCCCCAAATTTCGTTTGCCTTTCTACGTTATCATAAACCAGCAGTGCATGTGAATTTGCAGTCTTTTGACTTCCCACAGTTAAACTGGAACTACGTTGCTTCCGTTTCTGGTATTGCCATTCCCATGCCCGATAGAGGCTGAGGGCGACGCCTATAATCCGTGGTATGATACAATACCATTAAACAGAAAGTACATAATCCCTAAACTATTTATCATTGGGTCAAGTCAAGTTTAGGTATCGCATTGAGTAGGCCTAGCCTTAATTGATGCTTATCGCATTAATTATCGGCTATAACTACTAATTGTTTTATTCTCCTAAAATAAAGGATTGATTTACGAAAGCCAATAGTTCACTGTTCGCTGCCCTAGCTATCAGCTTGATCTGTTTACTTTCCAAGTCAGAGAGTGGAACGTCAGATCTAATAATTATTTGACCAGCCATATTTATTATGCTATTGACAGAATTGTCAGGGCAACGCGCCGTTAGGCTAGTAGCCGTAACTAGCGTTAGACATGTTTCCATGTCTGTTGAAATAATCTGTAATTAAGTTAACCATTACTAAAGTCTATTAGTTGTAGACTCTGAGCAAATCCGACAAAATTCAATTACCTCTGAGACTCGGATTTCAATCCTAATATACTCCGTAATTTTTTAACATACATTTCTGACCATTAATCGATTGTCATAAAAAATCCTGACCACCCGGTACACTGAAACAAGATCAAATCTGCGCTATAGAGTCTTGGTGCGCCATCGGCAGATGCTTAGTGTTTTTGACATTGACGCCACAAGAACTACAATTGCAATAATAAGTGAAGACTGTCAAATTTTGGAAGCGTTTCAGATGTAAGCTTACATGTAAGTTATTGTATTGTATTTAAATATTTCCAAGGCGCCTCTGGTAAAGTGAAGTCGTATATATATACATGCATATATAAATGTCCACGATGTTCATAGTAGGCCTATTATAGTATGCAAACTTTATCGCATGTGGTAGGCCCTATAAATAAATAGTTATACAAAGAAATGGCTAAAGCTGGGGGCACAACTCTCATTCCTTGGTTTCTTGTAGAATATCCTATTTCCTAGGCTACCAACCTTGAGAACGCCTCTGAATGGCCACTAGGCTACAGTGTAAGAGTCACTTGAGGTCACCTCATGATACATACGGGACAATGATCATGCATAGACATTAGACACTGTCAAATTTGATGGAAGATGGAGGGATCCGATCGGACAGAGAAGGATCATTAACTAATTATCTGTGAATGTTCTCAGCGGCTAAACCGGTTACAAAATATTATCTGGGTTTACATTAGCAATTACAACATTGCAATAATTATTAGTTTTATGTTATCTAATGAATAGATAAATAAGATATGCTGACTCTGGCAAACACACATCCAGAACAAGGCTGAGCGTAGTGAGTGTTGCTACTTCCTTGTTATCGGTGATTGAAAACTCCTAAATTTCAACATGATATTTCAATGTCTAAAAACCCACGATTATTAGTGCTAGAGTAGTTGGAAGCTTTTATAACTGCTGCTGCTGCTCAGCTGCTGTAGTGCTCAAAGTTGCAGCAACAGCAGAAGCAGAAGCAGCAGCAGCAGCAGTAGTAGTAGTAGCAGCAGCAGCGGCGGCGGCAGCAGCAGCGGCGGCGGCAGCAGCAGCGGCGGCAGCAGCAGCAGCAGCAGCAGCAGCAGTAGTAGTAGTAGTAGTAGTAGTAGTAGTAGTAGTAGTAGTAGTAGTAGTAATAGTAGTAATAGTAGTAGCAGCAGCAGCATAACCAGCAGCAGTAGTACGAGCAGCAGCGGGATCGATAGGTGGCGTCTCGGTAGTAATAGTAATCGCTGTTATTGTAGTAGCAGTAGTAGTAGTAGTAATTGTAGTGGTAGTTGTATTTTTCGTCATTGTGGCGTAGACACGCACTCGGAGTTTAGTACGTGGACTCCTCGGTCTATTGACCATAACCATCACCATGGCTGCGTATCTGCACATTTAGGCTGATTAAAAAATTGTCAATTGGAGGTTTTGGTAGGATCATTGACGCTCCATAAACTTAGAGAAGGCAATCCTAGAATTGTACATGTACCATTGCCTCAAAACCTAATTGACAGGACACTTTCAGGAAGTTAAGCAAATAGACGTCTAACATGCAGTTATTGAAGAAAAGAATTTTCCGTAGGCGTGAATCTACTATAGGCTACTCGTATAGTGAGCTCAGAGGATAGATTACTATAATTGTACTTGGTTGAGGAATCTCACGAAATCCATATCGACTGGGCAACATACGTTCTATTCCGCAATCGTGTTTACACTTAAAGCGACAGGGTGTTCAGTGTTGGTTTCCATTTCTTCTTACTTATAACGATAGTGCTATCATGGTTCAATGCTCTCATAATCGCAATCGATCATTAAATTTTATGTAGCGTCTCTTTAAGAAACATACACGGACTCATATTATTTGTTGACTCACAGTGCTCTTTCATTTGCTATTAGCCTACTTTATGGGCGATCAGTGGCGTAGACAAAGGGAGTTTTGGGGGTTAAAACCTCATTGGCATCTAGGAAAAGTTTTTTAAAGGTAGCCTAATTATCTATTCACTTAAATAAGAAAAGACAAAACAATTGTTTTTAGTAGCAATTGTTTTTCTTACTTTATTCCCTTTGTTACTTTAATCCCTTTTTATTTACTGTAATACTCTAGGGTTGGTGTCAGGAAGGGCATCCGGCCAGGCCATAAAACCCCCCGAAACCCCCATCATAAATTCCTGGATACGCCCCTGTGGACGATGCCACGTGGTGCAAACGAGGCCTTACACCAACCTAAGTCATTGCTGCGAGCTAAACGAATAGGCTACCTTAGCTAATTATATTATAAGCAAATGTTGTTTTTCGTCTCGAGTGTTTATGCTCAGCAATATCGTTCGTTAAAATGCGCATGATGTACTCAGAGCGTCGTTTGTGTTACGGTTCTAACCCAAGAAATTGAATTGTAGGAAGTTAAAATAAGAACTTAGCTAACTAGGCCTAGGCTTAGGCCACGCGTGCACAGTAGCGGCACTAGGGGACTAGGGGGGGGCTAAGGCCCACCAAAAGGCCATCCATTTTTTCATGCAAAAATAAAATATTTTGACGATTGACCCCTTTTAGCCCCCAAAATAACCGTGAAGTAGGCCTACAAGGTTTGTCAGACAGTTTGGCGGATATGAAAAAGGACCATTTTCCCAAGATTTCGACCAAATGACTGCAAAATAGGTCGTCAGAAATTCTGACGGCTGAAATGGAGAATTTTCTTGAGATTTTGGCCGATGACTAAAAAAAGGTCGTCAGAATTTTTTGCGACTCCAAACGGAAAATTTTCTCCCGCAAATTCAGCGCCCCAAAACTGAAATCCTGGCGCCGACACTGCGCGTGCATTCACTAATCATGACTTATCTCGTGTTAGATTCTCTCATGCAAAACAAAATGGCGTTGAATATGGAAATTGATATTTCTCTCTGGGTTCTGTGCACAGATTCAGATTACTAAGCTTATGCTAAACGTTCTTGCCTAGACAACTTGTGTGCTGAGATTTTAAGAGGCAGCCTACTCAAGCCTGCACTGTTAATGCTTCGGCAATCATTGGCTTTTGCTGATCTTTTCTAGAAAGTCTAGGTCGGCGTAGATGACGTTTTTGCCCATGTCAATCGTTTCGCTGGTGGGTTGAATGCTGGCGTAAATGGTGTTGGAAGTCGTTGGTCCTTGGATCATTTCGACATCAGCATAGATGGTGTTACCGGGTGAAGCAGTAGCTTCATAAAAGCCGTTGCCTGGAGTCACGGTTGCATAGACGTTAGTGATCGTTTCATCCTGTTTTGTATTATCCGTAGATGATCCCTCTTGTCGTTTGTCACTACAGAAATCCATCGAAATGTTTACACACACACAATTGCTATATCAATTTTCATAGAAAACTTAATGGCTCGTGTATAATTGTATATATTGAGTCTTCAGAGATGAAAGCCAAAGCCCCAAGTGTTATTGTAAACAGCAGAATCCAGAGACGTTATAATAGTTATTCTAGATTGGATTCGCTCTAAGTTTCGTTCCTTCAATTTTTTTACCCGACATTGAAACCAACGCCACATTGAAAGCATTCGGGAGTTCGTTCAGTGTCATTTTCATTTGACTTTCAGCAGAAATACGTATTGGATAGATTGGATGTAGGTGATAAAACGAGGAATAGGTTTTTCTTCTGGAAATAGAAAACCTGCAGTGAACATGCCTCATTTTGGACTAGTTGAATGTTCACCATATGCACAACGACTTCATAGGTCAGCATAAATCATTGCATATAGGCCTATATATAATTTTATATATGCAGCAGTTACATTTGGTGCACGCCACAAACTGCGTAAAACATTCATCAAAATAGCTTAGTATAGCTGATTTAGTCAATAGCTACATGTCATCCTAACAACTAGCTTGGTCCAACATATAGTGCAACAACGAAGACTTTTGAAAGCATAGACTTAGGGGTAAGTGGTGCAAAAGTGGCAGGGTAGGGTAAGAGTGGCATCCCCACTTTCGAAGTATGTACTTATTTTCTGAAACCTTTACCTAGTGCGAACATAGACTATCATTAAGTGTTACGTTTTCATAAGCCAAGAGTTTTCAAAAGTTGAATGGTAAAAATTTTATATCATTTTTTCGATTTATCGCGTTATTTGCAACTTTCATGAAAATCACAAATATGTTGCTCACTTTCAGTATTAAGATCGCACTTGTTAAAGTTTTATTTTGTATTATGCAGGAATGTGTGTTCTTTTAAATGCCAAAAGTTTTAAGAAATTAGGCAACGCAATAATGTTGATAGATACTCGTAATCATGAGCACCCAAATCGGGGCAAAAGTAGCATTGTATGCCACACTTGCCCCCGTTTTACGTGCCACTATTGCCCCATCACTGCCACTTTTGCCCCAGCGGTATGGCAGTTTTGCCTCAGCGGTATGCCAGTTCTGCCCCAGCGGTATGCCAGTTTTGCCCACAGGTATCCTACCGGTATATTAGTTTGTTAATTGGTTGGCACTTTGGCGTTGTACATAATGTACTATGTGATTCAACGTTAGCCTATAGGCCTATATAAGCGTAAAACTCAGCGAGAAAGTCACATTGACGAAGTATTGTGCCATGCCATGAAAATGGTGTCTAGTGGAGATTTTTTTTAAACGCGACGGAAGATCGTAGCAAGTGGAGAAGGTTGACCATGGCGGTCGCTAAGATTCAAAGAATCGACGGCACAAGGTGACAAGGTGAGGAGATTTTTCGAAATGCCAGGCAACGATAAAGCCTGGAATTTCAAGCTATTGGCCTACGCCATTGGAATCCTGGCTTAGTGCATGCCTATGTGCCTATTGACGTTTCAATAAAGCGTCGGGACATGTCTGTGACTTGGAGATCTGCTAGACCAGTGCAGGATGAAGTGAAGAAGGCAACCAACGTTAGGTTGGAATCGGCCATTAACACAGAACAATCAGACAAACAAAAAGTGTAGTAACTTCAACAGGATATTCATTCATTTATTGCATTTGTATAGAGCCTTTTCAAGGAGACTACTCAGAGGCGCTCCCAACATCAGCGCGGCAAATAAAACTGTCTTAGGATGAGAGAGGAAAACCTGAGAATGACTTTTAGAAAGGGAGTAGAGTGTCAGAGGAAGGCCATTCCAGGTTGAGGTATATAGTGGAAGTAGGCCACGAGCAAAGGGGGACCGAGAACAGACTTTTCAATTGAACGTTGGAGCGGAAGTGCGAGCACTAAGAGCAGGGTTACAGAGCTCTCAAAGGTGGGAAGGAGCAAGGCCTAGCAGGCAGCACCAAACTAGGGTAGAGATCCTATTCTCTATTTGCTGCTTGTCAGGAAACTATAGGCTAGTTGAGAACGTCAAGCATATAGCTGGAGATAATGGCTGAATTTGGGTATGGGGCCAATATGGCAGGCTGCAGAGAGCAGAACGCGATCAAGGCAACTCGGATAGGCACTCTCAACCAGCGTGCTGTCTTAGGCAAGCATAGAAAGAGGAACAGCAGTCAAGTCTGGTGGTAACGAAAGAATGGACATGAGTGGCAGCAACAGTAGGAGTAAGCGAGCGAGCAACAGTGCGTAGTTGACGCAGTTGATAATTACAGACACGGCTGAGTGAGTAAATGTGCGGAGCAAAAGTGAGCTCTTGGTCCAGAGCGACACCAAAGTCACGGACTTTGGTTGAGAAGACATAAACAGAAAAGGCAGCACCAATTAATGGTCAATATACAGTAGCAACTTTAAAACAGGACACGAAAGTGAAAAGGTTCCAAAAGCTTATGATGAAAAGAATACTTGGAACATCACCAGAATTCAAAGAATCATAGCAAAGCTCAAATCGCCCCTGAAAACCAGATCTCCGTGCTCAACCACCGTGCTGTCTTGGGGAACCTGCAAGCACTAACAACTGAGAAGTCAAAACACAAGATAGCGCAGTCAATATTAAGATAGCACCTGCCTTTGAAAAAAGTCATATAAGAGTATCAACTGCCCATATTTTTCCTTGACGAAATTGAGATAAGTGATGAGAGAAAGAGAGAGAAACTGTTCCTGTCTGGTCCTTCCAGGAAATGTAAACATGATAGGTTACCAATGAGGCTTAGCCCATCTTCACCTATGAGGAAATTCAGAGCAGTGGTGACTCTGACTCCCAGCTTATGCTCAATGATTGCTCATCTGCGAAGAAATTCAGAAAGTGATACCGCTGATACTCAGCATATCATCACCTGTGAGAAATTCAGGCAAGTAAAGCAGCGTTTAGGAATAAAGTGGCTTCATGTAAAGGCTTGACGTATACATGTAGTTCTCTGAAAAGCCATCGTCAAGGTCTTCTGCCTACTGCTGCTGGCAAGCGTAAAAGAAGGAGCGAATATTTAGCAATGCTGCATGAAGGCAAGTGCGTGCAAAGCAAATCTATAGAGGAAAACGTGCATAAGATGAAGCAAAGAGGGGACTGCCTTCTGCGATTGCAGGTACCTAAAAATGGAATGACAATGGAAGCCGAGAAATAAAAAATGCATTTAAAACACAGAAAATTAAAAGTCGCAATAGACTTATTTCTTGTGTGCTTTTGTCTTTGTTGTTTACTGACTAAGTCTTTAGTCTAAATGTCAGAAAATATTTAACATTGTTGTGATTTTTGTGATTCAAGCTTGATACAGAGTGCCAATTCTGTAGATTGCTTAGCAAAACCGGTTCCTGAGGGATTTCAGGGAAGGTATCTTCTAATCACACTATGCATTGCTGTGTGCAATTGTTTCATTTAATATGTAAAACATAAATTCCTCCTTATTGTTGTACAGCAAATGGCTGAAAACGTAGCCTATGTTACTGTCTCTGGGGGTACGACGGGCATGCCAGTCTTGCCCTCAACAAGGGGTAAAAGTGGCATGATACTCATGCCCCACATGGTGGGGCAAGAGTGGCCTTTTGGGTGCCTCCACCCCAAGCCAGATTCTGAAGAAGAAATCGTATCCAGTAGCAATTTAAGCAATTTTATGGATGCACCGATGATGCACCTACACTACAAAACAAATTTCATCTTGATATGTCTAATATTGCATATTTTATACCACATTTTGTGACTTTATGCCACTCTTGCCCCCACCTCCCCTACTGTTTGCGTTTTCGGATGATCATGATGACGGCAACGATAAAGATGACAAGCGTCACAAATGAAAGAAGGATAAGGAGAATTCCTGTTGTACCAAGCGAGTCTACCTGCTCTACAACATCAATCCAAAAACACGTAGGACGTGTAATACATCTAAGAACACTGCAGTTATTAGAGAGTGTACCTGATTGTAAAAAAGTGTAGTTTGGAATAGTGAAAGTTAATATTAGCTTTTGGCATGATACATTACAGTATAATGCAATAATACAGTGAAAATAACACAAAAATAAATAGTATAAGCTACAAGAAAATGCAGAAAATGAGCCAGCCCATAATGAAGCTAGGCTACGGAAGATTCAATAAAACGTCAAACAGTGCTAGTTGCACAGTTGTTTAAAGTGGAATTTGCACGCACTAAATATTCATTCGGAAATTTATATACATGTAGCCTACGTCACTTCAACTTGACTACAAGAATTGTCGTAGCTAGATTTTTATATTTGACAACGATCGATATATAAAACATGTCAATAAAACACCAAACGATGCTAGCTGAGAGTTTAACAAACCATCTGCACATTAGTTAAAAGATGAACTTGTATACAGTGCAGTATTCTAACTTGACTAAAGGAATAGCGCAACTATAGCTCTTACATTTGATATAGAAATTTACAGTACCTTTTGTCGTTGATGATATATCCGTTGTTTTCTGCTCAGCTGAATTATCTGATGATTCCTGAGTCATAAATGAAGTTGACGCACTTGTTCTATCAAGATCTTCTGAAGTATGACTGGAAATAGTCGTGGCATTTGTGGTCACAGGAATGTCTGCTTCAAGAGGAGATGTAGTGGTGGAGGTGATGATTCCGATTGGTGAAGTATTAATGGAAGTTTCGATGGGAGTGGCAACAGGGTGGGGAGTAAGCTTAGGAATGATTTCGGTTGTCGAACCATTTGGAAATAGAAAATCTGCAGTGAACATTATCATTCGGTAAAAGTCAATGTTCACTATACGCACACCGACTTCATAGGTCTGCTTCTTCATTTAGGCCTATTTGAGATAAGTTAAGGCTGTATTTTCTTAAAAGAGGTGTAGACGGGTTGTAGAAATTTCCTGTATTTCTATTAGACGAACTACTGTTAGTTAAGTGATTCGATAGATCTAATTGTGTTTGCGTTTCAGATCGCGTGAACCTTCTGGACCAAACAACTAGAAATTTGGGACACATAATTATATGGCGCTTTTAAATGCCAATAATTGTCTGCTACAGGGTTTAGACTCGGACGACATAATCTGAAAACTTATAATCGTAAAATATCGACTTGATATCGGGGAAATTTTTTAATCGAGGTATAATTGTGGATCATAGGAACCTGAGCCATGCAGACTTGGACACGGGCGATACATGTATTTAGGCAGCAATGTTTTATAGCTCACCTAGTCAAAGTGATCCAATAGAAACTCAAGCACTGTTGATGTTGTCTATAGTTTTTGCGTCTGCTGAATTGCTGTTAGACAAAACTGACAGGAAGAGTAGTGGCAACTGCAGTTTAACGTAACGGTGTGGTAACAAAGACCATTAGCGACGCCCTCCTCCTTTATCCAGGCTTGGGACTGGCACTGGCAGAGTGCGACGAGTGACGGAATTAGACAGGAAGAATGCGACCTTGCAGTGTTTTGACCTGAGAAATTCTTGAACAAAAACCGGTGTGCTCCAAGAAGGCATCACTTTGTAAACAATGCGAGCACCTCATATGATGCAGGATCACATAAAATGAACAATAAATTTATCTCTATTTTGTTTTGTTTATTTATTCACTTGTTAAGAGCATTTATATACACGCAGCACTCTTTCGGACAATCTAAAGAAAACCTGGTTTACATTTTAGATAATTATTTAATCGACATCGCATACCTCTCTGACAGACGATGACATAATTGTTGTTGCAGCTGCAAGTCCTCCAAATACGGTCATTTCCTGTTTCACAAACATACCTACTTCTTTCTTTGTCAAATCTGCACATAGGACTAACGCAGATGCATTGTTTGTCAGAAGATTCGTCAGGGAAGCCATTTTTCCAGTTAGTGTAAGCGAGAGCAGCGCCTGCTTAGACAAAGAGAAACAACCCGAAAAGCGATTGTGAAGATTGTTTGAATCGATCACTGTTTCATGATGCCTTGATTTTTAAATTGAAGACGTGAGCTCGTGATATGCGACTGTCTAGAGTTGTGTCTGTTGTACAGATGGTAAATGATTGATTTATCGATCGCGTACTTGGGGACCTGTTAGCGGAACCTTAGGCTACGTTCCTTTGGGTTGACACTTTGGCAACAATTATAGGCCAACATGTACATGTGACCTGAACTACTTGTTTGTGCAATGCTATGTGTAAACGACGATCAATAAAGTATGGTGTCGGATTGATTGGTTGATTGACTGATTGATTGACTGATTGATCGATCGATTAATTTCAGAGTATTTGATTTTGTCTGTTTTTATTCCTTACAAAATTCACGATAAAGAACTGAGTAGAAAGCCTTTGACGGCAAAAGCACTTGAATGTGGGTTTAAAAAAAGTTGTCTGAATGTTTTGACATCGTCAGTGAATACGGTCTATCAATTAATTACCCCACTGGATGTCGACTGCGTTGTGGCATCTTCTATAGCGCCCTGTGCAATATCGACTAAGGTTTGTTCGCCACGGATTTAGCAATAAGCTTACGCAGACATGCGTCCCCTAAGGTTCAATTAATTGACGAAATATTCTCGGTCAATATTTGGATAAGAATGACTATTGAAATAGCTGAAAAGGTTAAAAGTGAGAAGCAAAATAAAAAAATTAAAGTAAAAGGCTAGCAAGCTAATCGATCAGCCAGATTTAATCGCCATCTCTTCTCTCAGTTTCACCACGTAGACTGTCACCGTGTGTTTGCTAGCTTTAGAGTAGCCTATGTCAATATACAATCACCTGTGCTGTTCCAAATCCACTTATTTCGGTGAAGTCCAATCCAATATTTCTGGTTTTCTCTCAGCCATGTCGAATCCACTATCATTTTGAGGTCCGTAAGAATAGCCAAGTCTCCCCCGGATAGCAAGCACCTCGTTCGGGCATCATACCAACTGACAAGTCCTTCGTTTACGGTGTGCCTCCTGTCATCATACTGACCGACGCCTTATTTGAAATACGAAATAGCAACTAAATTTAGTCATAAATCTAATAACTAAATACATATCCAGTTATATAGACTGACATGAATCTTTAAGCCAATCTAAAAACCACTAGCCTTGGTTCCTGCTTTCGCCAACGAATTGAAATCTAAAATAAAATCTGCTCTCTCGCACTTCGCTACATGTAGGCCATTAGGCTATAAGCTATGTTTTAGTACCTCCAATAATATATAAACTAGGCCTATAGCGAATTTTTTTGCCCCTTGGGCATCTGACTAGGTCAGTATCAAGCGCATTACAAATTGGTCGCTTCATATCTTAATAATATTATTTCTCCAGAGCTAAATTACCATTATCCATGTAAAGCCCATGGCCCCATATAATTATGAGAAATTTACAACATCCGATTTCATTATTGCTCGCCTCCGCTTTTGTATCTTTTTCAGTTCCACTTCCAAACCAACCTGTTGAGAAATTCATCTTTCGGATATCGCAAATTCGCGATATTGAAAATTGAACTCCGTTAACTGGCATTAATACTAGATAACAGAAGCAATAACAAATAATTATTGTGATTATTATAATACCACAGTCATGTAAGTGCGCAAATGTACCCGAAAACTCGCATATCCAGTTCATTTGCGACGAGACGTTACCAAAACAGTAAGCCAATGGTTGTCCACGCCTTGAATCCACACAAGCAAATTGATGAGTCTGTTCGGTTGTATTTATGACATCTAAAAGACGACAAAGGGCTGTACGGTTCCACGACAACTGGTCTACCGACAACTCGTCTACCGACAACTCGTCTCCGGACAATTGGTCTAACGACAACTGGTCTACAGACGAATAGTATTGATGAAATAGAAGCTGGATTTATGAAAATGGTTTCTTAGCTTAAATGGAAGCTGGATCGATGATTTTATTCATGTATTTCGACATGCATCCAGCTTCTACTTCAGATCTAAATATACCTTCATCCAGCTTCTATTTCTCAACCGTTATTTTCGTCAATCCTGCTTCTATTTCAGATATAAAACAATACCTTTATCCAGCTTCCATTACTTAAGCGTTTTTCATCAATCCAGCTTCTATTTCAGATCAAGAAAAACTTTCATCCAGCTTTTGTTTCTCATACGTTATTTTTGTCAATCCAGCTTCTATTTCACCTGTAAAAGAGCCATCATCCAGATTTCATTTCTCTTGCGTTTTTTCATCAATCCAACCTCCATTTCACCTGTAAAAACTTTCATCCAGCTTCCATTTCTCAAGCTCTGGATCAGTTGTCTGTAGACCAGTTGTCGTAGACGAATTGTCCGGAGACCACTAATCTTGTCGTTAGACGAGTTGTCGGTAGACGAGTTGTCGTGACACCGGGTTGTACATGTAAGTAGGCTAAATCGCGATAGCAGGCAGACAATAATTACTTAACATGGACCATAAATTCAGTGCCAAAGTTGTTCTCGCATGTGGCAGTGTCAGGCGAAGTCGTAGTCTTAGAAAGGCTGTTCCAGCTAAATTTTTCCAGAATTTCCCTGACGGTCGACGCCCGACTTTTCAGATTTCAAGCGAACTGTGTTTTCTGCTTTGCTTGACGATATTATGTTTGTTGCTGTTAAAAACTCTGATGTTAGTGAACATATCCAGAGAACATCTGAATAGAACATTATAAACAATAAACCAAGAGTTTGCTAGTTCTCATTTGCACTGTTAAACACAAACACCTTACCTTTCAATACGTCTGGAGAATATGTCTGACCATTAACCCATGTCCATATCTGACTTTCACTTTCTGACAGCATTCGTGCGTCCGTGATGATTTCCTCAGTCCGTAGCAATTGACTTATTGTAAAATTTTCAAAAGCCTTTTGACTTTCTGCACTATTAATGACGATCAAAGAGGAACTTGGAAAGTCTGCTTTGCACCGGTGACTGGCTTCTGTGTAAGGTATGCGACTCGGGTGGTTGAGTAATGTTGCAAAGCAAGTCTTTCCAGAACTGGTGTTATAACAATGTGTCACATGATCTCGTGTGGGTAAATCCTGACACTGCGCAAATTTCAATGAAGACCACAAACCTTCATGAACGAAGAGGAATCCTAATAAAATCGAATAAACAAGTCACACATCAGCATACATATAGCTTACATGAGTTTGTAAGCCTGATATTCACCGAAGTTCTCATTGAAAATATTGCATGATTATTATTATAATTGCATAGATACCAAATCTAAGATCATACAAGAAACTATGTCTGTGTGACCGAGTCAAGTGAACTTTTTTGGTTCCGGTGCAATTAATTAACTTAATTGTTCATGACCATGGGCGGAGACATAGGGGGAAAGGGGACGGTCCCCTAATTGTTTGCGGTGGGGGACCGTCCATGCATTTGTCCTGCCCCAGTCCCTAAGTGCTCTTAATGTCTCTTGCGTGTGGGGAAAAATTCTCCATGCTTAGTAAATCATTGAGATCGAACGATCTGAACCTCGGACAATAAGCAAAACTTTTAATCATTTTGGTTGCTATTATTAATGTTTCATGTATGTGTTAAGGTCACTTTGAAATAATCCTGTTTTTGTTTTATCACTCGTATAGCGTCCTGTTTTGAGTATCCCGTGAGTCGGTCCGGAATGTCTGGATAAACATTGCGGACGATAAGAGGGATGCTTGTTTAAACAGATACTTTTTAAATCGCTAAAGAAAGCAAGCCCATCTGTTCGTATATAGGCCTACTGTAGATGTATATTCTTCCCGGATGTGGAGTTGTAAATTTCGCCGACCTATCTCAGTAGCTAAGTCAACACGTGATCACATAAAAAAATTGTAGTCCTATGCGAGGTGCAACTATAGATGATGAACACAGACTTGCTTCATGATGGACTCTTATTGTTTGTAAAATATAAGATATGTAGTTATTCACTTACTAGCAATACAGTTTAAAAGCAGATTCCCAAATAACTGCTTCATCTTTGAATATTTGCCAGTTAGATGATCTTTGCTATTTTCAAACCAGATCGCTTGCTAATACTTCACAATTCTCAATTCCCTATCTACCATAACAGCAACATATTCATTTCGATACAGGACGCATCACTGTATTAGTCTAATATCAACAAAGCTTGATGCAACTTTCTCTTTATGATACGATTTTCGATGTAATTCCGCGTTGGCGCAATTCCCGCGTCCCAAACGGCCTACGCAGCCCAATCAACAATAGTTACTGTTATCCCACGACAAATATAGGGCTATTTGGGGTATTTTCGGTTACAAGTTGAATATCCGCTTGCCTTTCAGCATGATCATAGGAAAACATTGGATATGAATAAGCAGTCTCTTGAATATGTCACGCTTAGACCGGAAATCCGTCACTCCCATTGCTGATGATGCCTGTCCTGAGTCTGGACAACGAATAATGGGGGGGGAGAGCGATTCATATGATCGTGGTGTGATAGAGCATTCGTAAATAGAAACTACTTGCATTCCTAAACTAGTTTCATGTGGGTCAAGTTTAGGCAGCAGACTAAGTAGGTCTAGACCTTATTGGTGTCTATCGCATAGGCTGACTGCTAATTGTTTTATGTCCATCATAATGCATGAGTAATTTACGAAAGCCAAAAGCTCACCATTGGCTGTTAAAGCTATTAGCTTGATCCTTTTCTTCTCCAAGCTAGAAAGTGGATCGTCGGACCTAATAATAATTTGTCCATGCAAATAAGTTATTGACTGAGTTGCCACGGGCATTGATATAGCGCCTTTAGAGCCATGACTAGCGCTATAGACAAATTAGACATGCACAAATATTTGTAGAATTGCTCTGTAAATAATTGCCATCTCCATTGCTAAAGTCTAGTGGTTGTAAGCCCATGCGCCAAAAATTACTTACATCTGAGATTCGAGTTTCAATCGCAAGAATAATTAATCGTGTAATTTAGTGACTTGCATTTCTACCCATTAATGGATTGTCATCAAAATCTTGTTTGAGTTGAAACAAAATTCGATCTGATTAGAGTCTTGGTGCGCCATCGGCTAATGCTTTTATTGAAATAACGTTGCAGTTGTATTGTGTTGTATTGTATCTAAGCATTTATAAAGTGCCTAAAGTATGGTGAATGATAATGAATAAAATCGTAGATGATTTGTAATGTCCGGACCTAATTATGTGTAGGCCCTATCAATTATTATAGTTACACAAGGAAACGACTAATGTTGATGTTGTACTCACATCCTTTAGCCTCTTGAATACTGTCTTGCCTGGGGGGGGGCTACCAACTGGAGAGCGCCTCTGAATAGCCTGTAGGCCCCTTCGGTAAAAGGCACTTTACAAATGCTCATAAATGATGCTGGAACCAAGTCTATCCTAAATTGTTATTTTTAATAAATGTCTCAAAGCCACTACCATCTTCTTCGCCAGCTTAATGTTGTTGCTTGCTCTCTTTTTTCTTGATGCGCAGAAATTGATGAACTTAAGATTGAAATTGTCAGAGGAGAATATCAAGCAAGGATAAATAATATATGGGAAGCTGCTGAGAGGGAGGAAGCCGAGCGGATAGAAGTGGAAAGGAATAACATTAAACACATATACAACAAAATCAGAGAAAACTTTGGGTTATAAAGAATAGAGGGAACTCGCGGAGTGACTGTCGGAGATAACGTTCAAGCTCAAGAACGGAATGTTAGGAAAAGATGGAAGGAGTATTTTGATAAACTACTTATCGACCCAAACAAGACACGATAGCTATTTGGAAAACATCATGGAAGTGGACAACCCAAAAGGCATGCCGGAATGCGAGAAGAGGAGAGGCAGCCATCAACAAAATGAAGCACAGGAAAACTTCGGACTTAGATAACAATAATCCGGCAGTGCAAATTCAGGCTGGGACCGAGGGAATGGGAATTAAGATCATGCATAGGCCTAGACTTTGTCAACTGGTTTGGGAGAGGGAGGATACATACAATATCAAACTGGGAGCTATGATTAACCAATAATTATTATCTGTGACTGTTCTCATCTGTTGTTTCAAAATATTATCTAAGCCTACATTAGAAATTATAACATTATAATAATTAGTTTTACGTTATCTAATGAATAGATAGGCTATGCCAACTCTGGCAAACACATCTCCAGGTCCAGGACAAGACTGAGCGCAGTGAGTGTAATTACTTCCTTAATTTCATCATATCTCAATGCCTACATACAAATCCCGAGTTTTTGGTTTGTGCACTTGTTATAGCACCCATTCAAACTAACTATTCAGAGGCGCTCCCGACTACAGAGCGGGCACTGCATCGGAGTTTCACGCCGAAGTGCTAAGCAATTGCGAGTGAAGAACTTGCCCAAGGTCCCTACGCGGCGACTTGAGGTGGATTCGAACCTGCAACCCTTCGGCTGCAAGACGACGAACATACCCATTACACCACCGCGCCCCACGATTGGTAGTAGTCTAGTAGCAATTATTAGTAACAGTACTGTTGTAGTTTCGATCGAAGTAGTAGTAGCAGCAGAGTATAATATGATTGCTTTCAATTTTTTCATTTGCGGCTGCACTTTCAACGACAAACCGACAGACCAACACTTCAGTAATCACTAATCACAATCAATCATTTATGTAGCGCCTCTCTAAGACACATACACGAACCCATATATGATTCACAGTGATCTTTTATATTTGGTGGATGCCACAGGGTACAAACAAAGCTTTACTCTATACGTCTCAAGTGCTCATACTTAGAAATATTGTTCGATAAAATGCACATAATGTTTCCTAATAGTCTCTTGTACGGTTCTAACGAATTGCAGAAAGTTAAAAAAGAACTTAACTAACGAAGCTTACATGTAGCCTACCTTAACTAATTTATCTTGCGCTAGATTCTCCAATGCAGAACAAAATGACGTTGAAAAAAAATTACTATTTTGCTGGGTTTAGCCTACAGCCTCAGACTACTAGAACAGTTCTTGATTATATGATTTTGTGTGCGCTGTGACTTTAGAGGTATACTCAAGCCTGAACTATTAACGTTTCCGCAAGAAAACTGCTTAGGAATAGGCAGCTTCATCCTGGCTCGTATTCTCCACAGATGATTCCTCGTGGCGTCTGTCACTAGAGAAATGCATCGAAAAATTTAATTAGCAAAACCATTGTCATATCAATCTTTTACAAAGACCTTAGTACTGGCTCGTGTAGGCCTATAATATTACTATGCATTGAGTCTTTAGGAGTCAAAACCCAAGTGTTTGTGAACAGAATAATAAATTATTATCGAATGCCAAGCAATAGGACTAAGTCCATCTAGTTTGGATTCAGACTCAGTTTAGATCTGCCAATTTTGTCCGGTCTTGAATGCGGAATTAAATATTTTTTCTAATTTCCACAACACTTTATCGGTTTCAACATGTGCTATGCAACTGCCCAATTATATAAATACATTGTGTAGAAGCTTCTCTAGAGTGCGCAAACAAACACAATCATTCATTCATTCATTCAAGTATTTATATAGCGCCTCTTCAAGGAAACTACTCAGAGGCGCGCTATAGGCTATTCGAAGTATTCCATGAAAGTGCTCAACGCATTCAGTAAAATAACTTAGTAGCGGACTAAGCAAATAGGTAGCCTACATTTATTGTTCTTTCAAACAGCGGGAACCAGAAATGGTACAACAACGAAACCTCTTGAAAAGCATGCAAGGAGAACTCCTCTTTAAAAACTTACCGTTTGCGCTTTCGTATGACCGAGAAGACGGCAGCGATGATTACAACAACCACAACGAATAGGAAAAGTGCAACGAGAACTCCTGTTCTGTTGAACGAGTCGAATGGAACTACAGTATAACATTATTTGAAACACGTCATCTGTAACACAGCTACTGGAACAGTGAAGTTGTAAGACAGCCTACCTGAGTGTAAAAAAGTGTAGTTTGGGATACTGTAAGTCAGAGGTTCCCAACCTTTTTTGACTGTATGGCCACGTTTTCTACGTTGGAGGACACAATGGCCACTTTTTTATCGTTGAAGGACATTAGGGGCCACAAGGCTAAAATTTAATTAACTAAAAGCATATAGCCTAAAATTGCTATAATTGAATCAAAATAGAATGTGTGATGTTATTCATAGACGTCAAAATAACAGAATTCGTCATATAAAATAATTATGTGTTCTTTTCTGTCAAAATTGTCAATTTTTTCGTACATTTTAAAAAATTCTTTCAGAGACTAGGGCCATTTCTTTAGGCCTGGCGGGCCACTTTTGGCCCGCGGGCCACGGGTTGGGAACCACTGCTGTAAGTCAAAACTAGATTTTGACGTGCAACATTACAACGTAATATAGTGAAAAATAACAGAAGAATACCGAAACAATGCATAGAATTATAGGCAAGAGGACAAAGCAAAACAAATTCAGCCCAATTCAATGTACAACGACCTAAACAATTTCTATAGCACACCAAACAATACTGGCTGACAATTGAACAAACCTTCTGCTGACTATAATCTAAAAATCGAACTCGTGCGCACTGCAATAATAATAATAATTTTGACTATAAGAATGACGCAACTAGACTTTTAAGATTGAACAGAAATTAACGTTACCTGGTGACAGTGGTGAAATATCCGCTTTTTGATGCTCAAATGAATAATTCGACGGTTTAATGATAGTGGCAGAATGAGCAACAGGCACGATTTCTATTGTGAAAGCATCCGGGTTTTCTTCTGGAAATAGAAAATCTGAAAAAACATGCAATATTCGGTAAAATTGAATTAATTCAGCATGGACATTTATTTAGCACCCCTTCAAGGTTACTATACTCACGAGCGCTCTCGACCCAACCTGGGCTGAAACTGCTGTTTTAAGGCTCCGATAAAATGCACCTGAGGCTCTGAGCAATCCCTGGGCATAAGGCGCATAGACATTGAAAACCTATTCCATACGATGGGTCCAATAACAGAGAAAGCCCGGTGCTGTCTAAGAATAGTTCGTGCTCGAAGTATGAGGAGTTCTCCCTGAGTGGAAGAACGTAGAGCGCGACGTCCCTGCACAACCAAAGTAGAAACACACAGCTCTTGCAAATATTCAGGAGCAGCACCTGAGAAGCACTGCCACATGAAAGCAGGGACCCGCTAAATAATTCGCTGTGGAATAGGAAGCCACAGCAGAGCATCCCGCATATAATAGGTGTCTTGTCTTGTCTTTAACCATCCTCGATTCGAGGGTTGGTCGCTTCATGGACATGCTTTCGCCACTTTTTCCTGTCCTCCGTCTCCTTCAGTATCCTCTCGAATGGTAGTTCCATCCACGCGATGATGTTAGCGATCCATCCCATCCTCAGTCTTCCTCTTGCCCTTGCTCCCGAAAGTGTACCCTGTATTATTTCCTTTTCTATGCAGCCCCCCTGTTTCCTCATCACATGACCGAAGTAAATGAGTTTCCTTCTTTTTATCGTGCTCAATAAGGTTCTTTCTGTTCCCGTTTCCTCCAATACCCATTCGTTTGTTCTTTTCTCTGTCCATTGCACTATCAAGATCTTTCTTAGACATTTCATTTCGAAAGCATTTATTCTGTCTTCTTCTCTTATAATAGGTGACATGACCAAATTTCGGGATACGACCAATTAGGCGTGCGGCCGTGCACAGGACCCGCTCCAAGCACCCGAACTACACAGATGGGAGACCAGAGTAGAGAGAGTAGCAGTAGTCAAGGCGGGTGACAACAAATGAATGGATAAGAGTAGTGGTAGCATTAGGGGCAAGAAAGCGAGAGACAACTCTGAGCTGGCGCAACTGATAGCGGCAGTTATACGACAGAGCTGGTAAATGTACTGTGCAATGGTCAATTCCTGATCAAGGATAACGCCAAGGTCGCGAACAGAGATAGAAAAAGCAAACTGCGGGAACTCATAGGCAAGGGCTCCTAAATCAATCTTAGCTAGCTGCATTTTATTTATTTATTTCTCTATTTCTATAGCGCCCCTTCAAGCTCTCTACTTAGAGGCGCTCACGACTACAGCGCGGACGCTGCATCTGAGTTTTACGCCGAAGCGCCAGAGCAATCGCCAGTGAAGGACTTGCTAAAGGTCCCTACATGGCCGCTTGAGGTGGATTCGAGTCTACAACCCTCGGCCTGCAAGGCAATAAACCTACACCCTACACCACCGCGCCCCACAATGAATGTTCATCATACGCAAAACGATCAAGATTTATTGCATAGTCTAATTATTGGTCAGCTTTTTACGTGAGAAGAGTCATGACAACATTTTATTACAAACACTTCAATAAAAGGTCAAACGATGCTATTTGCAAAGTTATTAAAAGTTGAACTTGGATGCACTCCAATATGCTAAGCTGGCTTTAAAAACAGCGTAACAAGATTTTTATATATGACATAGAAATTTGCGGTAGCCTACCTTCTTCGATTTTGAAAGCATCGGGTTTTTCTTCTGAAAATAGAAAATTTTCAACGCACATACATTATTCTGTCAAGGCGAATGTTCAAAATAATCAAAACCTATTCGATTTATCGCATGCTTAATGCTTATGGATCAACTTTTTACATGGGAAAGTTATGACGATGTTTACAATAAAAAACCTTTTAATAAAACGTCACACAATGCTAGTTGCACAGTTGCTAAAAGCTGAACTCGGATGTACCGCAATATGCTAACTTGACCATAGGAATATCATAGCGTGGGGCGCGGTGGTGTAGTGGTGGCGTCGTTGCCTTGAAGCCGGAAGGTTCGAGGTTCGAATCCACCTCACGTCGCCACGTAGGGACCTTGGGCAAGTCCTTCACTCGCAATTGCTCAGCGCTTCGGCGTGAAACTCCGCTGCAGTGTCCGCTCTGCAGTCGGGAACGCCTCTGAGTAGAGAGAGAGCTTGAAGGGGCGCTATAACAAGTGCACATACAAACAAACTAGATTTGTATACAGGTATGACATGGAAATTATCGGTACCTGCTCCAGTATCGTCTGTTTGATCCTCAAATGAACCACTTGCTTGTTCCTCAGTCACAGGTAAATCTGACACAATTGTTCCATCATGTACTTCTGCTGTATGGTAGAAAATAGTCGTTGCTTCTGGTGTCATAGGCGTTTCTGGTTCAAGTGGAGATGCTTTAGTGGATGTAGTGGTTCCGGATGGTGTAGCACTAATGGAAGTGTTGGTGGGAGTGGTAGAGCGCGGAACAGGTGCGATTTCATCGGTTGTTAAATCATGAGGATATAGAAACTCTGCATTGGACATAATTTTTATTACATTATTTGTTCACCAAAATTAACGCAAAACAACTTCGATGCATTTCATGTTCATCGATCAGCTTTTGTTTGTGATGATAATTTCATCTAAAAAATTTATATAAGACGTCAAACAATGATAGTCGCACAGTTGTTCAAAGTTGAACTCCTTTGCACTGCATTATACGAACGTGACTGTATGAATTGCGTAAAAAATTTATATGTTACATATAACATTTATTATCGGTAGGTTTACCTGTGGGCGATGATTCAGTATTGTCTGTTTGATCGTCAGAACCACTTGACTGTTCCTCAGTCATCAATGAAGTTGACGCAGTTGTTCTATCAAGGTCTTCTGTAGTTTGATGAGAAATCGTCGTGGCATCTGTGGTCACAGGAATGTCTGGTTCAACAGGAGATGTAGGTCTAGCAATGGATGTGGTGGTTCCGATTGGTGTGGCATTACAGGACGTTTTGATGGGAGTGGTAGAACTAGGAGCAGAAGCGACTTCGTCGGTTGTCGAAGCATCAGGAAATTGAAAATCTGCAGCGGACATACATCATTGGGTAAGGTGAATGTTCACCATTCGCAGAATGAATTCGATTTATTGAATGCTTATCGAGCAGACTTTTGTTCGTGAGAAAACATATAATGATATCTGATATTTTCTTACAAACATTTCAATAGGTTAAGAAGTCAAACAATGGTAGTAGCACAGTTGCTAAAAGCTGAACTCGGATGCTCTGCAGAATACTAACTTGACTATGCCAATTATAACGGTAACTAGATCTTTATAGCCTATAAATCTTTGCATAGAAATTAGAGGTACCTGTTGGTGTAGTATCGATAGAAATTTCATTTGGTGTGGTAGAACGAGGAGCAGGTATGAGTTCAGTTGTCAAAGAATCGGATGTTTCTTCTGCAAATAGAAAATCCGCTATTGACAAACGGTATTCGGTCAAGTTTATTGCTCACCACACGACAAATACTTCGATACATTGCATGTTATCGACCAGCTGTTTTACGTGAGATAAGTCATGATGATATTTTCTTACAAAAATTTATACACGACGATAAACAATGATAGTTGCACAGTTGTTAAAAGTTGAACTCGGATGCACCGCAATGTGTTAATTTGGCCATAATAATAGCGTAAAAATATTTTTAAATTTTACATAGAAATTGACGGTACCTGCTGATGATGATGCTATATCCGTTGTCAGATGCTCAAATAAACCACTTGACGATTCTGGAGTCGTGGGTTCAGTTGTTGCAATTGTTCTATCAAGATCTTCTGTAGTATGATGAGAAATAGTTGTGGTATCTATGATCACAGGAATGTCTGGTTCAATAGGAGATGTAGGTCTAGCAATGGATGTGGTGGTTCCGATATGAAGTACTTCTGTAGCATGATAAGGAATAGTCGTGGCATCTTTGGTCACAGAAATGTCTGGTTCACGAGGAGATGTAGTAGTGGAGGTGATGGTTCCGGTGGATGTAATATTAATGGAAGCGTTGATGGGTGTGGTAAAGCGAGGAGCAGGAAAGATTTCGTCGGTTGATGAAGCATCTGGAATTATAGAATTTTCAGTGGACATTTCAATAAAAGAACAAACATTGCTAGTTGAACAGTTGTTAAAAGCTGAACTCTGGTGCTCTATATTTTGCCAGCATGGCTACACGAATGGCACAACTAGATTTTTTGCATTTGACATAGAAATTAACGGTAGCTTACCTGTTGACGGTGTTGCGATATCCGTTGTCTGATGTTCAAAGACATTTTGAAACTGTTCCTCGATCATATGTTCCGTTGACTCAGTTCTTCCATGAAGTACTTCTGTAGCATGATAAGAAACAATCGTTTCATCTGTTGTCACAGGCATTTCCGGTACAATAGGAATGGGAGTAGTGGAGGTTGTGCTTCTGGTTGGGGTGGCATTAATGGAGGTATTGAAGCGAGTTGTAAAACGACGAGCAGGAGCGGTTTCGTTCGATGTCGAAACATCTGAAAGAATAGAAAATCTGCTGCAGACAACCAATATTATTTAGGTAAAGGTGAGTGTTTTCATTTTGCACAACTTCGATTTATTGTAGCACGCTTATAGATCTGTGCTTATACTGCAGATAATCATGGTCACTGGCGTAGCTAAGGTGGGGTTTCGGGGGTTAAGCCCCCCATTGGCTTAGAAAAAGTTTTTCAAACGTTATTTGTCCACTTAAATAAGAAAAACAAAACAATTGCTTGTAGTAGGCCTAATAATTGCATTTCTTTCTTTATTCACTTTTTATTTACTGTAATACTGTTGGGTTGGTGTCAGGAAGGGCATCCGGCCAGGCAATAAAACCCCCAACCCGCATCATAAATTCCTGGCTACGCCACTGATCATGGCTATATTTTTACAGAGGTGTAAACAGATTGCAGAAATTCAGCGCATTTTTCTAATGAGACGGACTGCTATGTGATTGCGGTTGTGTTTAGCCTACGTTTCCACGGCGTTTTCTTCCTGAGTCGAACATCTATAAACTCCAAACACTGAAATGGAGCCCTTACATGTCAATAATTCACTGAATTGACAATGATTGAAAAATTATTGTCTGTCACAGTGCTTAGCCTCAGATGAGACGATTTGAAAATTTTGAGCGCGCTGTACGGCAAGGTGCGTCGGTTTTCAAGATTGCCGTTTTGTAGACCGCTAGTGGACGATTGACTAGCTATTTAAGAGATTGCATCTCTGGCTAAGGGACTTCGAACGATGAGACCGCTATTGAAATGAGAAACTGCGGCGATGGATTACAGACGATCAATTCACAAAAAATGAGCAGGATCGAAGTCGCGCGGAACAAAATAGAAAAACAAGCATTGTATAATAATTATATATACATGTATATGTATATAGGCTAGGCCTATATAATTATAGTTATAATAATTATATAATAATTACGACAATTTACGTGTCGCAGCAATCCAGCCATGCCGTACAAGGGCGCCTTACAAAATATTTATGATTATATAATAGAAAGACACACACAGAGTAAGAGAGAGAGAGAGAGAGACAGAGACAGAGACAGAGACAGAGACAGAGACAGAGACAAAGAGAGACATAGCCAGATACAGAGCCAGAGCCAGAGACAGAGACAGAGAGACAGAGAGACAGACAGACAGATAGACAGAGAGAACTGAATCCTTATGACATACCGCTCTGGCATACTATGGCATAGCTGTCATGGCAGTTGCATGTCCTCCAATTACGTCCATTTCCTTCTTCACATAGAGACGCACTTCTTCCGTCTTCTCTGCTGCATCGCATTCGAACGCAAATGCATTGTTTGTCAGAAGATTCCGCAGGGAATCCATTTTCCCAGTCAGTGTATGCGAGTGCAGAGCCTGATGAAACAAAAGTAAACAACACAAAAAGCGTTTTAAGGATCGTCTAAATCGCCCATTGTATCATTCATCAATCAATCAATCAAACAAACATGAATTTATATAGCGCCCCTTCATGACCTCTACTCAGAGGCTCTCCCAACCCAGGCCTGGTCGAAGGTAAAAGTCTTCAGAAGACGATAGAAATAGCCAGCAGAGTCACGGGGAAGCGAGCGTAGAGCCACATGGAGGTCAATCCAGATAGCTGGACCCACCACTGAAAATGCTTTTCACTGCATGGAAGTGGAACGTGAAAGAGGACAACGACGTCACCACAAGCAGCTGAGAGCAGCGAACGGCGGCCCCCAGAAATATGGAGGTGGGGTAAATAGCTTGCACAGGTTAGATGGAACTTGATTTTAATATTGAAGATGTGAGCTTACTTCGTTTTTGTCGATATTTCTCCGACATAGAATTGATAACAAAGATTTAACCCTCGGGCTACCAAGGGGGGTGGTTGCCACCCCCCTAGGTTTTTCACAAATCAAACGCGTTCCGTCTGGAATAAAATTTTGAAAAAATTGGTAGCTGTAGAGGGTTCATTGGGACACATTTTGAGCTAAAAGTTTTGATGATGCTCCCTACCGTTCAAAAGTTACACCCGATATACCCAAGGTACCACGGGGGGTGGATACCACCCCCCCTAGAATATTGTCTGTAACTTTTCCGCCCCTTAATATTAAGAGACACAAATTATACCATTCTATAGAGGGAATGTGGGGCTACATTTCCATGCTCATTGAGTTGTCTTTTGACAACCGGAAGTGCTCAAAATAAATTAAAATATATATAAAGGTGTTTTATTTTCATAAAATTGTCATGTTTTTTCTATTATAACTTATCCATAATTTATTTTTTAATATAAATAAACTATGTCATTCTGTAGAGGGCATTTAGGGCTATTTTTTAGTACTAAATAATTTAAAATTTGATGACCGGAAGTGCTCAAAATAAATTAAAATGTATAAAAATGTTGGGTTTTTTGCAACGCGAACCGATATGTGTGCGTAAACGTTTTTCAGCGGCTAAAACATGTTTTTTTGTTTTAATTTAACATAAAACAGACTTATTACTAGTTTTTATAGTTGAATATTGGACTTTATTATATGTAAACTACTTTTTATATATAAATCATGTATAAAACACACAGAATCTAATATATTCCTTATGCGTAAGCATACATTTTGTGGAATCGACGGGTGCCCATGGTAAAATATTCATAATTTCGGGGTGCATTCATATTTTATAAACCTAAATACACCATTTTGTGCAGAAATGAATGCTGAATCCAATGCTGTATTACAAGTTATGATATCTCAAACGAAACCCAAAATCCAGGGGGGTGGTAACCACACCCCCCTTGGTAGTCAGTGTTACAAAAAAAGCTTGGTAGCCTGAGGGTTAAATAGAAATTTTTTTATTATTATAGCATGCAAATGACTTGAAGCCTGCTTTTGATGAAAACCAATTGCTTGACTACTTTGGGGTTGATTAACAGGGTGACGTCAGTGAAAAGTAGTCTAACAATGCACTTTCCCCCGCTAGTCGTCATTTGTGTTATGACAATTTTCTATGGAACCCTTTGTTATATAGCCTATAAGCTTAGATTGTCAATGGTTTAGGAATAAAGTTTGCTTTACAAAAAATTAATAATCACTGTCAAACCTATTGAGATTGTTGAAAAGCTGCCAGCAAAGTGAGCAAATTAGAGGAGAGGGCAATAAAGTGAAACGCTAGCAGGTTAATCGATTAGCCAGCTTTATACGGCATGTAGGCTATCAGGTTCACCACGTAAACTATCACCGTGTGTCTGCTATAGCTTTAGTGTGTGACCATCAACGCCGTAGCTAGGGGGTGTTTTGGGTGTTTGAACACCCCCCGAAATGGAAAATGTGAAAAATAATATAATGCATTTACGAGCACATAATGTAAAAACCATGAAATAAAACCATGAAAACACCCCCCGAAATATGCCGGATGACTAAAAAAAGGTCATCAGATTTTTAGGATGGGAAATTGGTGAGTGAAACACCCCCCGAAATAAAATCCTGGCTACGGCCTTGTGTGTCAATATAGCCTACGTCACCTGTGGTGCTCCAAATCCACTTATTTCGGTGAAGTCCAATCCAATATTTCTGATTTTCTCTCAGCCATGGCAAATCCTCCATCATGTGGAGGTCCGTGACAGAAGCCAAGTCTCCCCCGGAACTTAAACAATCCTTTCGCGCATCATACCAAGTGACAAATCCCTCATTTCCGATGTACCTCCTGCTGTCATTGGAACTGAAACCTGATTTTCATTATGAAAAACAAAACAATTTAATTTAGCTACAATTTAAGAACTAAAATAACTATCCAGCTAAAATAGACTAACATCGTCAAAATACCCTGAAGAACATTAGCTTTCATTCCGGTGTCGCGGGATGATCTATTCCACATCAAAGTTATCCGGGGGAGGAATAACAAATCTATCGCTAGAATGGAATATACCACGTATAGAGTATCCGAGGGGATAAACCATTCTATCCCCAGCGTATAATTTTTGAAAAATGCGTGCAAACAGGGCTTTAATCAAGGGTATACGCGGGTATACACGGCGTATACTCACCTCCAGGTAAAAACGGCATCGTATAGGGCCTACTCACCGCCGAAAACCAGGGTACACGCGGGTATACAGCGTATACTGGCCTCCCAAAGAGCGTGTGGGTATACATAAAAAGTCAAAGAGTATTTAGGTGTATTTTTCATGAAATTCGGAGCGAATGACAAAAAATATGTCATCAGTTTTTTCGGACGGGAAATTGTGGACCCGGTGTAAAGGTTTCAGATTACCCCCTCCTAAACATTACCCCCCTGTAAACTGTAAATTGCATCAATCATCGCATTTATTGCACTACTAAAATCGGAAAAATCATCCCGCTTCTTGTTTTGGTCTGAAGATTTTCATCCGTCATCCCACTTCGTGGTTTGTTATCAATATTTTCATCTGTAACTAAAATACTAATCGCCGCTGAAGTTACAATGGATAAAATGGCTTCGAGGCTATCATTTTTTTCGGATCAAAATATTGATAACAAAACACGAAGTGGGATGGCGGATGATATTCTTCAGACCAAAACAAGAAGCGGGATGATTTTTCTGATTTTTATAGTGCAATAAATGCGATGGTTGATGCAAATCTAGCTTCCGGAGGGTAATCTGAAACCGGTTTCAAGTTACCGGGGGGTAATGTTTAGGAGGGGGCAATTTGAAACCTTTACACCGGTCAGCGTGTACTCACCTCAAAATTTACCAGTGCAGCCCTGCGTGCAAATGATAAATTTACGCTGTAATAAAAATTTTAAGTGACTCTAATTGTTGTTCTAAGTGTCCTAAACAATGTTCAAAGCAAAGCAACTCGAATTTGGCTAGTGACTTTAAATGTTCTCAAGTGTTCTAAATGTTGTGAGTAGGTCTATTCTAAGAGCAAAGCAAACAAAGTTAACTAGCAGTAGTAAACACAATCATCTGTTAGTGGCAATGATCAAAACGAAGCATGGAAGTTAATTTGCAGAAATAAACACACAGGGGAGTGACTATTCCCAACTTCTCTTCATGGTGGGGGTACGATTATTAGAGGTAGCCGATATTCTATTTTGTGACACCGGCATTGGCAGTGGGAAATTTATAAAACGATTGGCGTTACAATATGCTTCCGACGATGCTGATCTATTCATCTCATTCGCCATCCACGGTAATTTGTTCCAGGCCATAGGACCAGCAATTTTAATTGATCACATACAAGTATTTGTGTGTGTTGTTATTATTTTTCTTATTATTTGCCAAGTCTTTTTAGGTCATGATTATATTTTAGAAATTGTGATCGGTAGTACGGTTTTTCACCTTAATTCAGATCGTTTTAAATTTATTTCTATGCGAAGTAAATATGAATTTATTTATTAACGATCGTAATTGTTAATAATATTAGATTATAGTAGCAGTTACAAATATTATGGTAAACTAATTACGAAAACGCACCTGCAAACTCGCAAATGTAGCTCATTTGCGACGAGACTCTCCCAAGACAGTAAGTCAGCGATTGTCCACGCCTTAAATCCACACAGGCTGCGTCGTGAAACGGTTGTGCTGTTCCTATAACATCTGAAAAACATCAAACGATTGTTAATAAATCGCGATGACAAGTTGACAATAATTACTAAAAGATGTACGATTTAAGACAAGCAGCGAAGAGGGCGAATGAAGTCGGTTGTTAGATGAATACATTCACCTTACATTGTCAGTGGTAAGACTAGACGGTGAGAGACAAGATTGAGGCACCTATTCGACCAAAAAAGGTGACGCAGCTAATAATAATAATTCAGACCAAAGACAACTTTTGTGGCATGCAGACGATGGGTAGGCCTAAACAAAGTATTTTTAATTTTATAGCTTTAATGGTAAAAATGCATCGACTGGGCATTTATGAGTTTGCAAGATACTCGCTTCTATAATAGTTTCTCAGAGAGCCATTCAAAAAAGAATGTACGTTTCTAGGATAGTACACTTTGAAGACAACGAAAACAAATAGTGGACTACATGTATAAAGAACGCTTTCTCTGCACGCAAGTCTCTTTCACTCTTCCAGCTGAGGCCCTGCTTCAAAGCAGCACAACTTAGCTGTGATAGAAATTGTAACTTCAACGATAAACTTGATCACTCTGGATGTGTAGGTTTACTGAATGATAGCCGGAGATTGGAGAACGCACCTTGAATCCAGCAAAGGCTACCAGGGTCATGAATCCTGTGCCGAAGTTGTTTTCGCCTGTCGCAGTTAAAGATGCATGGAGTGGAGTCCTAGTTCTGGGAAGGCTTCTTCAAGTAGCCTACATTCTTCCAGATATTGATTTGGACTCACGTACGTCCTCGACCGATATTCAGATTCCCAGTGAACTGTGATTTCTTGCTTATTTTATGAGAAGTTTGTTGTTATAAACAAAACTGATAATTATAACGGTTTAAAGTCAAAGATTTTCGAATAGATCATTTGAAACAGTAAAAAGGAGTTTTGCTAATGTAGGTTTGTTCCAAGTTGTAATGGAACTCACAACACTTACCGTTTGATACGTCTGGAGAATATGGCCGACCACTGACCCATGACCATGTCTGACTTTCCCTTGGTGAGAGCATTCGTGCGTCCATGATAATTGTCTCAGTCTCCAACAATTGCCTCATTATGAAGCCATCGAAAGCAGTTTTACTTTGTAGACTATTAATGGCGATCAACGAGGAACTTGGACCACTTGCTTTGCACCGGCGACTGGCTTCTTTGTACGGCTTACGAATTGGCGCGTGACTCTTTAGGGTTCTCAATGATGTAAGGCAAGTCTTTCCAGACCTTGTGTGGAAACAGTATGACACATTTTCTCTTGTGGGTAAATTCTGACACTGCACAACTTTAAATGATGACCACAGACTTTCATGAACAAAGAGGAATCCTAATTATAATTGAGAAAAAAATAGGCACACATAAGCATAACAATTTTTATGTAGTCCTGGTATTTGCTGAAGTAAGCTTACTCGTTGCAAAATATTATAATAGCTACTTAGATATACCAAATCTAAGGCGAGAAACCTTCTTGTCTGTTTGACCGAATCAAATGAACTTTTTTAGATTCGGGTACAATAATTATTATTGAACTTCAATTCAAAATGAAACAAGCCTATATATTACATAGGCATAACCAAACCTATGAATCTTGCGTCTTGTTGCCTCTCTCTATATAGGCCTAAGCTTATGATATCTATCCATTTACTTACCAAAAATAGAGTTTACAAGCAGATTCACAAATAGTCGTTTCATCTTTGGAAATAATGTACGTTGGACGACCTCTACTATGGACAGACCAGAACTCTTGTAAAAAAAACTTCGGAGTTCACAAACCCCGATTTACTTTAACACTAATATCTCCATTACCATGCAGCATATTATACATTATCACTGCTTCAACCAATGGGCTTCTGCGGCCACTTAATTTTACAATACCATTTCCGTGTGATTCGGTTCTGGCGTCATTCCCGCGCCCTAGACTGTCTATGCATTGTAGACTGTCTATGCATTGTATGCAGCCACGTCTACTACTACTGAATAAACACGACCATAATTCTTATTCTAACTATTATTTTCGATCATAAAAAGTAATAATTATACCGGCTTGCTCGTACCCTTGATCATAAGCAAATATTGGGTATAAATTTGCAGCCTCCTCACTTTCGCACGCTTAAACTGGAATTTCGTCGCAGCCTTTTCTGGTGATGCAAGTCCCAAGTCTGGACAAAGGCGGAGGGCGACGCTTGTAATCCGTGGTGTGATAGAGTATCTGTATACGAAAACTATGGTCTTAGGCTAGCCTATTTACATTCCTAAACCATTCTCCAAATGGGTCAAGTTTAGGCAGCCAATGAGGCAGCTCCATGCTTTATTATTGCTTATCGCACAGGTTAGCTGCTAATTGCTACATAATTTGCTCTTACTGCACATGCACGAATTGATTTATGAAAACCATTAGTTCACTGTTGGCTGTTAGCCTATAATAACTCTCAACTTCATCGGTTTCCTCATCAAATGCAGAGCGTGGAAAGTCAAATCTAATAATAATAATTTACCCAGGCTATTTATTAAGTTATTAACTGAGTTGCCAGGCATTAATATAGCGCCTGCAGCAGCCATGACTAGAGCAATAAATAGACATGCTCAATTATTAAAGTTTCTCGTAGAATGTCATAGGCAAAAATAATTATGCAATTACCAGGAGCGGATCCAGGGGGCCAATTCGGCCATGGCCCCCATTTTAAAATTGCATGACCCGTGCCCCCCCCATTTGGTTTGAACAAGCCATTAAATAAATGCAGCGGGAGAGAAAAACAGGATACTAGAGAGACCATTACTCCGACCAGGATGACTGATGACTAAAAAAAAGGTCATCATAGTTTTCACCAACCAAGACGAAATTTTTCCCCTGTCCCAAGACCGAAAATTTTGGACCCCCCTTTGAAAATTTCTGTATCCGCCCTTGGCAATTACTAATTTGTGTTTCAAATTATAGAAGGAAGCGCTGCTTTTATGCATGCCCTATGTTTAAGTAAATTGGATTAGACTATTCTCGTAAAGACTTTATAAATAAAATCTTGTCTGCGTTGAAACAAAATTAAATTAAATCTGCTTTAGAGTTTTGGTGCGTCATCGGCTGATATTAAGTGTATTAGACCCAGATGCTGTAAGAGCTACCAATTACAATAAAAATGATGATAGTCCATTAAGTTTGTGGGAACGTTGTGGCTATGTTTGTATTGCAGTTGAAAAATCGGACTAATTTTTGTCTTTTCATCTGTTTTCATAAATGGACAACAACTTGTTGTTCGATTTCACATTGAATTGTTTCGTATATTGATGTCTAAGCATCATAATTACAGTGCTACACAAGAATATTGACCCTTTTGGGCTTCCTTCGCGTGTATGTTAGTATAGTATTTACAAACTGCGGTCTAGGGCTGACATTTCTGGCCACCCTGTAGAGCTGACTGCTATTTTCCGTAGCCTACAATTCTCTTAGACTTCTTTCACACCCTTCATGTCCTCCAACTAATCAAGATGACTCATCACAATATGCGATTGATGCCCTTGTCAGGAGAAATTTCATTAGGCCATGAAAATATCAGATGACTTTGCATAGTTGATGTCTAGTATTAACTTCTTATATAAGTCACTGTGCAGGTGTTGCTTGTAGTCTAATAATAAATATATTAACTAACTTTTTATTAACTAGCTAACTAATTAGCATTCCTTTTAGCAGTCATGGGATATTCTTCATGTATTTAATGCAAACAAAAAAGAGGGACCTAAAATATTTGCAATAATTCATACACAAATCCGACTCCTGAGACCAGAGCTAAATATCTACAAAGCACAGGAACAAATTCAAAACAATTCTGCTCAGAGCTGAAAGATTATCATTATGCCATGGAATTTGCTAAACGTAATGATGATTTCAAAAGACCCCGAATCTAATTTGATCTATGCAAGTGGGGGAATATACTAATTCCCAAGCCCTGAAAATCAATAGCACGAAAGTCCAAGACGCCGAAATTATAGTCATTAAATTTAGAGTTATTTTGGGAGAATTGTTCAACTTCAACTCCTGGTTGGGAAATTTATCGACAAACGACAAAATGGCGATGTCCTATTATAAAATGTCCATTTTTGTGCATTTGCTGCAGCCACAAAGAGCCGAAAATGCAACTGACTGACAGAATGAACAGGAATGCCATAAGACTGAGACAGATAAATTACAGTGTAAGACTGTCAGAACTATAATTGCAGTGATTTCTCAATCGAATTTAAAACGCACATCCTTACCCTTTGCCTATCGCGTTCTAGACATAAACGATAACTTAAGCACACCCTTACCCTTTGCATAGCCATAGGAAAACGAATCGACGAAATGAAAATCTTGTACCTGTATGATTCGTTTCATCTGTTCATCTTAAAACTGTATAGCCAACTAATATATATTCTTTGTAAGAATATTTCACAAAATAATCACTAAACAGTTTACACGGAGCAGATTAGACAGGTAAGCGTTTCAAACTCTTCTTGAATACGATATCACTATACTATGATTAGGAATTAGGTGATCCTTCATTTTGAGATTGACTGTTAACTAAAGCGTTTGATATTGTGTTCTCTTATCCTCATGTTGGTTTAAAATGATATTTTATTAACTAGACCTATTATTGTGTGCAGGTCATTTCGCGTGTGGTAAGCTTACAAAATTAGCGAAACTTCACTCGAATAACAAAATGGAGTTGTAGATGCAATAAAGTTATTCTTCGTGGAGCGTATACAGCTTCACACCATCACAAATATTCTTGTTTAGATGCATTGCGTGCGCTGCGATGTTAGAGGCATTCAAGTATGTTCTATTAATGTGTGTGCAAGACCACTGAATGCTTGCATGCAATAGGCAAAATACACAAACATGAATAATATGCATACGTCAATCGACACGTTCACACATACATACATGCATAGACAGATAATATGCTTACATACGTATACATAATGCAATACATACATACATACATACATACATACATACATACATACATACATACATACATACGTACATACATACATACATACATACATACATACATACATACATACATACATACTTACATGCATACATACATACATACATACGTACATACATACATACATACATACATACATACATACATACATACATACATACATACATACATACATGCATACATACATACATAGGCCTACATACATACATACATACATACATACATACATACATACATACATACATACATACATACATACATACATACATACATACATACATACATACATACATGCATACATACATACATAGGCCTACATACATACATACATACATACATACATACATACATACATACATACATACATACATACATACATACATACATACATACATACATACATACATACATACATACATACATACATACATACATACATACATACATACATACATACATACATACATACATACATACATACATACATACATACATACATACATACATACATACATACATACATACATACATACATCATTGTCTAACGATCACAAGTCACAGGGCTTTGCAATCATTCTGTCAATCAAGCTTAAGGCGACTTTTTCAGTTTCATCGACTCTGCATAGACTGGACCTAGATCCTCAGCAGCAGCAACTTCTCCACTTCCATCTTCATGTTTCACATCCATCGCCTGAAGATAAATCGGTTCCGCTTCCTCAACTGCTTTACCGTTCGGCTGTGGAAGGTCTAGATCCGCATAGACTACCCCTCTTTCCATTTCAACCGCTTCGCTAGTTGGTTGAACGTTGGCGTAAATGTCGTTGTTGGAGGGTGTTGAATCTGATGTTCGATGGGTCATATCCACTTGAGCATTGGTGGAGTTAGCAGCTGAAGTAGTGGCTTCTGACTGTCTGTTGTCTTGGGCATCGGTTGCATTTCCGAAAGAGCCAGTTTCAGCTTGTTCTGTGTCTCCCAGAGGTGATGTAATGGCTTCTGACTGTCTGATGTCTTGGGCATCGGTTGCATTTTCGAAAGAGCCAGTTTCAGCTTGTTCTGCGTATCCCAGAGGTGATGTCTCATTGCGTTTATCACTAAACAGAAACCACAAAGCATGTTGTATGTATGACCTTTGCCGCTGCATAATGTCGGCCAGAAATTCACAACTATTATGATAGACCTACTAGAATAACTGTTCATTCTGTCATGCGCTTTGGCATCCTTTTTATTTTACTTGATTACTGGGTGGCTCTATCAACGGAATTGACAAATTGTGCATCCATTCCGGTCTTCCCTTGACAGCCAAATGATGCAAGTCATCCACTGCCATAATTATTGTGTTATGCTGCTTCATGAAATAAGTTGAATTGAATAGAAATAATGTATTTTGCGCATGTCTTGGGTTTAACAAGTCAAACATCAAGCACAATGTACTTATATCCGTGTATACATACATTCACCCACTAGTGATGTGCGGATAACAGCGCCCTTTCCTTCTGCCTCGGCTGAACTACGGCGCTATATAAATCGTCTTATTATTAAGTCATTTGGTACAACAAAGAATATAGTCGGCTTATTTGTTTCTTTCAAAGATTGAATTCACGTCAGAATAGTTCTACCTATTTATTTTCATGTACCAACCAAGCATAGTCAAGGAGAGTTAAGAAACGAACATGTCACATAAACTTTATGAACACGTATAGGCCTATCATTTAGCCCTGCTTCTAAAATGAAAATTACAATTATCCCATCGGAATTATTCACCAGTGTTCTTTTTATAATACTAGCTGGGGTACCCGGCGTTGCCCGGGAAATTTAGAATTCGGCCCGCTCCCGGCCACAACCACACCACACCCACCCCACCCCACCACACCACACAACACTCCGACCTCCACCGGTACGCCACTCATGAAATTAGAATTTTGGGAAAAATTCTCTCCCATCCCCACCCCTCCACCTCACAACACCCCACCACACTCCTACCTCCACCGGTACGCCACCCACGAAATTTGGGTTTTCGGGAAAAATTCCTCCCCACGCCACCTCTCACCCGGCCCCTGTGGGCCGAGGTGTGTGTTGGGTGGAGGCGAGGTGGTCCGTGTAAAAACTGTCTATCTCTAGCGTTTCAGGTGAATAAGTGTGAAAATGTGCATGGCAACGGCTGAAAAGGTAGCGAAAATGAGGGGTTTTGCCCACCACCCTCGCCTCCATGGTGGCAGATTCGCGACCCCCTCCACTGGGTGTCCCATACCTAGACGGACACAGTGGTGAAGGTTTGGAGTGAAAATGTTGAAACTGTCGAAATGCATCCCGGACAAACAGACAGACACACAGAATCTTCTCGTTATTTATATAGATAGTAAATCCATATACTTCTATGTTGACTATAATAATTGTCGCTAATTATTGTTTCAATGAGTGGTCCATGCTCAGGTCTCTATACTGAACAGTGAACTATAGGCAACCGCTTTCATTGCGTCCATAGTGTGACTACATCTCGTCATTGGTAGATCTGGTGAAGTGCTGTAGACCCAACGAATGCGGTCTCCACTGGGAAACGTTGAAGGAAAACAGGCTGGCAATTGTTTGCCCTCCGCTTACATAAGATGAGTCGAATAGTTAAGTTAGTTTCGTGTCAATATTCGCCCTAACTTCATGCGGCTTGGCAATTTCGTGACAGTGATAATTTTTGTGGCTTCTAATAACGTCCTCTTTCGTTACGTTAATACAACTATGACAGTAGCCAATTTTTCAGTGTCTCTTTATCCCTATTTTACCTTTAAAAAATGCAAGGATAGTTGCAAATCTAACAAAATACAATACGCAATTTATAACATGCCACTGAGTTTTCTAAGCATTTTTGCAGCTAGGTTACTTAGTAGGCCCACGTAACCAAATAATAAAAAATGACTGCAAGTGTTGGTAACCCTTTGGTCCAGCAAATAGTGCAACCAGGATAGCTGCAATTTCATCCACGCTATTATTGAAATATAAAATTCGCTTCAATTATAACGTTAAGCATATGCATGGACATTAATTTCTATCACAAGAATCACATTAACTTACCGTTTGCGCTTTCGGATGATCAAGACGACGGCAACAATTATAATGATAGCAACCGCCAACAATAAAAGAACGATGAGGAGAATTTCTTTATTGCCGAACGATTGGACTAATCCTACAAAACATTAGTTGGTCAATTTTTACAGATTAGTAAGCTTATAGCCTATCTATTATAGCTCTAATTACCATGGTTTTTATAACGTGCAGTTGTACACAAAATGTGCAGCTGTAGAAGCACACATGTAGGCCTACAGCTAAAGCTACCAAAAAGGTCATTGTCCTCCGATTGGAAGTAATTTACCATGAATGGTGGGAAAGGAAAGAAGGAGTTGTGCAGTTTCTAAAAAGCCTTAAAAACAACCCTGCTAATTACTCGCCCCAAACCTGATCGCAATCGTAACACTTCAAATTGCAAAGTCGTACTTGAATCCTAGGAAATGGGTACTAACTTGTAAACAGGAGCTTAGCATCATAGGTACTAGGTAGTGCGGGATGCAGAGTTATAAAGCGTTACTTAATGGCAATGTGAGGGGTAATACAATGCAATACCAAAAACCGCAGTATAATATTATATCTACTTATAAACTATGGCGCTGTCAAAACTTCTCTGTAACTTGAAGACGGACAAAACTGCGATCAACGACATTAACGATTGAATAAATTGACATTATCTTTTATCATGTGTGAATAATTCATAATAGAAATCACCCGTTGATGGAATTTCAGTGGAATCGGTAGCTGTAGATTGTGCAGTAGCGATGGAAGTTTCAGTGGCAGTGGTAATTGTGATTGGAGTATTAGCGATGGAACTTTCAGTGGCAGTCGTCCCTGCGATTGGAGTAGTAGCAATGGAAGTTTCAGTGGAAGTTTCAGTTGTGATTGGAGTATTAGCGATGGAAGTTTCAGTGGCAGTGGTAATTGTGATTGGAGTATTAGCGATGGAACTTTCAGTGGCAGTCGTCCCTGCGATTGGAGTAGTAGCAATGGAAGTTTCAGTGGAAGTTTCAGTTGTGATTGGAGTATTAGCGATGGAAGTTTCAGTGGAAGTTGTAGTAGTTGTGATTGGAGTTGTAGCAATTTCAGTCTCAGTGGAAGCGGTAGTTGTGACTGGAGTAGTAGCAATTGTTGTTTCAGTGGAAGTTGTAGTTGTGATTGGAGTAGTTGTAATTGAAGTCTCAGTGGAAGTGGTAGTTGCAATTGGAGTAGAAGCAATGGAAGTTTCAGTTTCAGTGGTAGTTGTGATTGGAGTAGTAGCAATTTCAGTCTCAGTGGAAGTGGTAGTTGCAATTGGAGTAGAAGCAATGGAATTTTCAGTTTCAGTGGTAGTTGCGATTGGAGTAGTAGCAATTTCAGTCTCAGTGGAAGCGGTAGTTGTGACTGGAGTAGTAGCAATTTCAGTCTCAGTGGAAGTGGTAGTTGCAGTTGGAGTAGACGCAATGGAAGTTTCAGTTTCAGTGGTAGTTGCGATTGGAGTAGTAGCAATAGAGGTTTCAGTGGCAATGGTAGTTGCGATTGGAGTAGTGGCAATGGAAGTTTCAGTGGCATTGGCAGCTGCGATTGGAGTAGTAGGAATGGACGTGTTTTTCGAAGCAGTAGTGACGTGGGCAGAACGAGTAGAGCGCTTTCTCCGAGTGGTAAGCCTACTAGTTGATTGCGGAGTCACTTCAGTAACAACATTTTCTGCTGTCAAGACATCAGATTTATTTTCTGGAAACAGAAAATTACGAGTTAGCAGATGAAAGAAAATAAGACCAACGAAGTGCACAGCGATATTTATTTGTAGAAGATGTAACGTTATATTCTCGTTTGAAAATAGAATTTCGAAAGTGACCACCCCGTGAGTAGGTTAGCTCATCATACAGTAAGACCATCACGAGGCGCACAGGTGATTGCAATCTTATAGCAGGCTTATTGTTCGACAGTTACATGAGTTTATGGTGGGAGGGGAATTCGGGCTTCTGGGGAGGGGCAGAATAAATGCCCTATTTAGACGGCAGATGGCAACCGATCGCTGAGCCACCGATGACACCATTTGCTCGGGCATTTTTTCTGGTGAATTTTATTTCAGCCTTCGGCCAAAGTCTCCCGAAAGTATTCCATTTTCGCTACTGAAGAAACTGATTACCTTATTTTTACCTGTGTTTGTTTCTCTTTTTACCAAAATTTCCATTTCTTTCTCTTTTCGATCATGATTTCCCATAAAATCATACCAAATTCTACTTTAAAAAACTGATGACCTTTTCCTTTATTTGTTTAAAGCTTACTTTCACATTTTCAGGTCAAATATCAGTATGAACCGAATCGTAATCGTGCATGGATAGGCCCACATGTACGATGGATTCTCTAATATTATGGTTGAAAACATTCTCAAACGGGCGGAGATGGTGAAGAATTCATCGAAAATCGAATAAAGTCGAGTATTTAAAAGAGTGTACGTCTAGGCTATAATAATTGCATTTAGAGAACTTTGCCCGAAAGACATACCTTTTTGGCAGACAACGGCGTAATTTTGATCGCAGTTGCATGTATTCCATTTACGGTCTTTGTCACAGTTGGTTCTGTTGTTTTCTCTTCTGCATTGTGGGTCAATGCAAATGCACTTATTAACCGAAGCAGCCTCATCCGGATAGCCACCTTTCCAGTTAGTATATGCGAGTGCAACGCCTAATGACAAAGCAACAGAAACACGGAATTAATATTTTGCGATGTTTCTTTTAATATGTTGTTTAGAGTCCCTACTGATGTTGTGGGTGAATTCATTCAACAGCACGATATGTTTCTCTTCCATAAAATTCATTTTGTGCAGAAATGAATGCTCTATCCATTGGTATATTGCAAGTTATGATATCTCAAATCAAACCCAAAATCTAGAGGTAGTAACCACCCCCCCCTTGGTAGTCCATGTTACAAAAAAGCTTGGTAGCCTGAGGGCTAAACGAGGATCTGAAGTTATACGGAACTAAGTAAAAGGCCACAGACGTAGGCTATCTAAGAAATGATAGAGTAACCTCATGGCTGGTTTTAAAATTCAAAACGGCTACTAAGTGAAACTGATAGAAGTATGAAAATCAGTCGGCGGGGAATGAAATTAAATTAATGCCATATTTTTAAAGGAATGCCTTATGTACATTTTATGTAGGCTATGTATGTGTGCATTCATGCATGCATGTCTGTATGCAGGTCCATGCATGTTTTCATTCATGTACGAAACTCTGCATTCTTTTTTCGTCTCGTTCAACTTTTATGCTAGTTCCGGAGTATAATCACCTGTGCTACTCCAGATCCACTTATTTCGGCGAAGTCCAATCCAATATCTTTCTCTTTCATTCAGCCACGACCAATTTCCTATCATGTTGAGATCCGTGACAGACGCCAAATCTCCTCCGGATTGAGAGCAATTATTTCTGGCATCATACCAAGTGGCACTTCCTTGACTTGCGATGTAACGACTTTTGTTATGTCGGTGACTGAAGGCTGGTCTCGAATCTGAAAATGCAACCAAAACTAGCCATAATGATCTAAATGACCTCCGCGCTAAACTCTTCACTGTGCTGGCAACATTATTCCGATAGGAACACAAACGATAATATCAAATTTGATATCGATCATGGATCGGATATTTCGACCAGAGCTAGTCCCTAAAGAGGAGGGTTGGACGAATGGGTGCAGATACTTCGCCGTAAAAAAAGACGACAGAAATCCACTATGCGCACTGGGCACGGGACAGGGAATCATGGAAGAGAGCAGTCAGTTGCGCAGTGGACACCTGTCAGCCCATGGATAATGAAGATGAAGATGAAGAAGAAGAAGAAGAAGAAGAAGAAGAAGAAGAAGAAGAAGAAGAAGAAGAAGAAGAAGAGGAAGAAGAAGAAGAAGAGGAAGAAGAAGATGAAGAAGAAGAAGAGTTAGAAGAAGAAGAAGAAGAAGAAGAAGAAGAAGAAGAAGAAGAAGAAGAAGAAGAAGAAGAAGAAGAAGAGTTAGAAGAAGAAGAAAAAGAAGACGAAGAAGAAGAAGAAGAAGAAGAAGAAGAAGAAGAAGAAGAAGAAGAAGAAGAGGAAGATAAAGAGGAAGAGGAAGAGGAAGAGGAGGAGGAGGAGGAAGAGGAAGAGAAAGAGGAAGAGGAAGAAGAGGAAGAAGAGGAAGAAGAAAAAGATACCAATTAAGTGGTAATTCGTACATGTAAACTAAAGTTCACCATCTGGAACTTTACGTGGTCTTTTTCGGTTCTCTATTACTTCCAAAACCACTGAGATTAACCTACTACAAAATGCAATAGTCATTAAGCATTGCAACACATACAGGTAGCTACAATAAATGTACCTGAATATTCGCATATGTAGCGGTATAGCGACTGTTGGGTAGTAGTACAGTAGATCGGTGATTGCCCATGCTTTGATTCCACACAAGCTGCATCGATGTCTAGTAGTCTCGTTTCTTTGCTGACGTCTGAAAGATACGAAACGATTGTTAGTCGATTGTTAGTCGATTGTTAGTCGATTGTTAGTCGATTGTTAGTCGATTGTGATGATGGGTTGACAATTATTATTTAAGGAGGTCGTTATTTAAAGCTGTTGCTCAGTTTGAATGCCAGTTTTCAGGACTTCATCTTTGATATTAATTTTCGGGCGATTATCTGACATCAAATAACTACACTATCAATTATTGAAAGCGACTAACAACACAAGGTGGTAACTGACGTGTAGCTTACTAGATGCGTAATGACATTGAGTAGTGAAGAACGCGTGTGAAATTAAGGAGTGTTTATTTGTTATGTTTGCCAATGGACGTAACCTACAATCCTACATATAGGTTTAATATGAATTGCCTTTAAACCGAACCCGTAAGATTTGATTTAAAAATTCTTACTTCTCGTTAAAGACATTAGCAAAAAAACTTAGGGGACTTTTTGGTCCACCATGTATGCAGAAAGACTGGAAACAGACCAATTGTGATTGCAGTTTCCAACTTCTACGGCGCCTCATCTGATGCGCAATGCACACCAAAAACTAATAAAATTCACTGCCCCACAAGGTCAGTCAGATAATACAATAAGCCATATTGAAATAGACACCATACTATTCTTGTTTATTTCAGTTTTACTGTTATCGGAACTCGTATCAATTACCTTTTGGTACATGTGGATGTCCATTGTTCCACGACCATTCCAGACCATTTCTTGTATCGAGCTTTTGTGCATCGATGACGATTGTCTCATTCGCTAATTCGTGGCTTCCTAGGTAGCTCTCAACAGTTCTCTGACCTTCTAAGCTATTAATTCTGACCAATGAAGAACCTGGAACGGTTGAGTTGCACAAATGACTAGCTGCTTCGAAAGGTTTACGCACTGGTTGACTGTCATTCGCAATGAATGTCGTAAAGCAAGTGTTTCCAGAGCTTGTTTTGTAGCAGAGTTTCATCGCATTTACATCTTTGTCCGCATTCTGGCAGTGCGCCTCTTCCAATGATAACCACAGCCCTACATGTATATGAACGTATAAGTAGAGTCAGTACCTTTTAAGACCCATAAATCATGTCACAAATTATTATACAATCATTTTAGAACAGATTGATTTATGTTGTAGCGCTAGGAAATTGCAGCTGTCGCCGACTTAGCTCAACAGCTTACTCTATACTAGAGAACTTTCTCGATGCCCACGAGGATAAAATTATGTAGCCTAGTGCATGCACACTAACTTTTTAATGGTTTCTTACTGTTTCTATAACGATAAGAATTCGAGAGAAATATATAAACTGACCAGGAAGTAGACCTACAAATATCAATCTAAACATATCGCGCTCTTAGGATTAACTCCACTCATATGAGACTTGACAATTTACAGGCTAAAACAATTTACTAGCAGTACATAGGAATTCGCTCTGAACGTAAGCTAACTAGGTCTAAGTCAGCTAGTTGTCCATTTCGATGCTAGGCCTACATGCAACACTATTTTAGCAATTAGGTTTAAGTCACTAAATAGTTTTTATGAAGTAATTTACAACGTGACTTTAAAAATCGCAGCTTCCTCGTCCTGTGTTAAAATGTGTAGTTAAAAATCAACACTGTTTGAGCGATACTATTTACACTGATAAGATAATTATTGTCGCCTACGATTGCATGTTTTTCTATAATTATAGGCTAATCGTAGATAAACACCATGTCTTAATATTTCACCTCTTGACTTTCACACGTTTTAACCGGAACTCCGCCTTACCGGCCCGACCATAGAGCAAGGCGAGGGTAGCTCTTCCATGGCCCCGCACTTTTGGCAATAATTTTCGCAGCAAAACACAATGGCAATGATGAAATTTTTAGCAAGAGTTTGAAAATGCAAAGCAAGAAATTAAGACTAGGCCTATGCATATTTTTTACCGAGTTATCTAATTGCAAATTTCTTCGTTTGACTTTGTGAATCATTTTATATCATATCAGTGCTTTGGCGTAAAGAAATTTGCCAAAGACCAAAACGTAGTTGATAAAAAAATAGGTGCCAATTTTTCAGAGGACAAGCGGGAACCATGATTTTGCATTACATTGAATAGGTCGAGCCCTGATATGAATAATTTATGGTAGTGCTAATACCGTTTTGACAAGAAATCGATTTCGTAAATTGTTGCTTGGGGACCCGCTCGGCGCTCCTGCCATGGGTCCCGCACACCCTAGAGCCGGGCCTGCCGCCTTATTTGTTTTCAGTTCATATGAAGCACATGGCCTATAATTATCTAGTGGCTCACGAGAGAAGATAATTAGGCAGCACGGGTTTCGTATGTCCTTGACTGTGACCATGCCTTTCGGGAAGTAAGTATACACAAGCCAGTAATTATTTATAATTGCTGCAGTGGTTGAGCCACTGAGCCAGCGTCTAAATAATTATAATCATAATCTACTCTATACATTATCGATACGTAGGCTAACGAAGGGCCATTGGGGAAAAAATTGTGTGAGAGATTTTTTGGACAGCAAGCAAAAAATGTCCTCTAAACATTGTCAATGTAAACATTGCGCAAAATTGTGTGAGAGTTTTTATGCACAGCAAGCAAAATTAGCGTCCAAATTCGAAATTAAGACTAATAGTACTCTTTTATCTTTGGCTACATTACGTCCGTTGAGAATAATTATTATTAGGCTCTATGTCCAAAAAGTACTATTCCGAAATATTCCAATTTGAAAGTTCAACAATCTAGCACACAAAGAATAATGGAAGTACTGCAAATGTAGGCTAACTAACGGCTTTAGTTCATCATGTCAATTAAGTGACATTGTACATCGCAAAAGGCTGAGAATAAAACATAAAAACATTTTTAAAGAATGTTTAAAGAATGCCCCACGTCAAAAAATGGACATAGAGCCTTATGACGCTCAATGTATATTGTAGTCCTATACAGAATGCGAAGGCTGAACATAATTTTATTATTCATTTCAGCATTCAAGCACAAAACATAATGAAAATATAACAAATCTAACTGACTATTTTTGTTTATTTGTCAATACAGTAACATTTTAAAGTGCAACAGGATGTGAATAAAACGTGAAAGCATTTGATTATGAATTTATTAATTTTAAAGAACGCCTGACGCAAAAAATGGACATAGAGCCTTATGACGCTCAATGTACAGACTACGTGTGATGAAATTTTTAGACTCTGTGTCGATTAAATACCAAAATACGACAGCCTTAAAGCTGTAATTAGCCTAGCGTGCAAGCAAGAAACAAACAGCTTTAATATTATTTTTTGAGCCTCAGATTACGGTGCGAATTTACGCGTTTTACAAATTTATTTAATAATGATAATAAAAATAACCAGCGGGCCCGGTTGATCGAAATCACATTTTAGCGCCTTTCCAACCCATTCAAAACCTTAATGCTGTGGCCTACAGGGGCACGTTTGTGGATTTCACTGGCGACGAAGCTTGGGACAAGTGTAGTTACATAATTGAAGTTAAATGTTCTAATACTTTCTAAGAACCTGAGGATCATAATTATGTACCTCGGGTAAAAACAAAAAAATGTCATTGTGTTTGAGGCTAGAGCGTCTTGCGGACCCATGTTTTAACTTACATTCAGATAATAAATATAAATCCTTTACTTCATTTTTACTTTATTTGGGTTTTTTGTAAGACAACCAAAATTCTGAATGTTGTTAAATGCAGCATTGCTAATTTGTTATTGGGCATAATTGATCTAGTTTTGTCTGTGGTTAGGCTAATTCCACATAATTATTCGATGCGATCGAACTGACATACATGTAGGCTAATTCTTTTTGACATAGTAATGCCCAATAGATTCAAATCACGTGACTTGAATGCAGCGGTCTTATTTGCTGTTGGACATAGAGCCTTATAATTCTCAAAAAGATGAAAACATTGGACATAGAACCTTTTAATTTTCTAATTATCTTTGCTAATATTGAAGATGAAGCTTAGATTCTCAGAGGGCATAAAGCTCTGAACATGATTTACGTCATGGTACCGATAACAATTTTTTTTAAATGGACATCTTCTTCTTCTGGTTCTCTGCCACTAGGCAGGTTCGGCTGTCCAATGGACATAGAGCCTTATAATTCTCAACCGACGAGTTGTGTACATGTACCGATAAGTTTCGCCTATAGCCTACACCCAACGATAAAAATGATCTGCCCCTAAGACTTGTCGTTAAAAACTCTTAACTAATTTCCTTAAGCCATTTTCATTCATTTCAGGTGTTCACTGTTCATACATGTCTCTGACCATATTTAGGCCTACCGGTACATGTAATTATTATCTGTCAGCGTCATAGTTGCTGATTCAGTTGGGTTTTTGAATCGAATAGGCCTATCTGTTTTGGTGACTGTCTCTGTCTCTGTCTCAGTCCCAGTCTCTGTTTCTTCCCAAGCTTAAATATTATTTTCTTATTGTAAAAAGTATAATAGAATAAACAACACCGGTTTTTCCTGTCACAATTTCCTTTGACTTAAATATGCATGCAATTACATTTTCGTTTTATTTTGTACTAGGCCTATAATGTAATTATTCAAACTCCGATAGAAAATATTATTGTCACACAGTTTGGTGTAATGCATACGTTCTGCATTCTGCACATGAACTCTAGTCTGCTTGTCTTCTCTTGGGTGAGACCATCGTTTCCCAAGAACAGGCCTACTTCATTAAACAAAATTATTATTGTTACATGTGATTCAGTTAAGCCTTTTCATTCCATTTCGTTTTCATCAGTTGCAATTTTGTGTCCATCGTTTTCGAGAGATGTTTGAGCAGTTTAAAAGTTACATCTACTTAAAATGTCTACTCAAGTACAGAGGCGACCTAAAATAATAAACTGTATAATTATATTAATTATATTGACACATAGATACATGCATGTTTCATCATCAAACATTCATAGGTCTTCATAAATGCATGAAAGCAGACACCGGACTACAATCTTGCATAAACCTACGCATGCAATGCCATAAATATGTACATAAATACATGACTGCCTGCCTACACGTACATAGACACATCTCTTATAATATGAACAGACGTTAATATATAAAATGGCCTACATTATGGTAGAAGTTTGTTTTCGTGTGAGTGCCAATGAGACAACGAGATAAAAAAAATGAAGTGGGGGTGGTGTAGTGGGAATGTTCGTCGCCTTGCAGCCGAAGGGTTGCAGGCTCGAATCCACCTCAAGTCGCCGCGTATGGACCTTGAGCAATGAGCAAGTCCGTCACTTGCAATTGCCAGCGCTTCGGCGTGAAACTCTGATTCAGTGTCCGAGCTGTAATCGGGAGCGTTTCTGAATAGAAATTTTGCAGGGGTGCTATAACAAGTGCACATACATACATAACATGACCACGCAGACACAGTGTCGCTAATACCGCCTAAACCATGGGCGGAGTTTGGTTTCCGTTTGGCTAAAAAAAACTGGTCCAGAACGAGCGGCGCCGACAATATTTTCTCGTCGGCCAAAAAAAGTTGATGACTTTTTTTAGTCATTTGGTTGAAAGTTCTTGGGAGGGGGGGGGTAAACCCGGGAAAAGATACCATTTACACAGTAAAAAAGACTAATCTGGGACTTCTTGGGGGGTATAAACTCTAATAATAATTATTGATTCCCGTGAACTGCTGTCTTAACTCGGCGCTCCGTGTTCTAAGACATTTGCTTCCAGATAAATGCAAGGGTTGCTCTTAAGTCTTGGATTAGCCTATATTAAATTGAAGAAGAGAGCCATTTTATAGGCAGTCCTGGAATTTGTCAATTCTTAGCGCTCGTGAATAAGCTGACGCCCTGCGCTTGACTTTCTAGTGGCGCCCTAGAAATTTGGAGATTACGATTACGGTTTGTTAGAATTCGTGTGGTTCAACATAGTCGACGTTTATGTCCATGTCCACCGTTTCGCCGTCTGGTGTAACGTAGTCGTAGTTGGTGCTGTTGGGAGACATTGGTAGTTGGGTCAATTTCAAATCAGTGTAGATTTGAACCATATCATCTGATGGTAATATTGCTTCATATTCGGGAGATGTCGCTTCAATCTGATATGCCACATTCAACGATAGTTGGGTCAATTTCAAATCAGTGTAGATTGGAACAGTATCATCTGATGGTAATATTGTTTCATATTCGGGAGATGTCGCTTCATTCTGAGATGCCACATTCAACGATAGTTCTTCGCTTCTTCTAGCAGCATACATAAACAACACGGTAAAGTCTTAGATATTGTGGGGCGGACACAATTTTCTCATCAATATTTCTGGCGCCAACATTTATTTTTTGAACGGTATTTTATTTCGCCTCATTATCCGATTGCTTCTAAAATACAATTTTTGCTTGCTTGCTTGCACCGTTACACATTAGGTTTAATTACGAGTCAAATATTCTTGTAGTGTATACAATACATACATGTAGACCATTTTCAATCACAGAGCATCTTTCATTATTTTTGCTGAGGCAGTGAATACAAGTTTTGTGGAATGGACGGGTTTCCATGTTAAAAATTAATTAAATTCTAGGTGCATTCATATATTTTAAAACAGCCAACTAAAACATTTTGTACAAACATGAATGTTGAGCCAATTGCCGTTTAACAGGAGGTTAAACGGCATCTTGGGGTTTGAACAAAAAATAATAAATCCAATGGGAGCATTGTCAGTCGAAGTCGCAAAAAACCTTGGTAGCCTGAAGGTTAAGACTTGATACGACTTTTAGGTTATAATTATCGGTTCTGTATAAATTTTATTTGAATCCTGTGTAACAACGTCTCCACTTTCAGCATTGAGTCTCACTTCAATCTCTTGCATGGCAGACAAATAAACCTCTACTTCTTCACCAGTTGGTGTGGATGACTTTTTTACTTATTCGGTTCTGAATAAATCACATTTGGATCGTCACCTGGGATTGCTTTAGCAAGCGAATAGATATTCTGATGATCAGAAGCTGCAGCTTGTTGGTTTAGAACAGGTACTGTAGTAGTAGGAGTTTTATTTCTGTCGAAAGGTTCTGCGTACTCCGCGTACTCTGGGTCACTCGATGAAGTTGGCGGCTCATAGGGTTGGGAATAAATGGGACTGAGAAAAGCAGTTGTTTTGTCATCACATCTTGGGGTTCGTTTGTTTTTCTTTGAAAAGTCTGGTTTGGCGTAGATGGCGCTTTTGCCCATCTCAGTTGCTTCGTTGGTTGACTGAACGCTGGCGTAGATGGCGTTGCTGGAATGCGTTGGTAGTTGGATCATTTCTACAGCAGTATTGACGGTGTAATCAGGTGGAGGCTGAGCAGTAGCTTCAGACGGTCTGTTGCTTGAAGCCACGGTTGCATATACGGAAGAGACTGTTTCATTCTGTATTTCGCTGGCCATGGATGATCTTGCATTTCGTTTATCATTGCATAGCAACATAAAAGCACTAATCTGTAGCAAATGTCGATATGTGCACATTGTTCAGCCTTGCTAGAATTGACAATTTAGCCAAACTAAGAGTTAATTGCAGTTATTCGCACGTGGAGACTTCTCTTTCTTTGCAATAACAAAAATGGCCAATTCTTCCAGTTATCCCCATTCTTGATATGACATTTTCACAGACAATGTAAATTGGGCAGCGCATCTATTATAATTATGTGATACATTACATGTGGACGTTGCGCCCAATTTCCAGTAAATCGATCACAATTTATACAGCGAGAAATCAAGGTCCTTACTCAAAGGACATAAGTATGTTGCATTCAAAATATTTAGCGATTAATTACTTGAGCTACAGCAATATTATTATTATTAATATTTTCAGAGATTGATTGATCTAGAACATTCATTAGCCTATATTCGATAATCGTTCAAATCCCAGAGAAGAAGATGACGAAGAAGAAAAACGGGAAAAGAGAAACAAAAGCCAGAACAATAGCAAGAAGAAAACAATAAAAGGAACAAGAAGAAAAAGAGCAGGAAGAGGATGAAGAAGACGAACAGGAAGAACATGAAGAAGAAGAAAAAGAAGAACAAGAAGAATAGGAAGAAGAACAACAACAAGAAGAACAAGAAGAAGAGCAGTCCCTTGTGCTAACCTGGAGGCACCTATATCATTATGAACTGCAATCTACTTCACTTTCTTCGCCTCAGCAAATGAAAGCGAGTGACCAGTAATCTACTTGGTCATCTCTTCTCACCAAGAGTATAGGTCAGTGTGCCCATAGCAGCTGTTTTGACGAGAGGACCCAGGTGGAACCGAATTTTCGACACATATTTCTGCATTGACAGGGACTTCAATCATCCTACTTCTTGCTTGGCAGTCTAGCACGCTAGCCACTTGACTAGCCTGCTATGCAACTCTTCCTTGTAAAAAAGTGAATTCTTGTTATTCCAATTACTTACTGTTTTCTCTTTCGGATCATAAAGATGACGGAAGCAACTATGCAAATAACCGTCACAAGGAGAAGAAGGACAAGCAGAAGTTTTGTTGTGTTGCCGAAGGTGAATTGTCCTGCAAATGCAATTAAAACACACTGTCGGCAATGCTGTAAAGAATAGTGAAAATTAATCTTTTAATATTATCAGTGCAATAGAGCTGAATCTACAAGGTGAACGGAAAAAACCGAAACTCTACAATAAATGAGCAAATTAACGCCAAACATGAATTTCTTTTAATGAAAACAAAACTCTTTCTTTCCCAACTATAAACTTAGCTAGATTTTATAATTATACGAAATTCCAGTTAAGACTTGAAGTCATTTAAAATGTTTCAAGGAGCATAGAGCGACTGAACTATCGAAGGTCAACAAGCAGGAACGGCTTGAACTATCAAGGCAGTTGTTGACGCGTTATCCTGCAAACTTGATGCATTTCAAATAGCCTATACCTTTAGCCGGTTGACTATAAAAATGATCTGATCTCTGACGCAAGAAAAAGTTTACAAGAAAAGTTTCGCAGTTTGGTCGATAAATAGTTGTGATATAATTTGCGACAATGGATATCTCCAGTTTAAATGGAAGGGTAGTCGTAGCTATTGGTTTCGTCGGAGTAGTTATGGCAATAGGAATTCTAGTAGAAGTGGTGTTGCTGGTGGTAATAGTAATAGTACGACTGTGGCGTAGCCAGGAATTTATGATGGGGAGTTTATGGCGTGGCCGAATGCCTTTCTGACACCAACCCAACAGTATTACAGAAAATAACAGTAAATAAAAATGGAATAAAGTAGCCTAACGAAGGCAATAAAGTAAGAAAAGCAATTGTTACTTCAAACAATTGTTTTGTTTTTTCTTATTTAAGTGGATAAATAACCTTTTGGAAAACTTTTTCCTAAGCCACTAGACAGCCAGTTACCCCGAAACCCCCTTGTCTACGCCACTGTAGTACGAGCAATTAGTGAAATTAGCTTTTTACTTCACCTGTTCTGGTACTAAGCTTATTGCTCGCTTCCAAGGACGATGGCGATGAACTATTGGAACTGGTATCTGTGTTAACAGAACGGGAGAGAGAAGACATGAAATAGTCTGCTGTCGATGATGGCATCTCTCCACCTACATCGGTTTCTTCAATGAGAGAACCATTTGTTTTTTCTTCTGAAAGTGTCAGGCATTTCTGCTATCATTCATCTGCTTATGCATCTAGGACGAAAGCTCACACAGCGTAGACAAAGTGCATGCTCTCAGCTCAGCTGTCTAGCTACAAATAAGTCGGGAGTTATTACCCAATGCATGAGAGCCTAAGTTGCTAGCCGCAGAATTTAGTATCAATCTTTTAAGCTACATTGTATGTGCAAAGTTTGTTGCAAAGTTTATGGGTATAATATATTTACATACCTATACAGGGCCCAGGACAGGGGGCCACCGGGGCCATTTGGCACCAGACCTCACTTGATAAAGGGCCTCGAAATTTCGGAATTATTATAGAGTTATTAATTGAAATGGGAATTTACGGAACTAAGGGTTAGGTCTATTCATTGAAATGTAGCGCTAGCCCATACACATTCTAATTATTTTGTGACGAACTCATTGACCTTAAATAATTAGGCCTAATTGCAAAATGTAAAAACATTTCTCATGAATCCATTATTAGTTGTAAAATTGAAAAGCTGTCAATACTCAAGAGTCTAAACTCTATCGTAACTCGTTAGACTTACTCGTAAGTCGTAGACTAAGTTAAACAATCAAACCCAAATAATGTTTTAGTATGAATAATATTGTTCTTGTCATCGGATTCACTGTGGGTAGTGTAGCATACACAGTGCACTATACTATATAATTATATTCTTACATACTTAGTCTATTAGAGCGGTGGTGTAGCCAGGATTTGGAATCTGGGTCAGTTCAGAAAATGAATGGGGTGGTGGACAAATTCGAGCGGAACGAGGCCGACGAGTCCACGAATACCGGTGTAAAGGTTTCAAATTACCCCCGGTTTCAGATTACCCCCCTGACACTAGATTTGACAGTTTACATGGGGTAATGTTTAGGAGGGGGTAATTTGAAACCTTTACACCGGTACGTGGTTTGTTTTTAACTTATGAAATTTATATTTAATCTACATTAAAATACATTTAACAATATCAGTCAATTTGACAAAATTGACCACTTCGTCAATTTTATTGAAAAAAATAGCAAATATTCCACCTGACTATTAGCCTACTAGGCTATATCATATATAGATATTATGTTAATTTATTCTCCTACAGAAAGACGAAGAGATCATTCGAAAGTGTGAACATTGGAAACGAATGAAATTGGCTCGACAAAAGGAAGCTGCTTCAGCAAGCCAAGAAATTAGTTGTGCATGGCTCTGGGCCTCCCAATCCTGTCCTATTCCCTGTATATATTATACCGTATGTAACGTGACACTATAATAATTATGTCAAAATAACATGTCAACAGTAACGACCTATGTTGTCATAAGCTGTCGTTCAACCGTGAATCCATCAACCAACGTTGCACATTCAGATGCGCAGCAGTGTTTAAGGAAATCAATTCACTGAATCACAGATGTAAAAAAACGACGAAAATGAAATTTAAAAAAACGAAAAAACGTCTTTTTTTAGAAAAAACGGCGAAAACGACAAAAAACGGAAACGGAAAATAATTTGTCTTTGCTACACCTGAAACTTCATTTTAGGCTTAAAAATAGTGCTTATGCAAGTTTATCTTAATCTGCAAATAACACAACTTTATTATTAGTCCAAAATTAATTGGTAAAAGTCACATTAATTTACCACATCTATAGTTTCTTATAACTTTGGTTTAATAATAAATTAAGAAAAATTAAAGGTATCGAAATCTTTTCAAATTAAATTGTAAACATAAGTCCACATAATTTCATGCTGATCGACATAACAAAATTAAAATCTAATAAGAAGCCAAGATAATGGATGTGTTCTAAATTATATATTGTACATTTGTACTTAAAATTGTTACTTATAAATATTAATTATTATAGGCTCAAGAATTTTATGTCAAAATAACTCTTACAAATTTCATTTCTTGTAGGGACCTATAGGCCTACTACATGTATTTCTCAAATGAGGACTTAAACAATTAGACTACATAATGACACTATAGTTAGCTGAATCCTTAAGAGTACGGTGAAAACGTATGGAATATCAGACAACAATTAAATTAAGGAAAATAATAATAGACAGAAAATAGATAAATAAAAGTTACATACAAAATTTTAAAAAACGATAAAAAACGATGAGAAAAATAAAAAACGAAAAAACCACGTTTTTAGGAAAGAATAAAAACGGATTTCTTTACAACAGCTAGGCCTACTATTCACTGAATGATGCCACACGATTAGGCTACTGTAGGGCACTAACGTCGCAGGCCGACGACTAACCTTTTTGGCAGACAATGGGATGCTGATCGCTGCAGTTGCAAGTCCACCATTTGAGTTCAATACTTGCCGCTTGGCATGTTGTTCCGTTGTTTTCTCCCATGCAAAGCCGCCTTAAACAAACGCAGGTTTTCCCCGAGGATTCTTCAGGGAAACCCCTATTCCAGATGGCATAAGCCACGGCTAAACCTAATTGCAAAAGAAAAGACACAACAACTAAGCAGTCATTGAACACAGTTTTAATCGCTTCCTGTTTTTCATGTCTTGTCTAGTGTTAAGAATGGGGTTTCATTAGTTTACAGCAATTTTTTCGATAGAGTCTGTACAGAGCTGGGCAAAACGAGGAAAGTAGAAACAGAAACAACTCAGTCTGAATTTTTTCTCGCAACTTCACTGCTGTTAGGCCTGAAATTTTTTTATGGTCGAATGGAAATTCATTGTTCCACGCACAATATATGCACATAGGCCTATATAATTTGTGTGTGCGTGTGTGTTTAATACGAGTGAAACTATGTTTTATCACTTAAATAAACGATTTAAATTAGAGTGTTGCAAGAACAGACGTTATATATTGACTGGAAACTACAGTTTTCAAAACAAAAAAGGAAACTCATACGCCGCAATTTCGCATAGCTTGATAGCTTGATGCTGCGTAAAGAATTGAAGGAAGAAGAGTCGAGGTTGGTGTCGAACCAAACGACAAACTGCCAGGGTTAGAATGAAGGGTTCATGATGAACTAAAGTAGGTCTACTCTTGCAGCGAGGTCTGTACACAGAGGATCTCAATCGGGAATTAGAAGTGATTTCAATAAGATTACGGTCGTTCTAGGAATTAATTCTGAAGAAGGAAGAAGAAGTGGAAGAGAAGAAGAAGAAGGAGGAGTGGGGGAAAAGAGGAGGAGAAAGAGGAGGTCCTGCTTTTCGCCATTGTAGCCTATATAGTTCTTGCAAAAGATTAGCCTTTGTTTCCTGACAATAAAGTTTACTTACGTAGCATACTTATTTACTTGTAATTGGTGTGACGATGCACAATAATAAGTATTAAAATTACGGGTAGCCTCTAAGTGAAAATATATGAATTTAGACATAATTAGGCCTGTTATGTTGTCAACATCATAAAACAGCCAGACGTAGAACGTTAATATTATTGCTTTGTAATCGTGTATTCGCTTAGGCCTATTCTAATCTAGAGCATGGAAATTACCTGTGCTATTCCAAATCCACTTATTTCGATGAAGTCCAATCCAATATTTTTTATTTATTTTCAGCCGTGGCCAAATCCACGTGGGTTGGAGACTCGTATTAGAAGCCAAGTCTCCTCCCAATCGCAGGCAGTTCTGTCGAGCTTCATACCACGTGGAAACACTTTCATTTGAGCGGTACCTGTAAGACATGTTGTTCAGCGGGTAAATCCGCGAGTCTACAACGGAATCATTTTATTTATTTTTATTCATTTTATTTATTTTCATTTCACGAACAAATATACCTATCTAGTAAGATTATCTTACGGTATATCCGTAAATTATTCTATGGAACATTCGCTGATTTATGCATAGGCAGTGGAAAATATCTTCCACTGTGTATTATGTTTGATACCCATAAAGACCGAAATCCCACAATCGCAAACCATGAACCCTGCAACTAAATTATGCCTAAGATCAAATTCCGCAGCTTCTCTGTTTCCTCCACCCTTTCATCCAAAGAGGAAAGCAACAACTCTTCGCGTTTGATCCACCTTCACATTCATTTGCTATTCCTAACAAATATTAATGCTGCGAGACATAGAAAGAGTAGCTAGTAGAATCTTGACTTACAATAAGAACTACAAATAATAATACATAGACACACAAATGACCTGTGAATTCGCAAATGGAGCGTAATGGTAACGAAGCGTTACTAAAACAGTAGGTGAGTGATTGTCCATGATGCAATTCCACACAAGCTGCATCATGAAACCTCTGGGCTTCGTGTGTAGTATCTAAACAGCAAAACAACTTTTGTTGGCAAATAATGATGGCAAGGTATTATTTTATTTTTATGTAACGGCTCAAATGAACAACTAGGCACAACATCGTGCATAGTTGGGTCAGGGATGGATACAGAAGTTTCGAAGGGGAGCAACTTTTTTGTTGCTTTTCTGTATTTCTATGTCCCTAACTCTTTCCACTTCAATTTTAGGACCAATCTTCAACACCGGACACGGACTCGAGCCTTTTAGGACTACTCTTATGGACAAACCTTTTGACTCAACACAGCGCTCGTGTATAAGCTGGTCTGGTTCCCAGCGGTTGGCTTTCGAGTGGTGCCCTAGAATTTTGGAGATTACGATTATGATTACAAATAACTAACATAGGCCTTAATAAAACTGCCCTCGCATTTGCGATTAAAACCCTATATTGCACAGCGAAAACCATGGGTGATAAACTTTAACATTTTATTAAAGTAACTTCCGCGTATGCGAAAAATATGCGGTTTGCAGCGTTATTCTGTAAATTGATTTGCATTCGCGAGATGGCGATAGCAGAAAATCAGTTTGTTGCCCCAGGTTAACACTGTTCCACACCCCGTGAAAGTGTTATGTTGCCTGGGGTTAATAGTGTGCAATATAGGGTTAAGAAAAACTTACTTTGCAGAAAAAGGCTCAAGTAACACTATAGCATGCACATTAAGCTGCTCTAAATACATAATTATCAGCGATTTGTCGAGCTTAATAAATTTACCTCAATGTTCAGTTAGTTCTTTTAAGATAGATTTTGCGAATAAGTCATTGTAACCAACAAGTGAAATATTTTAAAAGTTTTATTGTAAATGCAACTCGCAACACTTGCTTTCTGGTACTGTTTCATGACCATTGACCCATGACCATCGCAGGCTATTGTATGGCGAGAGCTTTCGAGCGTCGGTGAAAAATGTGTTTTGCACAAATGCCAGTCTCTGTGTGAAATTCTCGACAATTCTTTGCTTTTCTATGCTATCAATGACGATCAGAGATGAACCTGGAACATGGACACCGCACCAGTGACTGGCTGCTTCAAAAGATTTAAGCTCTGGGCGACTGTTGTTGGCAAAAAATGTCGTAAAGCAAGTCTTTCCAGAATTTGTGTTGTAGCATTGTGATATATTATTTCTGTGCGTGGGTAAATTCTGGCATTGTGTCACTTCCGGGATCTGCCACAAACCTACATGAACGAAAATTTGACTATCACAAATATCACAAATCAGTTTGTATTAATTTAAGCCAACTGGCCAAGCCTTCAACATAAGTTCATAATTATAGATAACAAGGTACATGATAACATGGCTTTGCAGACATCAATCTAAAGCGAGAATCCCGCCATAGGCCTACGTACGCTTTTTCTTTGCCGGTGTCACGAAATAGAGTATCCCCTGAAAACTATCCGGGGCCCAGGGGGATGAATTAATCTATCCCCCGGATGGAATTAACCGGTCTAGACTATCCGGGGGGATAAACCATTCTATCCCCTTTTTGAAAAATCCGAATAATTGAAGATTTTATGCTCTAATCAAAATATAAAGTGACTAATTGTTTTAAGTGTCCTAAGCAATGTTCAGAAAAAGCAACTGGAATTTATTTAGTGACTCTGAGTGTTCTTAACTGTTTTAAATGTTCTAAGTGCTCTAAAACCAAAGCAAACAAAATTATCTGGTAGGAATAAACATACCTGTTAGTGCCATTGTTCAAAACAAAGCAGATGAAAATTAATTTGCAAAATATAAATACACGCGAAAGTGGATTTTTCGACTTTTCTTCATTTGGGGGATACGATTAATACGGGGGATACTCTATTTCGTGACACCGGCCAACACATTCATTTTTAATCAGATTAAAAATGAAAAATGAATATTATGTTCACTTGTATGCCTCGTCTAACGATGACTGACGACTGTAACGTCAGAGTAATACCTGAGGCTTGTGACTTTACGTCGTTTACAGGAAATGGAGAATTTTGATGGGTCGGGGTAATAATTCAAGTGGAGGGAGACTTTAGCCTTGTGTGCAAAGTCTGAGAGGTGATCGGCAGAGTAAACTGAGGCAAGTGATGGGAGTTATTGTTAGGATAGATTTAGGAACAGAAAATTTGCGAAATTCATGGATTAATCATTCCAGTGGTAAAGTTCAGTGCGGGAATAGGCTACATGTAGGGGAGAACGGGGTTGGAAGTAACAATTTCGACATTTTGTCTGGTTGTGTGAAAACCATAAGAGATAAAGAAACAAATAATATTGCAAACGAAAGTCTATTTATTGCTTATTATAATCATTATACTTGTTATGTGACCGAGTTAAACATATAAGAACAAATTGCAAAAAAAGTAAGGTAACTGGAATGTTACAACCTACCCCTTGTGGGGGCAGGTTGTACCTGCATGTGGGGTAAGTTGTACCATGTGTTACAACTTACCCCACAGTTTATAAGTATAGTAGCCTACACTGATCTAGGCCTATTATAGGCCTACTATTCGTAGGCTATTCTTATCTTATCGCCATGTCACCAAATGTTCTGAAAGGAACGGAAGGAACTGAGAAAGCTTAGCCTACTTTTATCTGATCAAATTGGTAGCCTAGCTATACCTAGGCTAAGTCTATTTAGCCCTGAGCCAAGTTTGGATAAAAAATTCAATCATCAGAATCCGAATCGCAATGATGACAAATGTTGTTTGGACCCTTCTGTGCAGGCAAGATGCGACCACTTTAAACAGACCTTTGCACCGTACAACGACTATGGTTAGCAAAGTGCTTCATGAATACAACAAACTCATTTTCTGTCATCCAGCCAGATTTGTTGGCTGCTCCGACAGAACCAAGTGACCCTCCTCTAATGAAATGATGTCTGCAATTTTCCTAGAAAATATGAACATGGGCGGTGCAGAATTTCCCAAAGCGTTGATTGCTACAACCACAGTTACCAGTGTGCCCCTTTCTTGAGAAGTAACTGCACCGATCTGTTTCAGTCCCTTTTGAGCAACCACTTTGCTCGGTTTTTGAACGGTAGTAACCCCGGTCTCATCCATGTTCCAGAACTCCCCTGGTTGAAACCTATAGCGATCTATGACTTCTGCAAGTTTCGCAAAGAATGCTTGAACTGTGTTTCTGTTAAAACTCGTAGCCCTTGCAATGGGGGTTGTTCTGGTGACCGCACTGATATGTCAGTATTACGTTTCATAAAGGAACTGAACCAGTCCCTACCTGCCCTTTTATTTTCATTCCATGAACCAGGAATCTGGATCTCATATAACAGTGCACATTCGTATGCAAGTTTTCTAACATCCCCTGGTGAGAGTCCGGAGTAAATTGACGCAGCATGTCTAATGTATTCTGTGAGCTTAGCTTCCTGAATGTCGGTAAAAATTTGATGATTTCGTTTGTACCCAATATCTATTGTCATTCCTGGTCCACCAGATTGAAGCTTCCGAATATATCGCATCAATGACACAAGACATATCGAGAACTCTCTGGCTACTTGTCGACATAACCGATCATGCATTAACACTTCTTCGGCCGCGTCATTCATCACATCCACTGTAGTCTGTCCACGGTTATACTTTTTCTTTTGTAAGTTCTCATTTCTGTTTGATTCTTTAATTTACTATACAATTGCATATTCATACAAGTTAAGTAAAAGATTATGACCCACAATAATGGGGGTTGGTTGTAACAGTGTTACGACCAGCCCCGAACGTAATGTTCCAATCTGCCCCCACCCATGCGGTTTGGATTAAATGAAAAAAATGGCAGCAATCAATTACAACCGCCGAAAATAGTTCTAGCCATGTTATTCGACCGTCCCTATTCTTTCTTTTAATGCCTAGTAAGTTTTGGTAAAGCCTTGTTTGGTCCTGCTAGTAGAAAAACAGTCTAAGCGAAAAAATGACTTTTCATGGTAGAAAACATATTTTTGTCGATAAAAATTTACCAAAGCTTCTCAGAAATAATTCTTCATGAACCATAAACCGGAAGTGCATTTTAGATAAACATGACATAACTAGTTTGCTTCACTGCCTTTTAGTTTAGCTGTTATAGCACCTGTTACAACCAATACGCGTTACTTCCAACCCCGTTCTCCCCTACATGTGACTCGGTTGGATAACTTACAGTAGGAATAACAGAGCGAAAAGGCGTGAGACCATAGGTTAAACTATCGAAGATATTTGCAATAGGAGCGTTGTATGGAGTTGTAGGTTAGTGATAGGACTTTGAAGTGTATAATTACATGAGCTATTATTCACTCCACGAGCTTACTCAATTAAGCTTAAGGAGATACCGGACATGTATGCGAATAGGCACAATCAATTACACCCCAAATCGGATTTCTGCCAGTTTCTAAAGATGCAAATTTAAGAAAAATATATTTACTTACCAGCAACTGTGCTTAAAAACAACAACCATAACCATTGATTCATCTTCGGATCCTCGGTAATTATATGATACTAAAGTATAGACAAATCAGGATAGGCCTACTTGGCAATAACATACAATGCATAAATAATGTTCGCATCATCGCCTTCGCTTTGGACGTAACCAGGAATTGATTCGCAAGCTATTTTTGACACATCGGCTGTGAAAGTGTTTGCTCTAACCCATAATTAGATAGCAATGTGATTAATTTTATGCACTTACACTTTCGCGTTGGCCTATAGCGTCCAGGGCTCTAGGCCTACTTGTCTACACGCCGACAGAAAAAAATCGACTTTTTAGCCGACATTTTCTGACCTTTTAGTCATCAATTTTTTATTCGTCACCTATTTTTCTCCTTAGTTTTCACCCATTGCACGACGTCCACGACAGTCCATGAAGCAAAACTGTTCTTGATTTTCGACTAATTTCTGTTCGTGATCCCATTTCTCACACTTTTTTCCATTTCATTCTTTGTGAGAAGCTGCAAACCCGAGTATACCCTCGTTTTCGGAGGTAAGTACACGATGCCGCTTTTCTCCGGTGCTGAGCAGAGGTTACACACTGTATGCCCGCGTGTACCCTCGTGTACAGCCCTGATAGTGTCTGCGTCCTATGCTACCCGTATGCCATGTAAAACCGATAATTGCCTATACAAAACGGTCAATTCAAATATTTGTCGAATGCATGATTATACATGTACATAATTATACATGTATATAGCTTATACCCGCATACCACTTCGACTACATGCAGTGCCGGCGCTAGCACCCCCCCCGTATCCCCCGGCCGGGTGGGGCCCGAGTTTGAAAGGGCCCCAAATTTAGCTGGTCATTATGCCTCTTTGTGACTGTACAGTTCTGGTCTGGTGCATGCCTCAACTAACTATATGGCACTGCCATAGCAGACCTAATGCAAATACTGATTTTGGGCGTACACCAGACCGGATCTGTAGCCTACATTCACAAATAGGCATAATGACCAGCTAAATTTGGGGCCCCTTTAAACTCGGGGCCCCCGGCCGGGTGGGTACGGGGGGTGCTAGCGCCGGCACTGCCTATTTGTAGACTCTACCTTCTTAACTCCTTGGATAACTTGTCGGCCTATATTTCTGACTCAAGAATTTGTACTTTTAAGTTCTGCGCAAGTCAAAATGCGATTTGCAAGTGGTCGATTAAATAATTATAGAAAATTATTTATTTTGGTGATTGTCTCTATCTCGGTCTCTGTTTCTTCATAAACGTAAGTTGCTTCTTATTGTCAAAAGTGCAGGAGAACAAACAACACCAGTTTGCTTTGTCACAGTTGCCCTTTAGTTAAACATGCATACAATAACATTTTCGTTTTCTTTTGTACTATGATTATTCAACCTCCGATAGAAAATATTATTGTTAGACAGTTTGGTGTAATGTATACAATATACATCCCGCCCTTGTGCATATGCACTCGAGTCGGTTTGTCTTCTCTCGGGTGAGACCATCGTCTCCCAAGAATTCTGTATTACACAAACATTGTTATGCTGCTACATGTGATTCAGTTAAGCCTAAGCCTAACTCTTTTAAATTTATTTATTACTCTATTTCTATAACGCCCCTTCAAGCTTTCTACTCAGATGCGCTCCGGAATACAGCGCGGACACCAGTGGCGTAGACAAGGGAAGTTTCGGGGTTAACCATTGGCTTAGGAAAAAGTTTTTAAAGGTTAGTCTATTTTTCCACTGAAATAAGAAAAACAAAACAATTGTTTGTAGTAACAATTGTTTTTCTTACTTTATTCCCTTTCATACTTTATTCCCTTTTTATTTACTGTAATACTGTTGGGTTGTTGTCAGGAAGGGCATCCTGCCAGGCCATAAACCTCCTCCCCCATAATAAATTCCAGGTAACGCCACCGGCGGACACTGCATCTGAGTTTTACGCCGAAGCGCACGAGCAATTGCGAGTGAAGGACTTACTCATTACTCAAGGTACCTACACCTCGATTTCAGGTGGATTCGAACCTGCAATCCTCAAGCTGCAAGGCAACGAAAATACCCAGTAGGCCTAACCCACTACACCACCGCGCCGCACAAATTTTCATACCATCTCGTCTTCATCAGTTGCAATTTCATGTCTACCGTTTTCGAGAGATGTTTAGACAGTTTAAAAGTTATGCTTGAAATGTCTGGTCAAATAGAAATAGCGACCTATTATAAACCGGCATAATTATATTAATCATATGCACATAGATAGACCTACCTGCATGTTTAGGCTACTTCAATTCTAGCGTAAATGCAAACATTCATACTTCATAGGCAGGGAAATTTGAAAAATGTCAGATCTCGTAGAAAAAAAACTGGAAAAGGCTAGATGTAGAATCTCTGAGAAATTATATCGATTTTTTACTTTTTGCTCTTGAAATTTTAATTTCTGAGGACCTTTTTTTAGTCATTCGACCAAAATTTGCTCCTATTTTCGAAAACATTTCTGATGGCCCTTTTTTAGTCTTTTGCTCAAAAATCTACAATTTTTGTGGTCCGTATTCACAACATTTTCGACTTTTTTAACGTCTTTGTGCATTTTCACCTCAAAAAGTCTAGTTTTATGTGGAAAAGTCGGAAAACCGCCTTGAGAAAAAAGGCTAGATCCTAAGAAAAAATTTAGAAACCTAGACAAGACTGAAAAAACCTAGATCTAGGTGGAAAAGCTATGAGTGGCATCCTTGTTCAAAGGTCTACATAAATGCATGAAAGCAGACACCGGACTACAATCTTACAATGCCATAAATAATAATGTACATAGATCTACATGTACATGTAAATACATGATTGCCTGCATAGATACATTCATACTCTTATATGACCATACATTAATATATAAAACGCGCCTAAATAATGGTCGAAGTTTCTTTTCGTGCGAGTGCCAATGAAACAATGACATACAATGGGGCGTGGTGGTGTAGTGGGTATGTTAGTTGCTTTGCAGCCGGAGGGTTGCAGGTTCGAATCCACCTCAAGTCGCCTCTAGGGTCGTTGAGCAAGTCCTTCACTTGTAATTTCTCGTGCGCTTCGGCGTGAAACTCCGATTCAGTGTCCGCGCTGTAGTCGGGAGCGCTTCTGAGTAGTAATCTTGATGGGGCGCTTTAACAAGTGTATACATAGGTCTAAATACATAAAATTACCACGCAGACATAGAGTCGCTAAAACCGCCTAAACTGCAGTTCATTCCCGTGAACTGCCGTCTTCACTTTTGGCTCCGTGTTCTAAGACATTTGCTTCCAGATAAATGCATAACTTGCTTTTAATAAGTCTTGGATAAAATTGGATTGAAACAGAGGACCATTTTGTAGGCAGTCCTTAGAATTAGTCAGTTCCTAGCGCTCGTGAATAAGCTTGTACCCTGCTCTTGGCTTTCTAGTGGCGCCCTAGAAATTTGGAGATTACGATTACGGTTTGTTAGAATTCGTGTGGATCAACATAGTCGACGTTTATGTCCATGTCCATCGCTTCGCCGTCTGGTGGAACGTTGACGTAGGTGGCGCTGTTGGGAGGCATTGGTAGTTGGGTCAATTTCAAATCAGTGTAGATTTGAGCCATGTCATATGATGGTGATATTGTTTCATATTCGGGAGACGTCGCTTCATTCTGATATGCCACGTTCATCGATGGTTCCTCGTTTCTTCTAGCAGCATACATAAGCACAGGTAAAGTCTAAGATGTTGAAGGGCGGACACAATTTGCCCATCAATATATCTAGCGCCAAAATTCACTTTTTCTGCGCCTTATTCGGTATGATAAAAACACTGGTGTGGAGTGTGGCGCTGTATGGCTCCGAAACCTGGACCATGAGAAAAGAAGACAAAGAAAATCGAAGCATTTGAAATGTGGACATGGAGAAGAATGGAGAAGATCAGCTGGACGGAACACAAAACAAACGAGGAAGTTCTGGAAAGGATTGGAGAAGAAAGAACAATGATAAAAACAATCAGAGAAAGACAAAAGAAATGGATAGGGCATACGCTAAGAGGAGACAACCTGGTAAAATTGGTGATAGAAGGAAAAATGGAGGGGAAAAGAACAAGAGGAAGACCACGACAGATGATGTTGGACACGATGATGACGAGGATTGGTTACCAAAGACTAAAAGAGAAGGCCCAGCGGAGGGAAGAGTGGCGACATTGGACAGCCGAACCTGCCTAGCGGCAGAGAACCAGAAGAAGAAGAAGATTCGGTATCGTTATTGGATGTGCTAGCACTGAATCGACCTGGAGTAACCTACTGTCCTAGAGGGTAAGCACCTTCAGCTCTAACGGAGAACAAACGGCAAGATAGTTGCGCATAAGCATCCAATATCAAATATCTGTTTCTCGTGGATAACCCTTGCAGCTTCTCGCTGAAGGTCTCCATTCTTCAGACCCAAGATAGTGTATAGGCCTAATTATAGGTAGCTGGAATAGCCTACGTTTGTGAGCAATTAGGTCTATTGACCATCGTTGTAGGCCTACTTAGTAGTCACTGTGTGACCTTTGCAAACACCATAACAAGGACAAGTGTTTTCTTAAATTAAATTAGCCTATAATAACTACTGTAGATCAAATAACCCTATAGATAGACGTTTTGCAAATAATAATTCCATCCACTTACTTTCCGCATTTGCGAATGACCAAGCTGACGACAAAGATCACGAAAACAACCATCACGAATGGAAAACAAAGAATGAAAATGTCCTTTATGGTGAAAGATTTGAAAAATCCTACAAGAAAAGCACGCCTTCTGTGATCAGTGAAATGGAGTAGAGTTATTAAGAAATTAAATGCTTTATAGCCGAGTGAGGTTTGGAACAACAAGGGAAACAGCCCAGACTTAAATTCTTTTATTATTATGAACGTTCTTTTTTATAGTGTGTGAAATGTGTAGGCTACTGTACAGTGTCGGCAATGAAATTTGGTAACAAAAACACAGCTAAAGGAGGAGAACAAAGTTATTTCCTAGAGTCATCATAAAATTACCTGTTGATGGAGTTGTTTCGAAAGCAGTAGTTTGATCGTCAAAAATTGTATTAACAGGAGGAGAGGATGCATAGGACTTTAAATCTGTTGATTTTGATGGAAATATCTCTTCGGCAGCAGCTGTTTCTTTTGTGACAACATCACGGTTTTGTTCTCCAGGATTATCATTTAGAAACTCTACAGTGATTTTCGTGGGATAGATATACTGATTAATTAAATATTCAACTATGATAAAATAGTGCGTGTAGACATCATATTATGCCTAAGACAATAATTGTTTGTGGTTTGTCATGCCATGGCTATCGCTACGGCCATCGCGATATCTTCCTAAACAGACAGCGTTAGAAAGAGCGGGATGGATCACTGCGAAGTAAATAAGCGTAATTGTGGTAAGCCTAATTGAAAGTTTTTCCTTTCTGCAAAATATTCAGACTCGTTTATATTCCTAAATATAACATAAAGAAGCAACGGACACTAATATATCTGAGGAGTTCTCTTGAAGTGGCGCTATATAAATGTACGATTACAATTACAAAATTACAGTTACAATAATATAACGCCTTTTGACATCAATTGTCTGATTTGCCTCTCTTTGCATTAAAGCAGAGCAGTTTGAAATAGCAGTTTGAAACTTCACACCAAGAGAATAGGCCTACGACCGAGAATTAAACATTCTTTCTAATCAAAGGATCGTGGATGAAAGGGGCCGCTATCTGAAGAGACAATAGGTCCTATTTAGTATTCGCTGTGGCAGTTAATCAAATACCATGAGCACTAATAATTGCTATGTCAATAATGGAAACACTAAATACCAAAAGTTGACATAGCAACCTGCATGAAACAGAGTTGCTGTGATCTACAGCCAGATCAGTTTTGTTCGACCACTTTAAGAAAATCAAAATCAGACAGCCAGCCAGTTGTGTACAATTGAAGCGTTTTCACCTAGAGACTATAGAGTCCATGAGCATTCTAATGGCCCAGTTGTCTGCTTTTGGTAGTACTACGTTTGCAACAGTTTGAGGTCCGCTTATGATGCAGGATGCATGAAATGTTCTATCCATAGATTGATAGCTCATAGCTAAACGCGATTTACGGTCTACTGTGGTCACCTAGCCGGTTCATCTAAAAATGAGTTCATCTAAAAATGAATGGAGTCGAGGTCATTTGGTGGCTATGGAAAAGAGTTTAAGTTAAAAAAATTACATGCATGACACACCTTTCTGGCAGACAACGGCATAACTGTCGTTGCAGTTGCAGGTCATCCATTTGTGGTCGTTCTCCACTTCACATACAGTTCTTTCGTTTTCTCTCCTACATTTCGGACTGAGGCAAATGCATTGCTTATCAGGTGACTCGTCGGGACAACCGCCTTTCCAGTTGGTATAAGTAAGACTGATGCCTAGTTTAAAAATGAAATGAAGACCATTAAACGAACGCTTCAATCGCATATTTTAGTGGGTGGTTTCGTATGAAGAGCTTCATATGCAAGTTTATTAGTTTGCTTTCGCAGAGCACCAAGAATAAAGACACGCGCATCAAGGTCATCAGTATATGCCCACGAATGCACTGAATGACAAGATTATCAGTTACTAAATGGCGGTTAATAATTTTTTATAATCATTCATTTCATTGTTTTAACCCTTTAATTCCGAGATGGTAGTAAATGGTATGAGAAATCCTATGCCCTCCGGCATTAAAGGGTCAAAATTATTTATTATGGCGCTAGATAAATGCAAAATAATCCTAATCTGTGATGTTCAGCCAGCGCGCTCCACAAAGGGGTGTCCAGGCACTTCTTTTGGAGAGGTAAGGGTCGTCCAGGCACTTATTTTCCACACTTTTAGCACTGTATATGACTAACTGTTATGCCTATCAAAGCTAGTTTACCGATATATCAACGTGCTCACAAGTCTCCTTATAATGTCTTTTAGTTCTATGGAAATGAATATAAATTATGTTTATCACCTGTGCTACGCCATATCCACGGAGTTCGCTGAAGTCCTACCCAATAACTCTGGTTATCTTTCAGCCAAGACCAGTCCTCTATCGTCTGGAGATTCGTAATCGAAGCCAAATCTCCTCCGAGACGTAGGCATTCATTTCTGGCATCGTACCAAGTGGCACCTACTTCACTTGCGACGTAAGACTTGTTCTTTGGTCGGTAACTGAAGACAGACTTTGAATCTGCAGCAATATTATTATGTACCTCAACTTTGCAGCGACTTTAATATAAAATTTATTCTTAAAATAACCATCCAGCGCAACTGATAACATTTGTAATAAGAACTAATACTGTATATCAACTTAGAGCAGAAATTACTAAATAAAGCGCATGAAATACGCAAATGCACCTGAATGTTCGCATATGTAGCGATATGTCGACGAAACGTTGTAAACCCCAAAGGTCCGTGATGTTCTCTGAATGGTCAATGCCACAACACTTCCTTCAGGGTATCTTTTTCCTTCATCTACGACCTCTGAAAACATCAAAACTTGATTGCAGAAGATGTCTGCGCGTAGACAATCATTTCGGAATCTGAAGTGTATGCTTTTGGAAAGTAGCAGCTCATTATTGGTAAGCGTGAGATCGGAATTTTAAAAACTGAACACAATGTAGGCCTACCGTACCCGTTTCGGCACGGGACCAGCGTCTTGGCATAGGAGCCACACAAAGATAAATAAATATTATATCAACTGAAGAACAAGAGAAGATTGTCATATCGAAAGCTTATGTTCCTCGTTCCTTTCTTGTGTGAAATGAAGGAATAAACCGACCGGATAAAATCGAATGGAGGATAAAGCAGCGATTTCTAGGTTTTGCACAGCTGAATTTGCTTTTATTATTATTACCATTATTATTACTGTATTACAATTGCTATTACGCCTACCTTGTGGTATAATTTGGTGGCCATTAACCCACGACCATTTCAGACTGTTTCCACTTATCGATAGTGTTCTCGCGTTCATGACCATTGTCTCGTTGTCTAGTCCTTGTCTGCGTATGAAACGCTCGACAATGTGTTGCTCTTCATGGTTCTTGATGACAGCTAAAGTCGAAGGAGGAACAATTGATTTGCACCATTCGTTGGCGTTTTCGAATGACATGCGTGCGGGAAGATGATGGTTTGTGAAAAATGTCGTAAAGCATGTCGTTCCTGAACTTATTTCGAGGCAAGACGTCCTGTAGATTTCTGTGGCTGACTGACTGCATTCCGTAAATTTCGGTGAGAACCACGGAGCTGTTGTGAACGAAAAGTCACACGAACTGTGTGAAGGTCACAAATCATCATTTTATGTCTACTCCGAGGCTTCACCGAAATCTATCATAAAGCCCATAGAGCACATCCCTAGATTTCAAAGTCGCATCTAAAACTATTGCATCGATGGATCATACTGTATAGTATTGTATATTTTATGAACTTCGTTCTGTGACCTGCAGTGATACCTGCACCGTATTTTGCAATCTATGCATGAGCTCATTATCTGCATACCACGAGAGCTGGTTGATTAATGTAAAAGAAAAATATTTACACATAGCCTACCTGCATGAGCGACTAGAAATAGCAGCCAAAACAGTCGTCTCATATTTGGATATTTATTTCTAGAAGTATTCTGAATAATTATGAACGAACATGGACACTAGTCAAAACTTCAGAATTTGAAACTCCCGTTCGTAGCCTATTAATCATTAGCTAGATCAGAGGTTCTCAACCTTTTCCCCCGCTCGACACACCTAAATTGGTATAGCCAACTTTGGCGACACACCATTGTGTCAATATCTGAAAATGAAAATAGGCCTATGCTAAAGTTAAAATAACCTATCCATTTGAAATCAAATTTTTTAGCCTTAGAAAATTTTGACATTGGATGCTTTTTAAGTTTCTTATGATTCTAACATTCTAATTCTAAATGCCACCGATCCAAGTCTGCGATTCTAATCATTCGAACTACGTAGTTATAATTATGACAACAATAAAAATTATGTTTGGCCTAACAGACAACGGGATTTTTACTCCTGGATTTTATTTGGATAGCAAGACGCTCGAGGATCGGCAGGTTTTATGGGTGCAATAACGATGTATACAGTTGCCTAGCAACTTAGCCAGAGGTCCCTGGACACTTAAGCTTGGAGCCTTGCCTATTAGCGAGAGTACCAAATGAACATGATAAATAGTGAGATCTATATAAACTATTTTATATAAAAAAGAGCATGAAAGTTATCATCTAGCATTTCTAATTCCACATGGTCCAAGCCACCCTTACAGTTCAAGTCAAACTATGAAAATATGAGACAAAGGCAGCAAAAGACTCCCGAAACTAAACGCTGCCCCTCGTAACGTCCAATAATTAATTATCGCGGAAAACTAGAAAAGTAGGCCCCTAAAGGAAATTTGTTGTTAAAACGTTTGGGGCCATTGGGACCTCAGGGTCCCTGGACTTTGTCCACCTACGTTAATTAGGCCTATGGTTGTCAACTGAATACGCAAACAGGCTGAGAGGATGCACATTTCAAAGCAGGGGCGGAGACCCAGAGGGGCCAGGGGGACGGCCCCCCAATGGAGGTGTTGGGGGGACGGCCCATGCATTTGTCCCCCTCCCAATTGTTGAGCGTTAAGACTGGCGGGATGACTAAAAAAAAGGTCATCAACTTTTTTGGGCGGCGAAAACAGAAATTTTTTCGAGATTTCGGCGGATGACCAGAATTTTTTCCGTCAAAAGATGGAAATTTGTCGGTCCGTCCCCCCAACTCTCCGCCCAGGTCTCCGCCACTGTTTTCTAGTCGTCCGCGAAATTTCCGTTTCCTAACTATAATTTTCCTCATTTATTTTCGAGTGTTGCTGCATTGGGAAAAAGTTTACTCGGCGCTTTCGCTGACGTGTTACGGCATAGGGCCTACACCATTCGCTGAGAGGCAGTGAGAGGGCATATTTCCGCGTCATTCGCAAATATTTGAAGTAGGCCTATGTATGAATTGTGGGCCTCCAAGGCAAAAATTGTGGCTGCTCCATATTGCGATGACCTGAAATAGATAAAATAATGAGAGTGCTTACGAATTCTCAAAGTCTACGCACACCAAACTCCTGAATTTAGCAAGTCTGTGTAGCCTAATGTAAAATTGACGGGTGTGTGCTGTGAGAATTCGCGACACACCAATTTTTCGCGACACACCAACGACACACCAGTTCTACGCGACACCCCGCCGGCCTATTCGCGACACACTAACCGGTTGAGAACCTCTGAGCTAGATGCTTATTCAGTGTTACACACAACAACACATTGTTCTAACAATTTTGCTCTGTCGCCCTGTGGATATATACGAGAAGCATTTGCCAATAGCATTATGTAGTAGCATTTTCGCTTTCGTCCTGATTTTACGTCCGTCACAGTACTGCCCATGCAGACAATAAAAGTTGACCGCCATATTTTCGCTTTTGGCGCTGGTAGCGCATGTTGAGATTGTATTCGTATTGCGACATACATGTAGTGCCGTTTACTTCCAAGTTATAGCCTGCTACACCATACGGCGCGGTGCAAATTCATAGTCACACTAAGTTATAGACAGCACAGCAATAAACATAGCCAATGATGAATTCATTTCCGGAAATACACAACACTCGTAACTGAGAGACGCTAGGCTGTCTCTATTTTGAATAATAATTATCCTCTCTACCATAACTAACAATCATCAACAAAGTAATATACACTTTTTTTATGAGCAGAAAGCTAAGTGCTCAGTATTAGGATAATTGACATAACGATTTCAGCCATATTAAACAATTAGTTAATGAGTGCACGGCTCTCGAAAGTACCCCAACGCTGAACAATAATGTTGCTCTGAGTTATGTAACTTCCTTAACTGTCGCGGGTACTGTTACTTCCTTTATTGAACTCAAATGGGGTGGAACCACAACAAATTTCGTGTCCTCTATCTGTTGACCTCTTCCCAATGGAGTAGCATCCATGTGAATCATGTAAATTCATGCGCCCAAAATATGTCCAGCCTAATAGGCCTATCCATAAGTATCAACAGAAAGTAGGGCCTACACATAAAATTCAGAATTACTTTCACAAACCATCGCCTGGCGCTGGAGCAATTGCCAATTAGCCTACATCCATAAAGGAAGTTTGAATGAAACAATTTGCTTAATTATTTATTATAACGTAGTAGGCTATCTGTTCTATTGGACCACTTTGTCTTCCATCTGGTATCAGAGTGTCAATCTCTTATATGCATGACCATAGAAACCTCACTGATTTAAATCCTCAATCCTCAATAGGTCTAATGGTTGGATCGTCTTGGTCGCTGAATTTCTCTTTGCCATCGATGGTGTACGGTCGTGTTCACCAACTTCACCTCCTCATTTGGAAAGATCCGGCTACAACCTAAATTACAAGATACTTTCAAGAAGTTGGGCAAAATGGTCATTTAACTAGCAGCCATTGGCGAACAGAACAGAAATTTTCGTTAAATGAATCTGTCAATGATCGCACTGAATACATATTTATGTGCCTTTATCATTTTTTTCATGAATCAAACACACATAATACAATGATTATGGCAGAGAACATAATACTTTAACAAGAATGACTAAGAAGGGGAGACCCAGAAGAGATGGACAATCCCTCTAACAGGGCCACCCATAAATCATGCAAAATAAAAAAAATAATAAATTGCACATGACAGCAAATTCAATTGCAAGGATATATTAAAGATCATTAGGGAAAGAGAAAAAACTATCAATATGCAATCGACAAATAGAGTACAATGCAGCTAAATCAACAAGGAAAAAATCTTGACTAAAAACTTAACTAAGGACTTAACTAAGGGCTTGGCGAAACCCATAGATGTAAAAACGATGAAAATTTTTAAAAAAGGGGAAAGACGTCGTTTTTTCGGAAAAATTAAAAACGGCAAAAAGATGAAAAACGGAAACGGAAACAATTTATTTTGTTACATCTGAAATTTCTGAAACTTCATTTTAAGCTTTAAAAACTTGCTTATAGCCTACAATGTTATCTTAATCTGCAAATAACACAACTTTATTGTTAGGCCAAAATTAATTGGTATGAGTAAACTTAACATTAATCTACCACAGTTATTTTTTACTTATAATTTTGGTTTAATATGAAATTCAGAAAAATTAAAGGTATAAAATATTTTCAAATTTAAATTGTAAACATAACTCTACATAAGTTTATGCTGATCGACATAGCGCAATTTCAAATCAGAAGCAAAGACCATAGATGTGTACTAAATTATATATTGCACATCTGTACATAAAATTGTTACTTATAAATAATAATTAGAGGCCCAATAATTATATAAAAATAACTTTTACAAATTTCATTTCTTGTAGGGACCTACCAACATGTATTTCTCATATGACTTAAACAATTACATAACGACACTATAATAGTTAGCTGAATCCATGAGACTACTGTGAAAACGTATTGAAAATCAGATAAAAATTAAATTTAGGAAAACAATAATGGATAGTAGGCTAAATAAGTAAAAAAAGTTACGTAAAAAATAAAAAACGATAAAAACGATGCGAAAAAAAGAAAAACGGCGTTTTTGGGAAAGAACAAAAACGGGGAAAACTTTTTTACAAATATGGTTTGAGCAGAAACAATAACTATTAAATATCAGGAAGTGTTTAAGTAGGTATAGGCGATGTTTATGCTTAAATAATCTAGTGTACGGTTGGAATGAGGATATGTAGAAACAGAGTTGCAACTTTGGGAGCCAGTACATTGTATAGGGAATAGACGAGTGTTAGTATATGCGTGGGAAAGGTCATAAACAGTTAATTTTCTAGTTGGATAAGAGTGGCGATCAGAGCTAAGGTTGAAGAATCCATTAAATAACCTACAAGTGGTAAAAGGGGGTTCGGCGAGGAATATTAGCTATAAATTGGATTGCGTATTTTTAAAGGATAACTAGTCTCGCAAGAATAGATTTTGTTAGTAGACGTCCAAATTAAATTACTGTATGCTAAAATAAGGTTAAATAAGAGAATAGCATAAACCGGATATAGAATTAGTTTAGATGAGCGAACTAGTAGGCCTGCACCAATAGTCTTAGCAATTTTGCTGGACATAATTTTTGTTGATGTGCTCCTTCCAATTTAGATGCTGGTCAATGTATACGCCCAAAAGTGTGTGGATGCCCCTCGGGCGATAGAAGTCCCTTCAATAAGTAGAATAGGAAGTTCATTGGGATAATTTTCTTATGAGAACCGAAGAGGGTGTAGTTGGTTTTATCTACATTTAGAGTACCGTAGTTTATTTGCTCGAAACCAATCAACAACTCTGTGAGGCCCAGAATTAACAGGTTTGAATAGGGTATCAATAGATTCATCAGAATGAAATCAGTTAGAATCATCAGCAAATGGCACAAATTACATGGAAGGTGACACATTGGGTAGATCATTAATGTAGATTAAAAATAAAAGTGGTCAAGATTAGATCCTTGAGGGACACCGTGAGAAATGAGTCGTAGATAATAGTTTATGCCTATTTTAGCTTTTTATTTCGTTTACTTGGTTGACGACTTCGGGTGTTTGGACATAATTTCGGGTCGAGGCCAGGAAGCTGGCGATGGATACTTGGACAGGGACGAGTGGAGGAGAAGCGTTGCCCGTTGTGCAGACGCAACAGACCTGCACGGGAGAGACTAAGTACAAAGTACTTGGCTGAGGCCACTCAAATGCGTTCACGCTATCCATTTCGACTGAACAACGCATGGTCTATTTTCTCAATCGTGTTTTGGAATTTATATAAATACACGCAGTGAGTGAGTGAATGAATGAATGAATGAATGAATGAATGAACGAATCAATCAACCATCCAATCAATGAATCAATGAATGATAACGAAACCTGTGATATCACTTGTATGATCAATCCATGTCGCGCATGAAACTATAAAATTTTCACTGAAAGATACCAATCATAATAATGTCTTCACGATGAGCATAATAAATATTTAGTCTAGTTTAATAGGTCTCTGGGTCTTTGAGCGATCTTACAGCTGGGATTAAAGCATTCATCCTGAAGATTTGTATGATCAATCAAATATTTTCTGACTGTCTTTTTAAAGTGATTCGCCAAAAATTTCCAATACACAATGTGGCCTTTTATAGCAGCCTCTCGATGTATGCCGGACACAGTTTGAGGTTAGGAAAAACGAATGCGCAGTTCCCAAAGATTAAAATTTAAGAAAAATGTAATATATTAGGCCTACATGTATTTACTTACCAGTAAGAAAACTCACAGACAGTAGCCTTAACAGTTGTTTCATCTTTTGATCTTTCCAAAAGAATTGCGTTTTAGGGGCCTATGAACAATTATTATTATTGACAAAATCGATAGGCTACTTCAGTATTTCTAAATCACACAATGCTATGGTGTCATCGTCCGAGCTTTAAACACTACTGGATCGACTATGACATTAGGCCTATATTATCAATTTTTATGCGACTTGCAATAATCTTTCAGCCAATAGGCTTAGCAGCTCGGTGGATATTTATAAACCTACATGCAATTGATCATTTCCTCGCTGGTTTAGTTTCACGTCCAGTGAAGCTGTGCCTATAATTGTCTACAGCAGCTGCAGTAGATCTCCTCCACACATGAGCTGGTAAAATTAATTTAAAACTCATGTTATCGTTGTTCTGCAAACAGCAGGTTAAGCTACTGATCAACAATTATTTTATCATTGCATAGCTCTAATGATCGACACGGCTCTGGAAACCACCATACACAGAATGATCTGTGGCTAGTAGACAGAATGTTACTTCCTTAACTGTTCAGAGTTACCGGTACGCAACTTCCTTTATTGAGCCTTTATTGGGAGTGGGACGATATTACACGAGTCTCATTGCTGATCCTTTCACTTGAGATTCAAAATTCTTGCCTCCATCATGAGCCATGCAAATTCAACACGTATAAATTATGTTTAATGAGCACAGGCATCAGGGAATGGTGCACAAAGTATCACATTTTTCTCTTGATTTTATTGCCCCATCGTCTTAAGCTTTACTAATTAGACAATGATGTTGCATGCACAACCCCCAATTAGAATGATACTATAGACCTGAGTTGTGGTTCAGAAATTTTCTCTCTATAAATGGACCTTCGCTCTCGCAATCGTAATCGCAAATTTATATAGCGCAACCTCAAGAGAAACTCCCCAGAGTCTCTCCCGACCTCACACCAAACCACAATAAAAGAGAATGGGTTTCAAATACTGGTGGAGAAAGAGGTAAAGGAAGACAAAGAAATTCATTACGCAGACTAATAGGTAACTTATTCCAGAAAGATGTACCAACTACAGCGAAATCTTTTATGCTGCACAGTGAAAATTCGAGCCATAGGGACAACAGGTCGCCTTGCGCGGAAGAGCGAAGGATTCTTCCACCTGGAATGGACATCACCGGCACACAGAGCTCCATACGATAAATCGGAGCTTGGCCTGTTAGACAATTGTTGTTTGTTTGTATGCGCACTTGTTACATTGCATTGGAGTTTCACACCGAAGTGCTGAGCAATTGCGAGTGAAGGACTTGCCCAAGGTCCCTAAGCGACGACTTGAGGACAGTAAGTTGATGTTGGATTCAAACCTGCAACCCTTCGGCTGCAAGGCGACGACCATACCCACCGCGACCCAAAAATTTATTACGCACGAGCGTTAATTCAATGATCAATTGATTAATCAAAGCTCTTAATGACACCAACCTAACAGTAATACAGTTAATAAAGATGGAATAAAGTAACAAAGGGAATAGAGTAAGAAAAACAATTCTTACTACAAACAATTGCTTTGCTTTTCTTATTTAAGTGGATAAATAACCTTTTAAAAACTTTTCCGAAATCAGGTTTTTTAACCCCCTAAACCCATTTGTCTAGGCCACTGGTGAGGGGTATCGCCAAAGCTTCCACTCTGTGGTCCTGGTGACTCTCTTTCTAGTTGCAATGTTTCATGTCAATAGCTGCAATGAGTGTGTGTCCGTTTTGAACAAACATTATATAGGCAGTATACACATAGGCCTACATCACACGCATTTTATTGATAGATAATAACCTCAAGAAAGTCTTTCTACACAATGAATTATAAATTCTGGATAATTTCAAATTGCATCACATCACTCTGTTTTGATCTAAATGTGTATTTAAGTAATTTGCAAGCGCTCGTCGATTTTTTCTGGGAAATAATTCAGTGCATAGGGCCTATAGCCCTATAATATTATACACTTTCTAAAGAATTGCATGTTGTAAACATATTACCGCCGGTAGGCTAAAGGGCAGAAGATAGGCTATATCAAAATCAAAAATATTTTGCTCACTATAATTACATTAACATGGTTGCAACTTTTGATCACTATTAGAAAATGTTTCTTGTCAAAACATTTATTTCCATGTCTTCACTCCATGCACCCTAATAGACTATACATGCCATTTTGATTATGATCATAACCAAAACAGACTCTTTACGAGTTTGTATTGCTGCACATTACGCTTCACTACAAGTAAAATATTCTTGTATAATAGGCCTACATACTTTAGACATAATTATAGATCAATATATTTTCAAATCCAGAGCATCTTACAGACATGCAATCTGATGCAACAAATAGAAATAGGCCTACAAGTTGTATAATTTCGAGGTGCATTATGATATTTTAAAACTAAATATACCATTTTTGTCATAAATGAATGCTGAATCAATTGGGCCTACTGTGTTTGGCCTACAAGTGATTATATATCAAACCGTGCACAACACAAAGGGAGTGGAAACCACCCACCCATTGGTACTCGAAGTCGCTAAAAACTTTGGTAGCCTGAAGGGTTAAGACATAAGTCGACTTTTAGGTTTCATAGATTCTGTAGGCCTATAAACTGCATTTGTATAGCAACGTCTCCATTTCCAGCTCCGAGTCTTCCTTCAATCTCTTCCAGACAAATAAATCTGTTGCCTCTACTTCTTCACTGTGCTGGTGTAGATGACTTTTTTTACTTATTTAGTTCTGAATAAATCACATTGGGATCATCCGTTGGGATTGCTTTAGCAAGAGAATAAATATTCTGATGATCAGAAGCTGCATTTTGGTGGTTTTAGAACAGACACTGTAGCAGTAGGAGTTTGATCTCTCTCGAAAGGTTCTGCGTACTCTGCGTCACTGGATGAAGTTGCCGACTCGTAGGGTTGAGAATACATGGGGTTGAAAATTGCAGTTACTTTGTCGTCACTCTTTGGGGTTTGTTTGTCTTTCTTTGGAAAGTCTAGCTCGGTGTAGATGACGCTTCTGCCCATCTCAGTTGCTTCGCTGGTTGATTGAATGCTGGCATAGATGGCATTGCTGGTAGGCGCTGGTCGTTGGGTCATTTCTACTGAAGAATAGACGGCGTGAACAGCTGGAGCAGCACCTTCTGAAGGTCCGTTGTCTGGAACCACGATTGCATATACGGAAGAGACCGTTTCACTCTGTGTTGCGTTCGCCATGGGTGATCCCTCATTTCGTTTATCACTGGATAACGCCACAAAAGCACTATCTGTAGCACAAGTCGTATAGCCTATTTCATGTGCACATCGTGCAGCCTTACTTCAATTTAGTAAAGCGAATGCCTAATTATAGCTATTCGCACGTGGAGAGCGTTCTATTTCTTACAATGACGAAAATAGCAAATTCTTCCAGTCATCCTTTTCATGCGTTGGAATTTTCAAGATATTATTTTAAAATTAGGTAGCGCATCTATTATACGCTATATATGATGCGTCACATGTGAACGCTGCACCCAATTTTCAGTCAATCGATCCATGACTATAATTTACATAGTGCCCCGTTAAGATCCAACTCAGAGGTGCTCGGTATTTTGCGTAAACCAACAATGTATGTATATGACCATTTATATAGCGCCTTAACAAGACTCTCACGAAGGCGCTTATGTTCTTGGTGATAAATTGCTTGAGCTGCTGAACTATATTATTAGTATAAGATATTGACCGGAATTTTGACCTAACACATTCATTATAATTAATCGACAATCGCTTCAAATCCAAGAAGCGCAAAAAGAAGAAAGAAGAAGAAAGAAGATGAAGAAGATGAAGAAGAAGAAGAACAACAACAACAACAACAGCAACAACAATAACAATAACGACAACAACAACAACAAGAAACATGAACATAAATAAGATGCAACAAAAAGAAGCAGAAGGAGAAGGGAAAAAAGTTGATAAGTAGGAAACAGAAGAAGATGAAACGAAGAAGTGGAGGAAGCGAAAGGAGAAGGCCATCCGTTATGCTGACCCTGACACAGTCATAATAATTCGTTGTAGACTTCATTTTCTTTGCTTCATAACAGCCTAATTATGAAAGCGGGGGACCAGCGAACGGTCTGTGTACGGTCTGTGCACAGTACTCATGATAGCTTATTTTGACTTTAGGGGCACACGTGGAGAATAAACTTCGACACAAATTGTTTACCCTGAGATGGACTTCACCCCTTCCCGACCTACCGCTTGGAAACCCGGCACGCTAACAGTGACCACTAGTGGTGCAGACAAGAGGGATTCGGGGGTTTAAACCCCTCCATTGTCCTAGGAAAAAGGTTTTTTTAAAGGTTATTCATTTTAATAAGAACAAAAAGTGCTTGTAGTAACAATTGTTTTTCTTACTTTATTCCCTTTATTACTTTATTCTGTTTTTATTTACTGTGATACTGTTGGCCGGGTCAGGCCATAAAACCCCCAAACCCCCCATCATAAATTCCTGGCTACGCCACTGCTTCTCACCCCCCGACCTACCGCTAGGAAATCCTGCATGCTAACAGTAACTAATGGACATCCGTGCACCCCCCCTCTCTAGAGAAATAGGAAATAGTGATAAATGTGAATTCCTGTAATTCCAGTCACTTACTATTTGCGCTTTCGGATTATGAAGATGGCGGAAGCGACTATGAAAATAACCGCCACAAAGAAAAGAACGATAAAAATAAGTGTTGTCGTATTGAAGGAAGCGAATAGTCCTGCAAAAGCAATTGAAACGCATTGTCGGTTATGTTGAAAAGAATATTGAAATCTTTAATAATTTATCAACAATGCAGATAGCTGCTCTGCTGACTTTAGTTTAGTGCGGGGCGTGGATATGCGAAGTGTTAATATACAGTAGGCTATTAGTAGGCTAATCGTACATGTTGTGAGCATAGCTATAAAGTGACTCAATTATTATTTTTTTACTTGTAATGAAAATTCCTTTTTGGTGATGTTTGACTCTGAGAAAAGGAATTGTCCATATTTATGTCTTAGAAGAAGTTGAATTAGCATCTGTAAAATTCCTTCACCAGTACTGTTTGGTCGGTATGCCTATAGTACAATGTAGTTATTATATAATTTTTTACAGTGTAGAGACTATTTCCAGTTAAAATGGAAAGGTAGTCGTAACTATTGTTCTAGCAGAAGTTTTTGCAGCAATAGGATTTATAGTGGAAGTGGTGTTGCTGGTGGTAATAATAACTTAGAACAATTAGTGAGATTAGCTTTGAGCTTCTGCGCTTACCTGCTTCTGTAGTATTGTGCAATGGTGATGTTGTTGCTGATGATGATCGTAAGGATGGTGGCCATGAACTATTGGAACTAATAGTTGTATCAACAGAACAGGAAACAGAAGATATTATATTATTATTTGCTGTCGACGATAGCATTTCTCCAGTAGCTGTTGCATCGATTTCTGCTGTGACAGAACAATTTGTTTATTCTCTTCTGAATAGTGTCAAACATTCGCGTTATCAATCTTTAACCCTCAGGCTACCAAGCTTTTTTGTAACACGGACTACCAAGGGGGGGGGGAAGTTACCACCCCTGGATTTTGGGTTTGGTTTGCGATATCATAACTTGTATTATTATTATTATTATTATATTCGTTTTAATGGTAACAAAAACTGATAGACACACCGCTATCAGGTACAAGAAGCAGTTGATCAAATACAATATAATACCTATAGAATGTCTTTAGCCTTGACTGTTGCATTTGTCTTAGGATGAGCACAAAATGACAGAAATTACAAAAGAATGTTTCTATGTTTATATAGGGTATAGGTTGCAATAATGAGATTAGACAATTTATTATAATTAATGAACATAGGGTGCCTTTTTATACAGAACCCGAGAAATATAATGCCTGTCATCTTTGGTTGGCAATACAAAGTTGTGAGGACGTGGCCTCAATTGATAGGGACGATGAGCAACCGGTGGGAAAAGCGGTCGAAGAACATGGAAGTCATTTCTGGAAACGGCAGTTAGAAGACGAGCATCCGCAAGATCAACCATTTCAGTCGCAGAAGGCGAGTCATTTGGCAAGTACCCTGATCGACGGACTCTTGATAATAGGCGCTCGATCCTGGCTCGGTCCTGAGCAGTAGTAAAGCCCCACCACGCAGGAGCGGCATACATCATTCTGGAAACAGTAGTTGCTCTTGTAACTGTATGAAGAGCATCAGGTGATAGTCCATGAGCTCTCAACGTTCGCAGGGCATGAAGCGACCCGGCACAAGATGAAACTACATTGTCTACATGAGAGGTGACTCGAAGCTCAGAGTTAAAGGTTACTCCAAGTATATTTATTGACGTTACTCTTTGCAGTCCATCTATGAGTTCTGGAGCATCCACATTCTGACGACAGGAGATAATCATTTCTCTCGACTTTGTAGTGTTCAGGCGAAGGTTGTTTTTGGCTGCCCAGCTCTTAACCGAGTCAAGTTCAACACTGATTGTCTTGCGCATTAATGAGCCAATTAGCAGATAGGTGTCATCTGCAAATTTCACTATGCAATTTTTAGAGTTAATCGGCTGCAGATCGGAAGCATCAATTATATAAGACGATGGTCCAATCCCAGATCCCTGGACTATGCTACAGTTAATGGTCCGGATCGAGGAGAGATCTCCCTGGAACCTGGTGATATGCCTTCTGTCTTTGAAAAAGTTTAACAGCCAGTTATAAACAAAATCAGGAATGTCTAGTTCCGATAACTTTAAAGCAAGTGAAGAATGCCGGACCATGTCAAACGCTTTTGAAAAATCAAGGGAGATTAATGTTACATAGTTATTTTCCTGAAGGAGACTTGATGTGTGATGAAGTACAGAAATAATGGCAGAGGTTGTAGAACCGGTTGGACGAAATGCATATTGGTCCTTGAGGTTACATGCAATCGGCAAAACTGTCATCGCATGATAAATGAATCGCTGTACCAATTCTCTCTCCACCATCCGTGATAGCACATTGTAATAAAACAATGGATTCAGCATTCATTTCTGCACAAAATGGTATATTTAGGTTTATAAAATATGAATGCACCTCGAAATTATAAATTTGTTACCATGGGTACCCGTCGATTCCACAAAACGTATACTTACGCATAGGGAATATATTAGATTCTGTGTGTTTTAAACATGATTTATATATAAAAAAATAGTTTACATAAAATTATAATGAAGTCCAATGTTCAACTGTAAAGACTAGTGATAAGTCTGTTTTATGTTCAATCAAAACAAAAAACATGTTGTAGCTGCTGAAAAACGTTTACGCAGACATATCGGCTTGCGCTGTAAAAAAACATTTTCACACATTTTAATTTATTTTGAGCACTTCCGGTAGCCAAAAGACAACTCAAAGAGCATGAAAATGTAGCCCCAAATTCCCTCTATAGAATGGTATAATTTGCCTCTCTTCGTATTAAAGGGCGCAAAAGTTATAGTCGATAATCTAAGGGGGTGGTATCCACCCCTCTGGTACCTTGGGTATATCGGGTATAACTTTTGAACAGTAGGGGTATCATCAAAAAATTTAGCTCAAAATGTATGCCAATGAACCCTCTACAGATGCATAAAACGTCAACATTTTATTCCAAACGGAACAAGTTTGATTTGGGAAAAACCTATGGGGGTGGATACCACCCCCCCTGGTAGCCCGAGGGTTAAATAGGGCATCTGCTTAGTCACCAAAGTAAACTCACCACTGTCACCAAGCGTAGAAAAACTGCCACATCACTGCAAGCACATAGCTCAGCTTCCTAAATACAAATAAGTTAGGAGATGTTACCCCATAAAAGCCCTGGCTGGCTATCATAGAACTAACAGCCATTCACTTTGGAATGCGCTGTCTCCTTCTACTCGATCTCAACTTCTGACTGGTAATCCCTCCTCCTCATTTTCATTTCTCAAAACCTATTTCTTCTCCCGTGGCCTTGCGCACTGGGAGCGCCTCTGATCGGCTCACCCTAGTAGAGGCGCTTTATAAATGTTTTTATAAAAAACTTTTTACTAGTGCTACATGGGCGTATGTGGGGTGCGGTGGTGTAGTGGTGGCGTCATTGCCTTGAAGCCGGAAGGTTCAAGGTTCGAATCCACCTCGCCGCGTAAGGACGTTGGGCAAGTCCTTCACTCGCAATTGCTCAGCGCTTCGGCGTGAAACTCCGATGCAGTGTCCGCTCTGCATTCAGGAGCGCCTCTGAGTATAGAGAGAGCTTGAAGGGGCGCTATAACAAGTGCTCATACATACATACATACATACATACATACATACATACATACATACATACATACATACATACATACATACATACATACATACATACATACATACATACATACATACATACATACATACATACATACATACATACATACATACATACATACATACATACATACATACATACATACATACATACATACATGATTACAGCTACCTTGATTGCGCAACAGCGAAAGATCATTCAGCTTTACATAGGGACTGCGGATTTTGTTCTAAAGTGTAACGTCCAGAAGCACAGCTCGCATACCAATTACAGGTATAGGCTAGTAGTTCATTTTACAGATTTTATACCCGGTACTCGAACTATATCACGCTCTGTACAAAAGTAAATGGGTTTATATATATATATATATATATATATATATATAGTCTAGGTTTCTATGAAATAGTGTATGTCATGTCATTCCGCCATCGTCGCTCTGCGACGGTTGGCTGCACGAATGGATGAGCATTTTAATGGTGATAGTGTATGTAACATGGGACATTCAACGGGCAGCGGTGTTAAAGGACCGCAGTCGATCAATTCACTGAAAGACGAATATGGTCGAGAAAACACGGTCACTGTAGAGCACTAGAGTAGTAGACCAACGACTCACCTTTTTGGCAGATAAAGGAACGCTGGCCGTCGCAGTTGCAAGTCCACCATTTTAGTTCTTTTGTCTTTATTATACAAGCAGCTCCTTCGCTTTCTCTAATGCATTGCCGTCCTAAACACACACATTCTTTGTCCGGAGATTCTTCAGGGAAACCCCCATTCCAGTTTGAATAAGTCACTGCATGACCTACTTACAAAATAAAAGAAATATAAAAAAGTCATTGAACACAGTTTTAGTCACTTAGCCTACTTTTTTGTTTTAGTGCTAAAATATGAGTTTAATTTGTTTGCATTTTGTCGATATCTCTTTCAAACAGAACGGAACAATAAGAAGAAAGCATAAACCGGAAAACAACAGAAAGGCAAGACTCCTTCTATCGAATTAACTGCTGTACAGTGTACACCCTTGTATAGTTGCATAGAAATTCATTATTTCCATGGGCGGAGTTGGGTTTCCGTTCTAAAAAAGAACTTGGGAAGAACTTGGGCTTTGTTGGGACTGAGATTCAGACCAGAAGGAGAGGCGCCAAAAATTATTTTCTCTGTCCAAAAGGTTGATGACTTTTTTTAGTCCTCTGGCTGAAATCTCACCGAAAAATTCTAGTTTCTTCGGACAAAAAAGTTGATGACCTTTTTTAGTCATTCGGAAGTTTTGCGTTCGTGAACAGAGCCATTTTCACCGCACAAATTTATGAGCCTGTGCCTTCTTAGGGGAGGTTAAGCCCGGGAAAAGATAACATTGACACGGTAAAAAATAAATCGGGGTCTTATTGGGGGCTTATGCCCATGATTATTTCCACGCACTATAGCCTATTATGTATGCAAGCTAGAGGGCACGGTGTTTCCCATGAAAGGTTCTGTTTCCGCCCCTCACCACCCAGCCCCACCCGTTCTATGGAGATACCCCACTCCACCAAGCCCCACTCCTCTGCATTCGGTACCCTGCGCTGCGTGGTTAAATTTTAGTTATTTCTCTCCACCCGCATCTCATAGCAATTATTGATATTTGAACTGCTCTGTCGTTTTGTGTATAGGCTATCCATTTCAACTTAAGATTTGGTTCTAGGACTGCTCATCAAAGGACGATTCATCAAGGGACTGTTTATCGATGAACAACTAATCAAAGGACTACTCATCAACGGACGATTCGTCAAGGGACAACAGTACTCATCAAAGGACTACTCATCAACGGACTGTTCATCAAAGGCTATTCATCAAAGAACATGATTGTAGGCACGTTACGAGTCATCGTGTAACCTCTAGTTCTAGAACGTGGAAATGTGCATCACCTGTGCTATTCCAAATCCACTTATTTCGATGAAGTCCAATCCAGTAACGTTGGTTTTGGACATCTGTCAGCTGTGTCCAATTGTTTATCGATTGGAGATCCGCAATAGACGCAAGGTATCCTCCGCATAGTGAGCAATTCTGTCGAGCTTCATACCAAGTTGAAACACTTCCACTTATTTGGTAAGACTTGGTGCTCAGCTGGTAACTTGAGGCTGACCTTGGGTCTACAGCTGTAATTATTGAAGTTACTCTCAACTTACGAATAGATTTTTATTATATGCATATGCATAATTGTAGATACATATATACGTACGTAGGCCTGTCTATTGAGATTATTTTTTTATCTGACATAAGCAAATACAATTTTATTTATCAAGCATTAGCATTGACCCATGAATTTCCAGTGGTGGATATCTTCAACTGATCATTCCGTGGTCTTACACTATGCTAGGCCTATGCTGTCCATCCAACTCCGTCAGATCTAGGTCTAAAATCAGATTCCTGTTGGCCCTCTGTTTTTCGCAATCCTTTTTGTTCAAAAGAAAAGCAACTACTTTTCGTATTTGATCCACGTTCAACTGGGACATTTTCATTTTCTATTATATAATTAGGCCTACTTTCAAAACAGTCGAGTACTTCCCATTTTAGGCGACATATGCTAACTTTAAATGGGTGGACGATATAGGCCTAACTGATTGGCATTAGGTCTATCGACAAAAGAACTAGGTTAACACTCGTCGCGATGGATAGGCAGCGGTAGAGAAACGTGGTGAAAAGTTTAATAAGGCATCGGAACCTATATAATTATATAGTCCTATAGGCGCTGAACAGGTTTATAATAGTGATGAACTTTTGAAAGTATCGCAGCATGAATAGCTAATTGTATCAAAAATATATTAATGCTGAGATATACAGGCTTAGATTTTATGGAACAAGTAACTAGTAAAATCTTGTCACACGGTAAGAACTACAAAAATAGTAACACGTGCATAGACATCAAATGACCTGAGAATTCGCAAATGTAGTGGAGTAGAGACGAGGCGTTATCAAAACAGTAGGTGAGTGCTCGATTATGCACTGACTTTACACAAGCTGCATCCCAAAACTGATGGGCTTTGCTTGCGACATCTAAAACCACACAAACCATGTTAGCAATTAATGAAGGCACGGTATCATTTTATGTTGACTGTCAAAATGAACGTCCAGGCAGAACATCGCGTAGGCTATACAATTTTCCCGTGCATCCTTTCATTACGAGCTTTAAGATAAAATACAGGCATAATCTAAACTCACACTGTTACTCAAAATATAGAAAGGCAAATTGCAAGATTAAGGACAATAAATGTAACATGAAAAAAAATTAAGCGTCTAACAGTTCGCACCATGCAGTCTCTAGAAGGTTTTTTTGCTCTTGGTATTTCTATGTTTTCTTTCCTCTTTCAACAACGTGAGCATCGAATAGACTGCCATGTACCTTTATTAAGCTGTCATCGCCTTTGCCATTGGGAACAATTTACTACGCAGAAAAAGTTCAAACTAAAAAGCCACGAGCGATTTGACAAGCTTAAAAAGTTGCCTTACGCCTATGCACCTATCTGTCATATTTTGTTCTTTGTAAATAGATTGTACCAAAAGCGTCAGTCTGACTAACAAGGGCACTGTCTGTAATTTTATTGTGAAAGTAACTCGACAAACTTGCCTCTTGGTACTGTTGCATGACCATTGACCCATATCCAGGGCAGATCATTAGATTTACTTGGCGATAGCTTTCGTGCGTCGATGAAGAATGCGCTCTTCACCACTTCGGCGAAACTCTCGACAATTCTTTGTATTTCTAGGTTATCAATGACGATCAAAGAAGAGCCTGGAATATGCAAACTGCACCAGCTACGTACTTGCTTGAAAGACCCACGCACGGAGCGATTGTTATTGGCAAGAAATGTCATAAAGCAAGTCTTTCCAGAACTTGTATTGTAGCATTGCGATGTATTTCTGTGCGTGGGTAAATTCTGACATTGTGTTTTTTCCAGCAACTGACACAGACCTATATGAGCGAAAATTCAACTATTATTCGATATAAATATCACAAGTCATTGTGCATTTGGGTGAAGCCTTCAACGTATGACCGTTGTACCAATAAAAATGTATATGATAATATAATTCTACAGATAGGCCTACCGAATCTAAAGTAGGCATCACGTCATACTAAAGTTTTTCACTACCAGTCAGGCCATTCAGTTTTAAATTCAGACTGATGACTATAATAATGGCACTAGAGTGGCATTTGAGACATGTATGTCGTGGGTTGGAAGTGCAGACTCCTGATGAGTCGATGTATTAATTCATGACGAGGCGAGACTTTAGCCTTGAGTGAAAAGTCTGAGAGGTGATGGTTAGAGTGAGTTGAGACTTTAATCTTGAGTGAAAGTCTGAGAGGTATAATGGTTAGAGTAGCCCAAGGCGGTTGATGGTGAATGATGGTACTGATGATGGAGGAACAGAAAATTAGCGGAATTAATCGGATAAAACCGATTCGGAGGTGTGGTGCAGTGCGGGATATGAAAGACTCGGTTGAAGCACTTGAGATGAATAGGAACCAGAGGTTTAGCAGGTCCAATGTTTCATCGGTGAAAGGAGATTTCTAAATGATGAAGAATTACCTAAGATACTTGAGTGTTGCATGCAGTTGCAAGACGCAGGTTAGTTATGACTTTGAAGTGAATTCACCCCACGATTTTGCCAATGAAGCTTATAGGGAGATTCCGAACACACATGCGAATGAGCACATCACACCCTACATCGGGCTTCTTGAAGTTTCTAACGATACATATTAAAGAGAAATGTATTCACTTACCAGCAAGTATACTCAGAAACAACAACCACAGCCGTTCTTTCATCTTTGAATCTTCTTATATTATTGGATTGTACTAAAGTATGGACAAATAAGGATACTTGGCAATTATAGAATCCATAAACTGTTCGCATTAACCGCCTGCGCTTTGAACTTAACCAGGATTTTGCACGCATACAAGTACAATTTTAGCACAATAGGCTAAAACAGTGTTTGCTATGATTGGTTATAAAATGTGATTTATACACTTGCACTGCAGGGTTGGCGTAATGCCTGAGTCATAATTGCATGTATGTTTCCCGTATGGCCTGTAGAAATTGCCAATAATTGCCTAGGCAAAACTGTATGTTCCGAAAGTTGTCGGAGACAGGATATAGCCTAATACTCGCATATAGGCCTACTCGACTACCACATAGATAAAACCTAGAACTCAATGTGCAGTCTTTTCTGTACGCTATATCAAACTCTTATGCCGGAACTCCGCCACGGCCACTTTGGAATGGTGTCAGTCCGAAGCAAATAGTGAGAGGAGGGCGATTTAAATCAGTGCCGTTTTATATAAACTGCACTGATCGAGAGCTCAACTCCACAATCGCCAGTTTCTAGTGGCGACAGTCCCAAGACTGGATAAAAGAATGGCGATGTTAATAATAATAGTTGCTTTGATTTGCGCATAATGTTGCCTATGTATACTTGTACCATCTTAACTCCTTGGACAACCTGTCGGCCTACATTTCTGTCTCAAGAATTACATGTAGTATTTTTAAGTTCTGCGCAAGCAAAAATGCGATTTACAAGTGGTCGATTAAATAATTATAGAATATATTGTTCTATTCTATTCGAGATACCAGCACGCATATACATTATACAGACTCACACAGAGCCTAGAATAGTATTAAACACTCTTACAACTACGCCTGGACACAATACCTGCATAGGCTACATGCCTAATAGACATGCATTCAACGAAATACACAAATTAATTTATGCAAACTATGTCATGTCTCCTAAACGAGTTAAGATGAGTTTCCAGTTTTGGCTCTGTATGACTTCGTTTGCACCATTATAATGAGTCGAAGGCAGAAAGTTTCCTTCTGGAGATTGTTGGAAATCAAGGCATAAGCAATCGCTAGCTATTTGAAGCCACGATACCGATACACATGCGAAATTCAGGTAGATATGCGTAGGGGAAGACGGGGTAATTTCGGCCATGGGGTAAATTCGGCCAGGGTGATTTCAAGGAAACCAGTGGGTAGAGGAAGATTTTAATGCTGCCATCTAGAGTATAATATCATATTAAGTATGTTTATCGAGATAATTTTGCTTTTATGTGAGTATAATTTGCTAAAAGCCAAAAAATGAGTTCGAGCCTAAGCCACTTATCCATACTGTGACAATAAAAGCTATGAATTGAAGGCAATCTTGTTCAAATGTTAATTATTTGCTTTTTATTCTGCAAACCACTATATTTTTGACCAATTTGGTTATCCAAATTAATGATCCAAAAATGCGGTCCATGCTCGTTAAGATTGTTATGGAGGGTGGGTGGGTCGGGGTAAATTCGGCCATGTGGACGAATTTACCCCAGAGATGTTAGGAATGGCACATAGTGCCTATTTTATGGTAGTAACTTTATATTTCGCACCAATATACCCAGTTTTAATTTAAAATATAACTATAACGCATCATTTCATACTCTATATTGTGTTTAAACAAATTTTGAAAAAATAAATTTTTACTAAAATTAATATTTTTTAAAATTCTGCAAAAAAATTAATTAAATCACAAACATACTACCAGGTAGGCCTATTCCCTGACTATCTCTTATGTGTAATTTCCGACTCAATGCTGATTTCGGTATGAACCGCCCCATATACCTCATCTAGTTTGTTGTGAGGTTCAAATTAATCGTGTTGGCCGAATTCACCCCGTGTACTGGAGTAAAACCGGCCAAAAATTCACTTTACAAAATAATTTTTTTACACAAATGTTTTCCTCTTTCCCAAAAAGTAACCTTGCAGTGTATTGTCCCTATCTTGCTTTATTTAATTGTGATTTTATTTAATTTTAGCAGTCAACCCGTTTCAATTTATTACAAAAATAAGAAAAATGGCCGAAATTACCCCGGCTTCCCCTACATAATTATAGTCTATAATCATGTTTCTAATTACAATAAAGTATAAATAAAGTAGGCTATATTGATTGACGGTTGCTAGACACATGATTAGGCTACTAGTAGCTGTGGAGTCTCTACGTTCAGCAGAAAGTTGTACGTTAGTCACTTCCAGATAAATACGTGTATAGACTATGAACTGTGATTTAGACAGAGGATCATTTAGCCAGCAGTCTTTAGCATTATTTTGTCAGACTTCGCGTGGCTCCACGTAGACGACGTTTGTGTCCAATTGTCCATGTCTACCGCTTCACTGGTTGGCTGCTCGTTGGCGTAGATGTCATTGTTGGAAGCCGTTGGCCGTTGGGTCAATTCCAGCTCAGTATAGATGGCATGATCATCATCTGCCGGCCTTTTGTTGTGAACTATTGCTTCATATTTTGGAGAAACCGCTTCATTCTGAACTGTAACCATCAACGGCGATGCGTTGCTTCTTCCTGGACTACATCAAACCACCACATGAATTGTTAAACAGTCAATCAATCAATCAATCGATCAGCATTTAGTTAGCGCCGCTTCAAGATCGCTACTCAGAGGAGCTCCCTGACCAAGGCACTCGAAAAAAGCAGTAGACCGTCTATTCAATAGTTGGTGAAACGGAGAAAAGTTTGGGAGGTGTCGTGTAGAGCAGCGGTTCTCAAACTGTGGTACGCGTACCCCAAGGGGTACGCCAGGCGCCGGTAAGGGGTATGCGAAAAATTCCTGAAACATACATTTTCTTTGAGTTTATGGACTTTGTGTCCATCTTTCTTTGATTAGCAATGATTTTAACGTTGCAAAGTGTCATTTATTTCTTTCACAACATTACTTAGACTCACATACAATATTTGCAGCTCATATTTATGTTTAGGCCAATTACTATAATTTTGAAACAAATAATGTATAAATGGTTGAAAGTACCAAAGCCAAAAATTCTCAACCTATATCAGTATATCGAGCTCAAATGACAAAGAGTTGAATTGGCCTAAAGATTAATTTCTGATCGAATTTTAAATTTTGTGATTCCTTTCAGCACGTCATATCTGGGCACAGCTGATTTTTAAACTAATCTTGCTATCAAAATCAAACATGGGGTTAATTTGCGTTTGAAATTAACAAATATTAAGCCAGATATTTTAAATTTGTGCTAGTCTAAACAACCCACGTCACTATTATAGGTTGGTTCTTTCTTACAGGGGTTATAGACCAATTTTCCCTTTTAAATCAAATTTTGTTGATAAGATTCAAACTAAATTTTGCTCCCTATATACGACACTAATTAATAAACAATGCCACCGATGATTAAATTTGATGGACATTAAATCAATTGTCACTGCAAGGGACCTCGCAATGGTATTTTGTTTCTGACCTGACTTTGCTGGGGGTACGCCATCATTCGATTTTTTACTTGGGGGTACAATAAAAATAAAGTTTGAGAACCCCTGGTGTAGAGTAAACAGAAGACTTAGTCTTATCTGATTACCCATATCGCATTAAGTTGCTAGAAAGACGTTATTTACTACTGCGCATATCCTGGCAGTTCAGAAGTCAAACACCAGATTTCATTTTTCAGCAGCCTTGTTTCGACCGGTCTCAATCCAAAGTCTGCTGAAAAGCTTATTCAAGAACGATGGGTTGACTACCAATTTCTATGATTGGTCTCGGTGTATATGGTGAGTGTATAGACAGGACAGCTGGGATACACTGCGCTGCGGAGTAAAGCAATCCTCACATTCATCAGCCAGTGTTTGAAGGGCCAACGACTCAACGAGCCCCCCAGGGCTCTCTGAGTATAAGAGAAGATAATCCGTTTTCGTAGAGAAACCAATGCAGTTTTCCAGAACTTCCTTTAGTATCGAAACTATTTGCCACTAGGCACTAGGTAGCTATGTCTGTTACATTAATCTACAGATAGTGTATTAAATAATTGGCAGATGACACACCGTAACAAGGACCACCGGTTTTTAAATTGACTTCACCACAAAGTAGCAAACTCCCTAGCAACATTTTGCAACATTTTCGTAAACCCTGAATTTCATGTCACTTACTGTCTGGAGTTTCTGAGGGACAGCATGACGACAAAGACAATGGAAGAAAATGTCACGAATAGAAAAAGTAGAATGAGAATGTCAGCTGTGCGTGCGGGTTTGAAATCTACAAGAAAACAGGCCGTCTCCGATAAGGGTACTGCAGTACCGTCCCTCAGTAAAATGCAAGGTGGTCGTGATATTATTTTTCTTTATTAGAAGCACTTGTTATAGCGCACCTTCAAGACAATTTACTCAGAAGCGCTCCAATGTAGGCTACAATTACGTGGTGCAACGCGAGTTGCAGCAGGTATTATTATTCCTGCCGTGCGTTTGCAGGCGGATCAATAAAATACACACATACTTATTTACTAAGTAAGTAACTACTATCGTATATTCGTTTAATTTAAAAACAGACAATTCCTGGTGACACACCGCACCCGGTTACATGTCAAAAATGTAAAATAAAACACAGGAATGATAACAAATGGTCATTTTATTGCATGGTACTGTGCGATAGTGTCTCAAATGTGCAACTTGAACCCTAATAATCTTAGGTGGCGTGAATTGATATTTTTTGCAGATCTATGGAAAAATCGTAAGTTAATTTCGTACATTTTGCTATAACCTAACATTAGGCCTACATTGAATACCTGTCGATGATGACGCCAACAGGTTGTCTGTAACAGCAACATCTGTTGCGACAGCATCATAGTTTTCTTCTTCTGGAAAACATTTAGGCTACAAATCGTAGAGTCATTATCCATAGGATGTTAGTTTATCATTCAACCAATAATTAATTAGACTGTTCATTATAAAATACCTAGTACCCTCAATAGCAATGCAGTTTCTCATAATTTCCTTTAGAAATTAGAATCGAAACTATTTGCCACTATCACAGTCATAAACCTTCAACTTGAAGTCTAATCGTGACTTTGAGAATGCCTCGACACTGCACTAGCCATAAAAGACACGGGAGAAGTCGAGACTCGTTAATTAGTATCTTTTCAATAGTAAAATAATAAAATTTACTTATCTACTGCCAATTAAAGAGTAAGGAACGCCTCCAATGCCCTCCATTACGGGCTGTTTAAGAAAGGTTACGAAACACTCTGACAACGATCAGATTAAAGTTTTGAAGTATAATAAATACAAAATAAATAGGCTATATATAAAAATAATATGAAATATAATAGGAGGAAGATTACGAAACTGCGAAAGAGGTCTGGTGATGCAAAACTGGTATTGTCGAAAGGGACTCCGGGCTACACTTAGGTAAAGCAGCAATATGTTACTATAATCAAAATCCATCAGTTAAAAGTTATTTTTTTTGAAGTCCTTTTGCAAAATTCATGGTGAATACATAGCGGCCGGACGACATGTCAGACACAATGCAATGACCTTAAGAGATATACATTCACCTACCAGCAAGAAGACACAGCAATCCTCTCATCTTTGGATAATTGCCAATCGGATCGTCCTTGAAAATAGATTATCCAAGACACTTGACAAGTAATAGGCCTATACATGTACTTTAGAAATCAAATCATAGACTTTTGGAATTTCACCGTACCCGATTTGAAAGTATTAGCTACTAGATAAGCAATAGGTCTACATTCATTTCAGCGCAAAGTGCAACGTTCTATTACAGCAGATAGGTTTGACCCACGCATCTACCATCCATAACAAGGAAGTGACGGCTGAAATAGTCCAATAAAATAATCATCTATTTAAGTGTTGCACCCATAATATTGACAATAATTTCCAAATATTATGCAATCTATTCATCATCGTTAAAAAGATCATATTTTATTTTATGCTGGCAAATGACTCTGGAATCGGCGTAGTGTGACTTCCGTATTTGGAACAAAGTTAGCGCTGCCCGAAAAATCATATAGGGCCTATCGCATCAGCAGCCTGTAGCAATTGCAGTAGTAGTAGTAGAAGTAGTAGCAGTAGTATTATTAGTAGTAGTAGCAGCAGCAGCATTGGTAACAGTAGTACTACTACTAGTAGTAGAACTAGTAGCAGTAGTCGTAGTAGTGATAGTAGTAGGAGCGACAGTGCGACATTATCATCAGGGCTGTTCGGGTCATCCATATAATTATTACGTAGGCTATGCCAAAACAACTATTCTCGTAATATTCCACCTCATATATTTTGTGAACCTCTACCCATTGCGTGAGTATAATAAAAGCTTCTCTACCCCTCCCCCCGTTTACTAAAGTCAACCCCCTCCGCTTACTAAAGTCAACTACAATAGCTATCATTTAAAAGATATTTATTATATATATACATGTATATATTCATTTAATTCATTAAAAGGTGCAGGATGACATACCGCAGCCTGGTACAAAGTGACACTAAGAAAAACAAAATGAAATTAAAGCGTCTTCCGGAATAGATCATTGTTAATGAGATTTAATGATTTAACGATTATTAGCGCTCTTGTAGAGGACTCAGGAAATAAAATTTGCGGGAGCCGGAAATTATGACGTCGGGGTCGAAGGTTGTAAACCGTACTAGTCATTGGGGGAAATAGGTCGCGAAGGAAATGGCAACGGTTCCATAGGACAGCGCGTAACTACTAGGCTATTTACTGCACAGTGCACATCATGATTTTTATAACAAGCAATTATCTGCCAATAGTCGTACATTGGTATTTTATTACATCATATTAGTACGATGTAGTAAAACGCCAATGAAGGACGATGGGCTAATACAGAGTTATAAATACTGACTTACTTGACTTATGGCCTTGGCGATGCTCTAGCACGCAAAAGCCGCTCATCTATGGAAGCTCTCCATCTCTCTCTGTTTTGTGCCCGATGCATAGCCTCCTGTATCGACAGACCCATCTCCTGGCGGTTCTTCTTTATCATGTCCCTCCACCCTTGTATGTATCCATTGAAGATTATCTCTGGACATCTGTCTTCTCCATCCTGACAGTGGCGTAGCCAGTTATTTTTTCATGGGGGGGCAGTGGGGTGGCAGCTTAAAATGATGGGGTGGCTACCGTTGGCATCGGTATATTGCCATAGACTATGTATTTTTAGATTTTGGATGTATTACAGTATTGGACATAATACGCATGCAAGTCTCACTAGCTTGTCTGTCCCACAGTGCACTATAGTGGCCTGTCCCACTTTCCCATCACCCACCCTGTAAGAAGTTGTACAGGAAGTTGCATAAAAAATAAAATAAGTCAGAAATTATATAACATTCTTTAATTCTTTATCACTCGTAAAAGTAAAAAGTAAAACAAACGCAGGGATTGGGGGGCAGCTGGGGGCAGCCCTTTCATTTGGGGAGCGGCTGCCCCCCCTTGCCCCCCCCCCGTAGTTACGCCACTGCATCCTGACCATGTGCCCAAAATAGCGCAGACGTCTGTTCTGTATTCTGCTCACTATAACATATTATGTCGTTCCGGATGTTTAATCTTTTGTAGCCTATATCACCGTGTTCCGTATTTTAGCTCTTCTTGTAACTCGCCCTATCTTTCGTAAGCAGGCCATTTCGAAACCCCCAGCCGTTGTTTCTGGTTCTCCGATCAGTGTTATAAATATATGAAGGCTAAAATATGGACGTCATCATTCATAATAGGAATTTTTGGTGTGCGTAGGCTACGCATTTTGTGTCGAGACCCTTCCTCTCGTCATACGCGCCCGCACGAAAAATCGCCTATACAGGGTGCACGGGCCAAAAAATACACCTCAAGGTTTTTGCCAATATCTTGACCAAAAGTAGGAATTTCGAATTGAAATTTTACAGGCTTATCATCGACAATTCATATTCACACAATCATGTCGGCCAGGTTTCATCAAAATATTTCAAAAAGAACAAAAGTTATATCACTTTTAGTGAGATCACCCACCTTTTTTGACGATTCAAAAACGTAACGCAACAAAAAGCAGCAAAACCCTGTATTCGATCACCGCCCCCAACCGTGCACACGTAATTATATGGATGGCCCCTAATAACTATTGTAATCGATCTTTTATGTAGCGCTTCGTTAAGGAACCTACTCAGACCCACAAACCGTCGTCTAGGATATTAGAACACGGTCAAATACATTGACTATCATTCGCTTTCGAGATAAAGACTTTTCAATGACCAGCCGAACATTCTACTTATTTCCTTAACCTATGACATAATATTCAAGAAGAACTATTAAAAACAGTAAATACTCCCCTCCACCTCTTCCGCCCCTCCCCTCCCGACCTCCCCTCCCCTCCTCCTCCCCTCTCTCTCCCTTACCCCTCCCCTTCCCCCAAACCCCACCACTCCACCCTCCCCTCCCCTCCTCGCCCTTCCCCTCCTCCCCTTCCCCCAAACCCCCTTCTCCTTCCCTTTCTTCCTTCCTCCCCTGCCCCTTCCCACCCCGTTCTCAAACACTCCACTGGGTTGTTCTGGTGGTCAATAGCTGCGAAACTGTAGGCGTATAATTCTGGACAAACACACACTCACACATCCACATTCTCCTTTCTCTGAGCCTATTAATAACTTGGTTAAAACAGTTAAATATTTAATCTGCTCCGTGTAAAATAAATTCAGTGATTTGTTAAATAAAAAAAAATTATCCTACTCCTACAAAAACATTAATAATTATCATACTGAAAATTTACAGTTTCGTCGTTAATGTTCAAAGTCCATAAGCTTAGATCTACTGGAAAATGTTAGAATGTAATTTTTAGAAAGGTAAGCTACATAATTTTTTGACATGTCTTCTGTACGGTACGTCATAAATAATCAAACGAAATGTAGTTAGTTATACAAAGAACTTAACTAACTAGACTACCTTAATTAATCACGCATTCTCTTGAGTTAGACTCTCGCATAACAAAATGGAGTTGAAAAATGCAAATTGTCATTTCTATGTAGAGCTTATACATTATGCATAGTATACAACATCAGACAACCACAAAAGTTCTTGTATAGATACGCTGAGAGCGCTGAGATGTTACAGTCACTCAAATTTATAGTCTGCTGTATTAATGTGTACACAAGTGCAGGGGCGGATCCAGGGGTCAATCGGCCATGCCCCTATTCAGAGATATGCCCAGAACGTGCCCCTCTCCTCCCCCCCCCCATCAGGTTTCAAGCTTTTGATCAATGCAGCGGGAAGAGGTGACGGGAGTGAAAAAGAAGCGTACGATTTAAAAAAGGTAACCAGCCTCCAAATAAAAGAGTTCCCACGGTTTGGTTAGACATTTTCAGGAAAAAGACTAAAAAATACATGGGCTACATGCAGACTCATAGTAAATACATAATTATAGGCCTCTAGCCTACTCTTCAAACACGCATATGCATTCACGCACAAACACAAAACACAAAACACTGCATAGCCTACATAATTATGCACAAGAATACACATATTCATCAACATCTGTACACACTCTCAAACAAGCATCCATCCATATTATATTGTACTCGTGCACATAATATACACTCATACATACACTTGCACATATAATTATATCCCGTCACTTATTCATGCATGCAGACGTATACACATGCATATGCAAAGATATAATTATTACGTTCATATATGCTCACAAAACTATCCGTGCATACATAGGATGCAGAGATACATCATGCATACTTACAAACATACAGGAATGCATGCATCATTGTTAAGGCATGGTCAAACGAATGCAGGCCACATGTCTTTGCAATTTGGGACTTAAGGCGAGGTTTTCAATTTCATCGACTCTGCATAGACTGGACCTAGATCCTGAGCAACATCATCTTCTCCACTTCCATCTTCAGGTTTCACATCCATCGCCTGAAGATAAATTGGTTCCTCTTCCTCGACCACTTTACCATTCGGCTGTGGAAGGTCTAGACCCACATAGACGACATCTCTGCCCATTTCAGCCGCTTCATTGGTTGGTTGAACGTTCTCGTAGATGTCGTTGTTGGAGGGTACTGGTCTTTGGGTCACTTCAGCATAGGTGTTGTTGGAAGGCTCTGGCTGTTGGGTCATTTGCACTTCAGCATAGGCGATGCCGGAAGGCGCTGGTTGTTGTGGCAGATGAACTTCAGCAGATTTGTTGTTGGAAGGCGTTGGTTGTTGGGTCTTAACCACTTCAGCGTAGGTGGGGCTAGCAGCTGGAGCTGTCACTTCTGGCGGTTTACTGCCTGGATCCACGGTTGCGTAGGCGGAAGTAACCGTTTCATCCTGTTTTGTGTTCTCTGCAGGTGATGTCTCATTTCGTTTATCACTAAATAAAACCACAAAAGATGACGACCAACCTTCTTCACTGCTTGTTTGCAGACAGAAAATTCACAACTAGACTTAGGCTACTATATAGAATAGCTGATCAATCTGTCTTGCACATAAAACATCAATATTAACCAGAATAGAACAAGTGAAAATGTTGGGAGTCACCATATTACGCACCTCAGTTTCGATCAGAAAATTAGCAACACAAACCTAAAGGCCAGACAGTCTAGGCTATTAATTTTTCGCAGCGGTTCCTGAGCACCCATGGGATGAAGGGAGCTATAACACACGATGTTATCAAAGCAACAGCGGTAGCGAGAATGATGAAATGCGATCTTGGCACTTTGTCGGTCTCATGGGACGAACTCGACTCCAAACAACGTTGCGACGGCAGGGTACTCGGTACACCCAGACCAGAATGTTGAATAGTTACAAGCGACCATAGACATCACACGCTTTAATGCAATAACCAATTGACCATAGCTTAGTAAACGCAAATCGTCCGCATTATAAATGCACTAGTCGCATCCATGCATGTGGTATTGCTTGTTACATGTTTAACGACACTGCCATAATTATCAAAGATGATTAGTGTCGCCCTCCTCCTTTATCCAGGCTTGGGACTGGCACTGGCAGAGAACATCCAGTGGCGGAGGTATTTCCCTGTTGTGGGCTCTTATACCCTACGTAGAGCGAGTATGGGATTTGCATAATTGGGAGCAACAATGACATTGAGCGTAGACCTATGCATGAACACGAATTCCTACAATAAGCATCTCTTACCGTCTGTGTTTTCGGATGACCACGATGACGGCAACGATGATGAAAACAACCGCCACGAATAACAGAACGACGATGAGAATTTCCATTTTGCCGAACGATCCTTGGAACAAGCCTACAAAATATCAAAAAATGCGTAGTTACTTCATAAAGATAAGTATAGCCTACATCTAAGGAGCGTATTTTTTTACTAACGTGACAAAGCCGAACTGCAATCGTAATACTTAAAATTGTAAAGTCCCTCTCTAAGAACAGAGGACCAGCTTATTCACAGCACCTTGCCATGGGTAGTTCGGGATGCTGAATCTCAAAGGTCTACCTAATGACAAAGTGTTGAGTAATGCGAAACAATACAATACAACGCAGCGCAACACTATTTGGCATTAACGAAACTTCTTTGTAGTCAGGGCCGGATTTGAACAGCGTGAGGCCCTAAGCAATTCCAATTATGAGGCCCCGCTTAAGGAGAAAAACAGACAAAATGCATATTGCTAGATCTAAGTATATTCCTAATGTATATTGCGCCAGTGATCCATGTTTGATCAACTACTGTTAGTCTTTATAACGAGTCGAATTGTAATTGATACACTCGTTTTATTCCAGTTTTTTTTATGGAATACATACTAAAAATCACAATGAAGTTTTACATCAACTTTTCCTGCATTTCGCATTTCATAATCTGCGATAATGTCATCAAAAGGAAGTTTGCGTAGTTGTTTGCATTCGATGAAAAGCAAATATGTTCGATCTTACGCATTAGCCGCATCAATTCCTACTAAAAAGTAAGATAAAATGATTGATTATAATCAATCGTGAACTAAAGAAAAAATCAGTGGCTTATAATTTACGGTATAAGTTTTAATTTATAAGCCACTGAGTTTGTTTCTTTAGTTCACTTTTGGAGGCCCCCCAGATTCCGGAGGCCCTAAGCACGTGCCTAGTTGGATTACATGTAAATCCGGCCCTGTTTGTAGTACATGAAGGTCATTGAAGGATATAACTTACATCTTGAAGTCGTACAGCACCGCTCTCATAATTATGTATCAGCGATTGAATAACTTGACATGATATTTATTGTCTTTAATTGAGCGTAAATAATTCGTAATAGCAATTACTCGCTGATGGAGTCTCAGTGAAAGCGGCAGTTGTGGATGAAGCAGTAGCAACGGCCGTTTTAGTGGGAGTGGTGGTTGTGATTGGAGTAGTAGCTCTTGAAGTTTCAGTGGAAGCAGAAACTGGGATTGGAGCAGTAGCAATTGCAGTTTTAATGGAGGAAGTGGCTGTTGATTGAGTAGTAGCCTTTGAAGTTTCCGTGTAAGTGACGGTCGTGACCGGAGTATCAGCACTGGTTGTTTTAGAGGAACTAGTACGAGCAGGGCTTTTTCTGCGAGCAGTAGGCCTACTAGTCGATTGCAGAGTCCCTTCAGTAACAACATTTTCTGTTGTCGAGACATGAAAGTTATCATCTGGAAACAGAAAATGGAGAATAATCAGTGGAAAGAAATGCTAAGAAAGTGATAAGCGGTATAACCCGTAATTTTCATTTTCTTATTGAAAATAGAAATTAGAAACTAGGCCTATACAATTATTACCCCTGGGAATAGTTGGCCTTATCACTCAGTAAGACGGTCACGAAGCGCACATCGATTTCGATCCCATTTTCAGGCTTATTATTAAATTTTTACATGCGGATAGGCATGGCAACCTCATCCTACAAAACTGTGTATAGGCTCGTCAAACTGATAGCAAATCCTTGTCTGCAAGACCACAGTTGTAACGCTATTGCAGCCATTTTTTGCGCTTCACTCTACAGGTCGTTCAGATTCCCCCCGAAAGACTGCGCTTTTTCTCTTAAACTAGGCCAAATTAGAACGTTTGCAAACTAAGCGAAGTGTGGTGTAAATAAACAAGTATAGGGCCTATTATTACATTATAAGATTTAGAGCTGTGAGATCCGATGTAACAACTATTTTGCATTGCCATAATGTCAAAGGACACAATTTACAACTTTGGGATAAAATCGTATGCAACTTGAAAAACAGTCGGTTCAAAGTGTAGGTCTGCTGTAGATCACGAAAACTTTCATCATGCAGAAAAAAATCTTATATGGAGCATGCCTGAGCAGTTCAAGCAAAATACTGGACAGCTGGGTGGAGAAAAACGGGCACTAACACTGGTAGTTTACATGTATACAAAACACTTGTTGGATGCAATTATGAAGGGAGGTCAGAAAATGATGTGGCCTGTTGAAGTGAAGTTTCACTAGGAAAAATAACATGGCAGTCAATATCTTTGAAGCGCTGTCATCAAGGCCGTAGCTAGGGGGGTGTTTTGGGTGTTTGAACACCCCGAAATGGAAGATGTAGAAAATAATTGAATGCATTTACGAGCACATGATGTAAAAACAATGAAATAAAACCATGAAACTCCCCCACCAAATGGAAAATTTAATTAGGCTAATTGATGACATTTTCTGACGATTTTTCGGTCGGATGACTAAAAAAGTCATCAGTTTTTCGGGCTCGAGAGATACACCCCCGAAAGCAAATCCTGGTTACGGCCTTGGCTGTCATGTCTTAAATAATGATAGTCTAATAATAATAATAGTAACAATAATAATAATAATAATAATAATAATAATAATAATAATAATAATAATAATAATAATAATAATAATAATAATAATAATAATAATAATAGTAATAATAATAATAGTAATAATAATGATAATGATAATAATATTATTATCTTCGTTTAATTTAAAACCCGACACAACGTAGAATAGTCACAATTCATAGTATGACGGATGATAACGAGGTCCGAAGGAAGATTAAGTAATTTTAAAAGCGTGTAGGCCTACGTTTTACACCTGACTTTTAACAATTTAAACCGAAAAGCACACCTTTTTGGCAAACAATTGCAGAATTGCTGCCGCATTGGCATTTCCTCCATTTGCGGTCATATTCACAAATGGTTCCGCTGTTTTCTCTGCTGCATTGTGGGTCAATGCAAATGCATTTATTATGAGAAGCCTCATCGGGGTAACCATCTTTCCAGTTCGTATATGTGAGTGCAGCGCCTAATGACAACGCCAAAAATACAGGAATTCATGCTTAGAGATGTTATTTTTTACAACTCGGTCGCTAAGTTCGTTTCCAGCTTAAGACTTTTCATAGACCACTTATCCACGACATTGTATATTGACTTTATTTAGGCTTAATTTCGGTGCTTCGTCATTTGCATTAGTCACTGGCACTGCACTATTTGCTCCTGTGCTATTGGACATGACTTGTCACAGAAATAATTACCCTAAAGCGAAACATGATGGTCGGCGTTTAACTGGTACACCAAGTGAAACTGATTCAGAACATTAAAATGCAGAGAAATCGTGACAAATGTCTGCAAATTTATTCACTCTTCCCTAAAATTTATATAGCGCCTTTTCAAGATACCTACTCAGAGATGCTCCCATCCAAGTCACAGTTGAAAAAGGGAAAATTTGAGCGAATTATATAAAACGGAAGTGTTTAACCGAGGCAAAAGTCGCAAGGATAATGTGAGGTCATTCCAGATGGCGGAACCTGCAATCGAAAAGGCTCTGCGCTGTGTAATTAACCGAGTTCGTTCGTGGAACCAAAGCCCTCTGTTGCCGAAAAGCGAAGAGCTCGACTGGCTGCGAGGGTCAGAGACAGGTCGACAAAGATTAGACAAGTATGATGGAGCACAATCATGAAGGCACCGCCAAAGTTTTATTATCTAGTTTCCAATTATGAAAATGCCGATCACCTGTACTATTCCAGATCCACTTATTTCGGTGAAGTCCAATCCAATATCTTTCGTTTACTCTAAGCTGCGACCAATTTCCTATCATGCTGAGATCCGTGACAGACGCCAAATCTCCTCCCAATCGTAAACATTCATTTCTTGCGTCATACCATGTGGCTCTTCCTTCACTTGCGAAGTAATAACTCTTGTTATGTTGGTAACTGAAGTTTGATTTCGAATCTGTAAATGCAATCAAAACCAACCATAATGTTGCATTGAACCAACATTTCATCTAAAAACCACTGCGTTTTAGGCTACTCTTCATTATACTGATATAATTATATATAAGCTCTTCTGTATGCTGACATATTCAAACAAGAACAAAAATGACTACATCAATATCCGTGACATTAAATAAGGGTAAGATTTTCCAAAGCCTACCGCTATGCGTGTATGTAAACGTCGTCTCAATCAATCAATCAAATTTTATTTAGCGCTCCTTCAAGGTAGCTCCTCAGAGGCGCTCCCGGCCGAGATCAAGCGAAAAGCAGGCTTCAACAGACTTTTTCCTGAAATTTGGAACAATTTGGGAGGTGTCGCATAGTCAAGGGAAGCCCATTCCAGGTTGTTGGACCAATCACAGAGAACGAACGGTTCTCTGTAGAGTTCACTTTAGGACACATATCTGTAGCTTCATATGGCCCTTCGCTTTTCTTTTCTAACATCCGAAACGACCGAGGAATTGATCTTGCCAGGTGCCCAACCTTAAATTGTCGCGACTTAAGTTTATTATTTATTGATAAGATACCCATTCCGCATAATTAATATAAATATTAACTACATGCAGATGCAGTGGCGTAGCCAGGAATTTTTCATGGGGGAGTTTATGGCCGGAAACCCTGTTTTTTGCTATTTTTTCTTACTCAAATGAAAAAATAACCTTAAAAAACCTTTTTCCCGGAGCCAATGGGGGTTTTAACCCCCGAAACCCCCTTGCCTACGCCACTGTGCAGATGATAATAACTTGCAATAGTGATTATAGGCCTTCATGTACGTTGCAACACAATGGATAATTGGATATGCTTAAAATGCACCTGGATATTCGCATATGTAGCGGTTTTCCGTGTGTTTAGTACCAGTAGGCCAACTACAGTACATCAGTGAATCTCCATGCTTTGATTCTACGCAACCTCCATCCAGACCTAGTGGTGTCGATTCGTTGCTGAAGTCTGAAAAATACCAAACGATTGCTAGTCGACTATGATGGTAAGTGGACAATTATTTAAGGGAGTCATTAGGCCCTATTGCTCGGGTTCACAGACATTTCTGGTTTCTTCTTCCATATTACATTTTCTGGCGATATCCGTAATCAAATAAATGCATGTACATTATCAGTTCGAAGCAAAACAATATTAGGATGAACGTGTAGCCTACTAGATATAGGCCTACAGTAGTGGCATTAAGTAAGATAGTGTTGAGCACGCTTGAAAATCAAGGCGTGCTTAATGAGAGGTAAGCTTATAGGCTAAATTAACCATCGCTAACGTTGATTTATACAGCCTACTACGGTGGCTACGGATAATAAGATCGATGACGAGCGCACGTTTCATGGTTTACACGATGACTAAAGTTCAATATAATTTTAGAGAACGAATGAACCCTGATTCTTTGAGTGTCTCCGCAGTTCTCGGATGTCCTGACACACTGATCAATGATAATATCTATATACAGGGTGCGGCCAAAAAAAATAATCCATTAAGAAAATTGCGATTTCCCGAAAACCGCTGAATATTTTGTTACAAATATTTTCATGCTTATTCGTAACATATTTTTGCATAATATGTGAAAATTTTATGACAGTATCTTTATATTTGTGATCATGACATCAGGCAGAAGAAAGAACTGCATTTTTTCAACTGAACACAGCATTCACGAAATAGGAAATCAAATTTTTACATAAAGTAGCCTGTGGTGTGCCATAATTACGTCATTTCCGCTTTGCAGACGGTGTTTTGTTTACATTTTCAGTAAAATTGCAAGGTTTTCTTCACCTATGAAAAGATCATTTACATCAATCCACCCATTAATATTCAAAACAACCGCGTCTGGGCGAAGAAAAAAGCCGATATCCATCCAAGCCGTCTGTTGGTCGAGAGAGCCAAGTTCTCTCCCCACATCATGGTTTCTGCAGGTGTCAGATACGAGGGTAAAGGACTCTTGCATTTCATTGACGAGAAGGCCAAAGTCAATGCTAAGTATTACGTGGAGAATCTTTTGCCTAAGCTTGTCGATGAGAAATCAGTTCACTTTTCAGCAAGATGGAGCGCACGCTGACGGCGCCAAGCTGGTCCAAGATTGGTTAAGTCACTGTCCGAACTTCATCGGCAAGGATTCACGGCCGCCTAATTCCCCAGATATGAACCCACTCGACTGCTGTTTGGTGCAATGCTTGAGACCTACAACAAACTTACCACAAAGCCGAAGAATATTCCTGAACTGAAAAATACGCTGCAAATCATCTCAAATGACTTTCCACTTGAGACCATTCAGAAGTCTGTTCTGGGCTTTCGAAAATGTCTGCATGCTTGCGTAAAAACAAACGGTGGTCACTTCGAACATTCATTGCACAAAACTTAACACTGGGCCTAATCTTGTCAATAACAATAAGTAACCTGGAACCTTGTTACATTACTCTTTTTGTCGTTACTTTGTTACTTATTGCTGTCAATAAATGTCTGTTGAAACGAAAATAACATCGTTTCACTTCAGGGTTGCATCATTTCGGTTTTCATCATTCGAATTTCATTAGATTTACCCAAGATGTAGATAATTATCTATCAAATAGACTGGCGAAGTTTTGTAACAAAATATTCAGCGGTTTTCGAGAAATCGCAATTTTCGTAATGGATTATTTTTTTTGGCCGCACCCTGTACATAAAGAGAGACAGTTGTACATGGATGCTACTGTAAATCGATTAAATGCATTGCAGTTTATTAACTTCTATTGCGCCCTATCTGATGCTCAATGCATCAACCGATGGCGCTCCAGAACCAAGCTTTAATCAAATCCACTGATCCGCAATACACGAAACCATATTGAAATAGAAACCGAACAATGAGCTTCCTTTATTTTACTGTAACAGAACTCGTAGCACTTACACTCTGGTAGGTCTACCGTTGGGCGACCATTCACCCAGGACCAGTTCAGACTATCATATCTTGCCGAGAGACTTTGTGCATCGATGACGATTGTCTCATTCGCAAATTCGTGGCTTCCTAAGAACATCTCAACAGTTCTCTGACCTTCTAAGCTATTAATTCTGATCAATGAAGAACCTGGAACGGTAGAGTTGCACAAGTGTCTAGCTGCTTCGAAAGGTTTACGCACTGGTTGACTGTCTTTGGCAATGAATGTCGTAAAGCAAGTGTTTCCAGAACTTGTGTTGTAGCAGAGTGTCATCGTATTTGCATCTTTATCTGCATGCTGGCAGTGCGCCTCTTCCACTGACAACCACAGCGACAGCCCTACATGAACGTAGAAGTATAGAGTCATTATCATTTAAGAAACATGCATTGCAAAATCATTATAGCATTAGATTTATTTTGGAAAAGACTTGCATCGGTTGTAGAGCCCGAAGACATAACGATGGAAATACCTGGACTTGTAAAATTGAACGTGAAGACAAGCGTAAAGTAGACCATCTTGTTTTCAAAACAGAATATTGCGAGACACTTGAGAGTTCTTTCTGGCTAGGCCTATTTCAAGCTTCTGAACACATAACCGTCGTGCATTACTAGAATTAGCCTAGTACTTACTTTAGGGCTTGCGTAATTACAAAAAGGTTCTGCTCCTTGGTTCGGAATTATTCACAAATAACATAGTTTAATTGCCACATGAAATTCACTTAATGTTCGAACAGAAATCGTTGAAGTTTTGCCCCAGAGAGCTACCTAAATCACATCGGTAGACCACCATAAAAATATCCTGGTTTGCGACTGATCATTCTACTCCAAATTGGGTCTATGGTTGCCTTGCTTTTAAACATTGCTTTCATTCATTCATGAGGCATGCCCTCCTGCATGGGCGTTTCATGTATGTCAGCAATAATCTTTCCACAGGTTAGGGTTTCTGCCAAGCCGAAGGCCTCAGGGACGTCAGTGTGCCGTAGATCTATCTGGACGTAGGACAGTCAATAATATCAATCCCACTTGAGTACAGTAATGATAGTAACAACAACAACAACAACAACAACACACTGTTTTATCATCTCTGTGTATGTCATTGTACGCGTCGTAATATTGCGCGTAGGACTGTTATATAGCGCACGCTTAAGAAACTGCACGCACATGACTTTCACACCGGTGTAAACGCGTGCGCTTGAAGACATTTTCAGAACAAATCAGAGCTTTTACAGCGTGCACACAAAATATGCATTTCTACACAAAATATGCAGTTCCAAGTAGATTTATGCAGATGTAGAAGCTCTTCTGAGTAGCTAAAATAGTTTAAAATGTCATTAGAAATAACGATGAGGAGTAATTTACTATTATAATAGAGGATCGAAAGGAGAAGAGGTTTTGCAGTTCCAAAAAATACTATAAAGAAGCCCTCGAACGAATTTGGTTGGTCTTAACTGTGACAGCTGCACACTGTCCACTGCTAGCAGATTGCAACAGTAGACCTACATGTACTGTGCCCGACTTAGCTCAGCAGCCTACTCCATACCGGCATGTTATATTCCCGATGCACGCCGGACGCAGTGTGAGGATAAGTTTAGCGCTCGTGTTATTCAAATGATTCCTTGCTGTTTCTATCGATGAGAATTTAAGAGAAGTTTATCGACTCACCTGCGAGTAGGCCTACAAACAGCAACCTAAACATTGTTCCCTCTTTGGATTTATCCCACTAAGATATAATTTAAAATATTATAAGACTTCACAATGTGCAAGCGAAGACAATTACTGGCTACACTGAGGAAATTGTACACTTTATGGAATTATCGTCTGTGCAGGTCAACTGGATAGGCTATCCATTTGAAGGTTACATCTTTCACCAAATAGTTTAGTACTCAATGGATGTCTATGATGTATGCATAATTTACAGTGTTAGGGACTATAATTTATTATAAATAATTGGAGCTTCCTCGTCCTATGTTGACAATACAGCCCGGGTTAAATCGACAACTGGCTGGATAAGACTATTTATACTGATAATAGCCTAATATTGTCGTTTATGGTCTGCGGGAGGATAACCATGTTTTTCGATATAATCATATGCTAACATTAAATATCAATATTTCGGCTCTGGAACTCCGCCATATTTGTTTTCGGATCGCGCCAGTTTCGAGAGCAGGACATAATGTAGGCTAGCATATAATAATCGTATCTAGTGGTTCACAAGAGAATAATTATAGTTAGGCAACACGGGTTTCGTAGCCTATGTCCTTGACTATGACTACGCCCTTCGTGTGAAATATCGCCCAAAGTAAGCCAGTAATTATTCACAAACACTGCGGTGGTTGAGTCTGCTTTTGAATATTATCTCGACTACAGATTATCGATATGTAGCCCTAAACATTGCAGAATTTTATGTGAGAGTTTTTATGAACAGCAAGCAAGAATATGTGCTCTGTACATTATCGATGTATACATTACGCAAATTTGTGTGAGAGTTTTTATGCACAGCAAGCTAAATAATTAACAACTCAAATCGACATTAATATTAATGGTAGCCTATTATTTTATCATTATCTTCATTATAGATAGGCTAATGGATGGCACAGCTTAGAGAAGTTCCGTATCACATCGCGTTCTGTGTTGAGTATAATTATAAAACTTCCTTGATTTGAGCTTAGACAAAATTAGTCATTGGCAGAACGGCACATTTCATGTTCATCTCTTAGCTAGGGATTCAAATCTCACCCAGAGCCTTACAATATATAGCGTTGACGAAAATTATTCAAATATTTTGGCTAAAGGACGCCCTTCTAAGTAGGCTACCTAGTAAAACTCTAAAGGGCATAGGACCATGTAAAAAATCATACTTCTAAATCTTGCAATTTTTTGTTCTTTGGACGTCTGTGACGATTTTTTCGTTCGTCTTTATTCGACTTGCAGTCTATTGTAGTGCTGTGTAAGTTGAGACGCCAAATAATGACAAGTCACTCAGCGTTATATGGGGAAACAAATATGACCAATGAGGATTTCATTGCAGCTAAAGACTACTACTCTCAATCAATAATCTTTGGGCTTTCAGGAGTCTAAATGTTGTAATTTTAAATAAATCCAATGTCAAACATCTATTGTAAGATTTTTTTAGGGTTCCTTGGCTAGACTCAAGAAGAGGGTCACCGCTGTGTACCAACTAAGCAGTTTGATTCTTAAAGACCTCTAATCTAATCCTCTCGAATGTGATTTGGTGTGCCCAGTGATAGTCTTAGGATTTACACTATTGTACGCGCATTACATTGTCAGCTGCCATCAAATCAGTTATTATGACTGCTGCAGTGCACTGAACCTAAGCTGTTGGCGGGAAGAGTAGACGACCAGCGACAGGAATGGGATCAACCGTCTTTATAGCCTACGCCGATGTTAGGAAAATGAAGTGTCTAGCATCTAATTCCCATGGCTGCCTCAGAACTAGCTTGAAGCATTGCTATTATCTCTCTCCTCCTCCTCCTTCTTCTCCTCCATCCTCATTCTCCCACCACCTCCACCTCTTCTTCTTCTTCTTCTTCTTCTTCCTCTTCTTCTTCTTCTTCTTCTTCTTCTTCTTCTTCTTCTTCTTCTTTATGGTGTCGTGTTGGGTGCGCCCCAAGCGAACGTTGGCGCGACAATCGTTCGACCAGTATGATTGCGACTGTTGCACGTCAATGACACCTAGCGAATACATTCGTAAATCGAACAAGAGCAGTCTCTAGGTTAGGTTCAGAGACTGTAACGAGCATCAAGTATGCAGCACATAATAAATAATTTCTTATTATATACATTTTGTGATTTGTGAAATGTTCCAATAATTATAATCATGCACTGGTGTAGACAAGGGGTTTTGGGGTTATAGGCTACCCCATTGGCCTAGAAGAAACGTTTTTTAAAGGCCATTTATCCACTTAAATAAGAAAAAGAAAAACAATTGCTTGTAGTAACAATTGTTTTTCTTACTTTATTCCCTTTGTTACTTTATTCCATTTTTATTGACTGTAATACTGTTGGGTTGGTGTCAGAAAGGGTATCCGGTCAGGCAAAACAAATTCCTGGCTATGCCACTGTAATTATGGCAGTAGCCAAATTTTACCAGGAAGTCGAAAGCCATTTCCACGTAGGTTATTGATTGTTCATAGATCTATTTGTACTGGACACAAACCAAGCTTTATTCTAAGCAAAGTTATTACAGTGCGTTAAAAAACACCTTGATTATCCAGGTCTATCTTAGCCAACAATCATTTAATCGATATAGCTCATGCTATTCGTAAAGACATTTAAGCTTATACACAGTCTTTGCACGACACTTTGCTTTATTGATAAACTCTGATTCATTTTATATATCCTAGGTCATCTTAGCTGCGATCCAAGTGTTTACCAAAAACATAAGAGAACAATTAAACAACAGTTTACAACTTCAGTTCTTCATCCGGTTTATCCAAATACAAATACATGTCATTATGGCATTGTAGCCTAAATTCCTGCAAAACACTCCGATTTTAACAGCTGCAAATCGTTAAAGACGTCAATAAGGCTCCAATTACGCATAAGCTTACCGCCTGAACCCGGTTGTAGGCCTACATGCATACGTGCATGAAAATTATCTGTCACCCTAATTTTAGTTCTAATGTTTTTCAAAAACGTGACAGTTTGGTTAAAAGTAGATTTCGCTAATTGGCAAGTAAAATAATGTCGGTCAATAGTGGGTTAGGGTTACATACGGGTCAAATGCATGCTTAGCAAAAATTTAAAGGTGACGTCATGCCATCATCTTCCCAAAACACTAATGCCCGGTATACATGCACAGTTTTAGCTTTTCACTCTTTCCAGGATACAACACTTCGGACTTTGCATAGGGGTGGTGAAGACGATCGAGAGAGACAGAGTGAGAGAGAGAGAGAGAGAGAGAGAGAGAGAGAGAGAGAGAGAGAGAGAGAGAGAGAGAGAGAGAGAAAGAGAGAGAGAGAGAGAGAGAGAGAGAGCGCACCCACTTCCCGTTGAGCGCGCTGGTAGCGGATACTCCGTGAACCCGAAGCGCAGGTCGACAAAGGTCAACTGGGTAAATCGAAGTAAGTAGGTGATTTGGAATAAGTAGGAAAGTTTGATGGCATCGCCATACCAGGAAGGAAATCCTTCAGTCTTTGCACCGATGGTCAGGGAGCAAGCGCAGGACTTCCAACATGTTACTTGACGGGTAGCAGAATTCAGGTATTTGGACAATAATAAAAGTAATGGACCCGCTTCAAAGCGAAGGATGCGGTTAAGGCAGGTCAGACGTGCAGAAGGTAAGCCAGGGTAGCCTAATGGGATTGGAACAATCGAGGCAAATTGTTCTGAAGAGATAGGTCGCAGCGCCAGCAAATAGAGAGCGAGTGATAGTGCGAAATCTCAGTCGCAGCTGAAGCGGTGAAAATGAGGTGCAAATGTTAGTTCCTGATCCAAACGGATATAATGGTCACAAACTGAGGTGTGGTGGAATAATTAGGAAACTCAGTAGAGAGGGCAGTGAGGCTAAGCTTCTCTAGCTGTTGCTAGGAGGTTCAAATGGCTTTTCAGTTTTATCGATTCTGAATAAGCTACACTTGGATGCTGTGTAACAACGCCTCCTTTTTCAGATCCAGGTTTCACTTCGATCGCTTCCAGGTAATATAGTTCCGTAGTTCCTTTAACCGTTGGTAGACTATTATTCTAGATGACTTTATTGGTTTACTGGTTTAAGAATAAATGACATTGGGATTGCCCAACGGGATTGCTTTAGCATGCGAATAAAGTGACCGGTTCCGCATACTCTGAGTTACTGAGATGCTGGTGACACAATGGTTCTGAATAAACAGGACTGAGAGACACGGGTACTTTATCGGCAGTACCGAATTTCTGCGGGTTTTTTCGATAAAGCTTTAGATCTGCGTAGACGACGCTTTTGCCCATATCTATCGTTTCGCTGGTGGGTTGAACGCTTGCATAGATGGTGCTGCTTGAAGCCGCTGGCCTTTGAGTCATATTCACTTCAGTATAGATGGTGTTACCAGCTTTAGCAGAATGTTCTGGCGGTTTGTCGCCTGGAATCACGGTTGCATATTGGAAAGTTACTGTTTCATCCTTTTTTGTGTTCCCCATGTGTGATGTCTCATTTCGTTTATCACTAAATAAAACCACAAAAGGTTCGTGTTTATCTTTTATCAAAAGTCGTGAGAAAAAAATTGACTGCTTCCGCATAATCAGGCTACATGTATAATAATCTGTGGATCCAGAGGTTGAGTCACAAACATAGGCCTAATCGAAATCGAAATCGTAAATTACAAAATTTCCAATCGCTATTTTTAAAACACGAGAAGGGGTTCCAGCCTAGTCAAGGGTTGTCAGATATAATATTTAGCCTTCTAGATAGATGGGGAACAGTAGACCCCTATATAAATTCCGTTAACTCAAGTAATTGAGACATACTGCAAATTATTCCTACATGCTGAAGGAAATGAAGGGTGGACTATAATCTGTCTTTGCACAATTTTAAGCATGGAAGAGATTTTGCTGGTTCCTATTGACTGTATTGTACTCGACGAAATGACGGTCTAAATGTAGTGATTCGCAGAAATTTCGACTTCCTTTTGCAATGAACGAAAATGGCCAATATTCTTCTCCCAGTGATCCTTTCTGTTGAATTGACTTTTAACAGAAAATACAAGTTGTGTGGCCAATGTATCTATTTGTTTGTTTGTTTGTTTGTTTGTATGTATGTGCACTTGTTATAGCGCCCCTTCAAGCTCTCTATTTATAATGCATCTGATTTTAGACAATATAATTTTGAAAACTAAAACATTTGGAGAATAGTAATTTCATCATTAGGAGTTGACCGAAGACTGCACATTTTTGTTTCACAATTATTATACTTAGATTATAATTATATTATATGGATAGTTACAATCACTTACTATTTGTGCTTTCGGATTATAAGGACGACTGCAGCGATTATGAAAATAACCATCACAAACAAAATGACAGAGAGAATAATTGCTGTGTAGTGTTCTACAAAGCAATAGAAACACACCGCCTGTAATCTAAGAGAGGAGCTGCATTAGTGAATTTGTGAAGTGCTAATGCAACGTGGCACAATACTGTACACAACGATTTAATGCAATTAACTTTTTTTAAATTTCAACCTCCTCGTACCGTCCACTTGCTGTTCGATAACAGTTGTGGAATAGATTTTCACAGTGGGGGTCTTCAAACAAATGTGATCTACTAGTTTCTCATACTATAATAGAACAGCTATGGTTCAGTCTCCATATCAGTTTGTATGTGCAATTGTCATAGCACCCCTTAAAGTACTCTACTCAGAGGCGCTCCCAACTGCAGAGCGGACGCTGCATCGGAGTTTCACGCCGAAGCGCTGAGCAATTGCGAGTGCCCAAAGTCCTGACGCGGCGAATTGAGGTGGATTCGAACCTCGAACCTTGCGGCTTCAAGGTAACGACACCACCACTACACCACCGCGCCCCGTTGGTCCCTCTCTTTGTAATACGCTGTCTGGATCTACTTGATCTCAAATTCTAGCTGGTAACTCATTCCTTCTTTGCTTTTCTCATAATCTATTTCTTCTTTCATGGCCTCGCTCACTGGGAGCGCCTGTGAACATTTCATGACATTAGAGGCGCTTTGTAGCCTACATATTATAATACAATACAACACAGCAATACAGTACACCACACCTGATACTGAAGAACCCATAGGCGTACACAGAATTTCACAGATGCGCTTTCAAGTCAGATTAATACGACATGTAAACATAGTTTTATCTGTAAGATATTACATTCATGATAAAAGAATTACCAGGTGGTTTCTGAGTCATGGATAGAGTTGAATTAGTGTTACCAAAATTATGTCCAGCAGCTTCGTCGGTCATAATTGTGACAGAAGTAGTCACCGTGAGAGTTCCCGGTAAAGATGGAGGGGCAGCGAGGATTTCGGTTGCAGTATGAGCACGAGGAATGTTAGTGGTAGTGGACGTGGTAGTGACAGTGGTAGTGGTAGTGGTGACGGTAGTAGTACGAGTAGTAAGATCGGCTTTTGTTGTTGAACTCTGTGTCCTCGTTTCTGTCGTTGAATCAGTCTTCATGGAAATATTTTCAGCTGAAAAATAGTTAGAAATTTGCGTTATCATCAACGGAATAGCATAACTGACTATTCAGTGAAGGACAAAGGTTATTGCTCACGAAACATAAGCTGACTCTAACATCATTGTAGGCAAACAGTTCGGCTTTCTCTCGAAAAATTTCATATTTGCGTCGAATATGACCTCGTGCGCAAGTCCTAAGCTGTAGGCTAGACTTCTGTTGTTTGATGACGCTGGTGAGGTAATAAACTAGCAGGGTTCTATATAATTATTATAGACCTATTATCTATAGTGCTGTGGACTTTACATAGGTTGCACAATTTCAATTTGCACAGCGTAAGACTTTACCGAAGAGATCCCAGGCATTTTTCCAATCAGTGAAAATTCAACGAACCGTTATAGTCTAATAAGAAATATTATTATTATTATGAAGCATTTTCGAATAGCGATAGCAAACGCTTGACATGTGGAGGCAGATACTATTATACAGGTAGGCCTACGACCAGCCGCTGCCTTAGTTACTCCTTAAAATGTAACTATGGACGAAGTCCAGTCGTTATTGGAAATAACCATAAATTGCTATGAACTGATAATACTATTAGGAAAAATCGAATAGCGGGCAAGTAGCCTACATGTACCAGGTACAACGAAATGCTTTTTCCATTGATGTATCATGAATTCAAGAGTTCTAGTAGAACAATTATTGCTGTAAAAAGGCGACTTAAACAGTTTTGAGGATGAACGGGAAGAAATAAAACCAATGTTTAATTTACTTTCAACAAATTATTGCCAAAATGTTACTCTAACATTTATTCGGTCAGTTATAACAATTATCATGAGATGTGCAAGTGCAAGACTCCTTTCGACAGTTCTTGAAGCACGAACTTAAACCAAGATTTAAACACATATTAATGAAAGGCATCAAATATTCGGCGGACAGATTGTTGGTCAGATTTAGATAGCCTATCTGAATCTCGTGGTACCGTATACCACGACTTGTATGAGGAATATTGCATGGCAAGCGACATGGGTAGCGGTAGTTAGCAATAGGCCTACCACTCGATAAATTCATTGAAAACAAAGAGTGTCGAGGACACACGGCTATAGCACGGTAAGTAGCCTACACGAGAACTTTAAATACTGTGAGACCCATTCAATCGGATAGCGACGGTGAAGAAACTCCCCCCGATAAGTTGATTGAAAAACGAACAGGGTTGAGACCGTACTGTGGTCAAAATTGTACCTGCACAATTAAGCCTACGTTTAGAGCACTTAAATGAAATCGAGCGACACACCTCTTTGGCAGACAACAGCATACAAGTCGTTGCAGTTGCAACTCCACCATTTCCGATCAGTTTCACAGATAGGTCGGCTGTTATCGCTTCTGCATAGCGTGTTAATGCAAATGCATTGTTTATCAGGTGATTCGTTTGGATAACCACCTTCCCAGTTGGTGTAAGTGATCGCAGCACCTAATGAAGCAGAAAAAAATAAACATCAGGAAAACAATCTCTGAAGATCGTTTTAACAGCCTATTACTTCGTCATGTTTCGTTTCAATATTGAGAATGTTAGCTTAATTATCTTTCAGCAAGGCCTACGGTAATGTACCATAACTAGTCCATCTGCTCAGTCGCTGTTGCCGTCATTGTATAATTGCAACCTGAGACTTGCCATTTCCATGGTGTTACCCTCCACAGATTGCCTCTTTGCATTAAAACGTGGACCTTCTTCCAGGCAAACATTGTGGCCGCTAGAAATTGCAATGAAATGGAATCTGCCTCGGTATAGAGCTACACAAATTCTCACAGTCCACGCATGCTAAATTGCTAAAGTAAGCAAGACAGTGTAATGCAAGAACACCGGGTGTATGCTAAAAAAATTGCGACACACCAATTCTACGCTACACACCAACGACACACCATTTTCACGTGACACACTGCTGGTCTATTCTCGACACACTGGTTGAGAGCCTCTGATGTAGAAGGTTCATTACTTTCGGCATCTATGTTAGTTCTAGCGAATGAAATGCTTTACAACACCTGTGCTCTTCCAGATCCACCTATTTCTGTGAAGTCCAATCCAATATCTTTCGTTTTCTTTCAGCCGTGACCAATTCCCTATCATATTGAGATCCGTGATACAAGCCAAATCTCCCCCTGAACGCAGGCACTCATTTCTGGCATCATACCAAGTGTCAACTCCTTCACTTGCGACGTAAGACTTGTTGTTTTGTCGGTAACTGTGGTGTGATCTCGACTCTGTAAAGCAGTAAAAGTTTAAAATTTACTCGAGAACAAAAATCCATATCCAGTTAAAGTAACTGCCATCCGCCAAGTCCCCAACTAAACGACTCTAGAAACATTCGATTTATGCATTCGCAGTGGCGAACTTTGTCAACAGAACTCACTGTTGTATCATATCAGAGGCTACTAGACCGCTGATTAGTCATTCGCAGACACCCAACTATATAAATATAAAACTTAATACCAGAGTCTATTTGCATCCATTTTCCATTCCATTCGTTAAAAACGCAATAATTTTCATTCTTTGTCCCGCTTCAAGTGTATCGCAACTTGCCTTTCTTCAAGAATGGAGGCTGCACGAAGGTTATTCCTGATTGTGACAAAAAGAATAACCAGTGATGCAACCCGTGTCGAGGAGTGGCGGTGGTACGGCATAATATTTTCCATAATATGGCTATGAGAATCACACGTGAAATTGTCGATGCTCAAAACCCATTGTTTCGCACGGCCCATTAATGCTGCGAAATATAAAATGGGTGTCTAGTAAACCTTGGCGTACAATAGGAGAAAAATAGCAACAAATAAATACGCAAATGCACCTGAGTATTCGCATATGAAACGGTAAAGTGTCCAGGTGCCACCAAGGCAGAAAGTCACTGTTTGTCCAGGTTTCGATTCCACACATGCTCCATCATGAAACTCGGTGGCATTTTGTGTGACATCTAATCAGTACAGATTTTTTTTGGCATAATGATAACGGCAAGTTATTATTTTGATCTGTTCAAAATTGACAGCCTATAGCAGAAAGCTGCGTCTCAGATTCAACTATTCTACTCATTCAACTATGTGAGCTATTACTCTCTGCATGAAACAAGATCACAGAGCGAGTAGACTCGATACCTTAAGAGCCATCTATCTGAGCTTTTCGAACGAAGTTGCTACACTGGGATATTTAAATATCACAAGGCGACCCGTGCATTTTCAATACTTGACTTATTCAGAAAGCATTGCTATGAATGCAAATAATATAGATGAACGTAAAACAACAGTTAGGCTACTAATTGCTTTACAAGTAGGGTTCCATTTTCGGTTTATTCATTTTTATGATCGAGAATCAAACCTCAAATCAGTCGATTCTCCATTTTCCATTGATGCCATGCCAATACCCAACTCCAAGAAATGGAAATGAATACTACTAATGCAACAGTGAGTTGGGCAGGGAATTTAGTAGAGTGTACTTCTGTTTCAGCTTGTTCAAACTGTACACTTTTCGATAATCTTATCCCTCACTTAGATCTCTATTCAGCGCTTAGCTGTTCGTATTCGGATTAAATAACTACTCGCCCGAATACCATGAAACTATTCGAAGCACTATTCGGGTCCAAAGCGAATCGAATATACGGTTCAGTTCCCGAAGGTTCTTTCGTTTGTCATAAATTGCTTGTAAGCAGATGCTTTTCAAGCGTATAGGTATTAAGTTGAAACCATAAAATTTAGGATTCTATTATCTTATCTCAAATATAACTCGCCACACATAGGCCTACCAGTTGATATTGTTTGGTGACCATTCACCCATGACCATTTCAGACTCTTTCCGTTCGAGAGCTTCTGTGCATCGATGACGATTGTCTCATTTACTAATACGTTTCTTCCTATAAAAATGTCAACTGATCCTTTGCTTTCTAGGCTATCAATGACGATCAAAGAGGAACCAGGATCATGCACTTTGCACCATTCACTTGCGTCTTTGAAAGGCTGACGCACAGGACGACTGTTATTGACAAGAAATGTCGTAAAGCAAGTCTTTCCAGTACTTGAGTTGTAGCAATGTGACTCGTTTATGTTGGTGGGTGTATATCGGCATTGTGCCACTTCAAGTGACTGCCACAAACCTACATGAACGAAAATTAGGTCAACACTTAAGACAGATATAAAAAGTATTAAATAAGCCAGCGGACTAAATTGATCAACTGTATAGACCGGTCGACTAAATAGGTCAACTAAATAGGCCAGTCGACTAGATGATCAGCAAAATAAGCCAACTGACTAGATAGGTCGACTAAATAGACCGGTCAACTAAAATTAGGCCAACTAAGTAGGAGAGTCTATTAAATAGGTCAACTAAATAGGACAGCAAGCATCCCGTCGAACGAACGCTTTTACTTCGCTGGCCAAGTAAGCGTCATAGAATCAAATTCAGCCGATCAATGTAAATTCTATTCATTTGTATGCCTCACTTGATGGCCTCAGAATAATTATAGCTTTGGCAGAAGGGTCTAGTATTATAGGCTAGGTCTACTTCCTTCTCAGTACCACTTGAATGAACCCAACATGTGATTCTCTAACGGATATTATCCAGTGTGTCTCAATTAGTCGCCTCCTATGAAATACAGTCGGCCCATTATTTTTATTGAGCAAAGTCGAACTGCGCTGTAGTGTAAGTGGAGCAAATGCATATTCTGCGCGGGTAGCATAATGCCATAAAGCATCCATTTCCTACCCAGCTCAGTAGCCGACTCGATACTGGAAAGGAGAGAAAATTAAAGAGCAGCAAAAAGAAACCTCACATACAATTTTATAAAGTATCTCGGTCAGTCCATCTTTCTCGAACAGGTTGCTATAGCAACTTCCGTAATGAACCTATTGGCCTTTCTTTGCTCTTTTCCACGAGTGTTTGAAAAGCATTCTTTTCGATCGAGGTTAGGTGCTGTCAGGTCTGGTAAGTGTTCTAAAAGCTGGGCTACATGAATAAACGATCAAGATTAGGCCTACAACTATGAAAATAATAATTATGCTATGTCGGCTCTGTCTGTCTCTATCTGTTCGTTCTGTGCCATAGATGTAATTAAGAAGACTTTGAGAGATGGGCAGTAACCAGCCGTCGTTTGCAGAGGGTCATAAAAAACAGAAGCTTAGAAAAAAGTTGCTAATCATTGTTATGAAAGGGCGCTATGAAAGTTGTTTGAACGTAACCCAGTGGTCGAATGCTTTAAATTCCATTATTCACGAGCACCGACACAGCCTGAAGATAGGTTACCACTTGCGCAATACAGCAAATTCCTTGAAGGCGATTAATATGAGGCTTTAATAGAAACATGTTCACTTACCAGCAAGAAGGCTTAAAAACAGCAATCGAAGCATTTGTGTCAACGTCGGATTGGACCCTTTTAGATAAAACTTGACTATTTACAACCGAAAATGACTGGCAATATTGGGGAATTCCACAGTTTGAAAGTAAGAAACGTCAGCTAGATAAGCATCTGGATGTTGATTAAAACACTTTAGTCAGCTCAGTCGTCGACTGAACGTTTATGATGCAATTTACACTAGGCCTACCGGTATGTATATATTTGACTTTCCCACTACTAGGGTAACGGGTGCACTCTTTGGCCCCTAAACTGCCTACGCAGACACCACTATATACAATTGACAGCTACTTGATTTGACTGGACTAAGTTGCATGTATATAATTATTATATATTATATTCTGTTAATTATCTGACACATGATGTATTGCAGGCCTATACCCGCATGACTTTCGCACTTGCTTAAACCGGAACTCTGCCAGATGCCGCTTTCGAACGGTGCCAGTCCTAAGTATTGGGAAAGAGGAGGGAGTCGTTAATCACCGGTGTCGTTAAACAGGAAATACAGGAAATACATTGACGTCTCTTTCGAATTATAGTTCTAGTTGGCGGCATGAATAACGGAAGAGGGCATAGTAAAATAATCTTTGTATGTAGGCCTACATGTCTTCTTCTTCTTTAGGTTCTCTGCCCTTCGGCAGGTTCCAACCTCCAATGACGCCACTCCTCTCTGTGCTGTGCCTTTTCCTTCAGTTTGCTGTATCCGTTGACCATCATCCACCCGAGCATCATTTGCCGCGGTCTTCCTCTCCCTCTCTTTCCTTCCATTACATGTACATGTAGCCTACGTAAATGCGTTTGTAAGAAACCACATGGCGTATCTAAGAAGCCTACGAATGCGCAGTTGATTGATATCCGCATCCGCTGCCCGTTCTGTTCTCTCTTCATAAGCTGAACATCAAGCTAAACAATAATCACTTCGTCCAGCCTACGTTTCTCAATTTATTCGCCAGAGCATTTGCATAAAATCAAATGCCTTGCAAGAGACTTAAAATAACACTGAAGAAAATTACCACAGCATTAGGACCTATCGAATGTCTTTCTAAATTTCTCATGATCGATAGCCTAACCTCCAATAATTGCAGGCCTACGAAAAAGCTATCTTTAAATCAATCAACATACATTTTATTCCACAAGTTCAGCTGGCACACATAATAGCTAGATACTTGCACACGTATTTTATGATTTGTGAAAATATTCCAATATAAAGCATCATTCAAATGTGTGCAGGAAGTCGAAAGCCATTTCCACGTGTTGATTGTTTATGGACCTATGTGCACGGGACACAAACTAAGTCTTATTATAACCAGAGTTATCACAGTGAGTTAAACAAAAAGCTTGATTATCTATCTTAACCAACTATCACTTTATCGATATAGCTCATAGGCCTACTCTAGGAATTCTAATCGTATAGTCTAGATATTTATACACATGTTTTGTCCTCAACAATTTCTTTTATTGATAAGCTCTGCCTTACTTTACATCGTATATAGGCCATCTTAGCTACTTTCCAAATGTTGACTTACATGTAACACTAGAGAACAATTAAACAATTTGCAGTTATTCATCCGATTTATCCAGATATAAATACAGCGTTGTCCACAAAATCTTTAAAAAAAACTCAAGTAGCCTACTTATGCTATGTTGGAGTGACAGCTGCAAATCATTGTTAAGTTTACGGCGTGAACCCCATTGTAGCCTATACGTGCAGGAAAATTATCAGTAAGGGGCTACTAGATGAACCCGAGGCAGGTCGACAAAGGTCAAGTAGATAAGTTAGAGCAAGTAGACAATTCGGAGTAGGCATACGAAAATCCAGATTGGCACTGCCATAATAGAAAAAGCAATCCCAAATTCAACGCGCTGACGGGCAGGGAGCACGCGCAGGATCTCCAATAAGTTATATGACGCGCAAAAGAATTCAGGTATTTCGACAATTAAGACCGCTGCAGAGCGAAGGATGCGGCCACGGCAGTCAAGACGTGAAGAGCGTAAGCCAGTGTAAAAGGACAGGCAGCAACAAAAACTCAAAGTCGGTGGGAACGCAAGAAAACGACTTTCCATATGTTCTCGAAATTCGAAGCTTCCGTTCACACAGCTCACCATGTATGGAACCCAGAAAACACATGAACTCCAATAAGACTGTTATTTGGCGTCCCCACTGCTCGCCCAAACCACTTTAACCACCGGGCAGAATATATAGGCAATTTGCTACGAAAGAATTGATAAGATTGGTTGCAGCGTCAGCAGATAGAGGGTCAACGATAGTGCGAAAGCTCAGACGCAGCTGGTAGAAGCAGTCGCGACTGAGGCGGGGGAAATGAGGTGCAAAGGTTAGTTCCTGTTCTCAACTGATGTAAGCTTACTGGTCACGAACTGAGGTGAAGATGTATAGCTAGGGAACTCAGCAGAGAAGGTAATAATATTAAGTTTTGCCAGGTGCCGATGGGAGACTTAAAACGACTTTTTCAGTTTTGACCTTGGATGCTTTTTTGGCCAGCCTCCAGTTTCAGCTCCAGGTTTTACTTCTATCGCTTCCAGATTAATAGCATCTGTGGGCGCACTTCTTTACCCGTTGATGTAAACTTAATTGGCTTACCGGGTTCAGAATAAGTGATATTGGGATCGCCCAATTGGATTGCTTTAGCAAGAGATTAAGCATTGTGTTGATCAACAGCTGCAATGTTATAGTAATGATTAGGGACTTGTGAAGTAGCTGTAGACTTTGTATCTGGCTTGAAGGGTTCTGCATACTCTGACATCGGTGGCACAAACGGATCTGAATAAATGGGGCTGAGAGAGATGGCTGCTTTGTCGGCACTTCCTGGCTTCTGTTGGTCTTTTACTGGAAGGCTTAGATCTGCGTAGACGACGCTTTTGCCCATATCAATCGTTTCGCTGGTGGATTGTACGCTGGCATAGATGGTGTTGTTGGGAGGCGTTGATGGCTGAGTCATTTCTACATCTGCATAAATGGGGCAAGCAGTTGGAGCAGTATCTTCTGGCGGTCTGTTGCCTGGAACCACGGTTGCATATTGGGAAGTCACCGCCTCACATTGTTTTGCATTCCCCATGGATGATGCCTCATTTCGTTTATTGCTAAATAAAATCATAAAATATTCAGTTTTATTTATCATCAAAGGTTGTGAGAAAAGAAATGGATTATTTCTAGCACTCAGGAATTGAAGCTAGTTTTAGCCACAATAATGGATCGCACACTACAAATTTCTCTAAAGTTCTGCTTTAAAACGATGTGAGGGTCATCAGCCTATTCATTATTATTATTATTATTATTATTATTATTATTATTATTATTATTATCATCATCATCATCATCATCATCATTATTAGTGAATCGCCGAAAAGTTCTTTTCCGCTGATTTTAAAAGAAAATAGGACATTCCTCAAATTCTCTTGTCTCTTGTCTCTTCACAGCTTTCACAAGAAATGGGTGTTTTGGTCAATCTAATTATTTTTCATAATTCTGTTTCCATTTGAACATTGAGCTCAATTTATGTTCAAAACACTTGAAGCTAGGAAATTTGAGCTGCTGCGTGAGTCAGAAATTGGTCGCAAGCTGCATTTTGTAGTGTCACAACTTCACAAGTTGCTGAATTCAATGGTGCACAAGTGTTTTTTCTATTCGAAAACCTTTAAAATCTAATAGCAATAATATTGCTATTAGATTTTAAAGGTTTTCGCATATTATGCACATTTACATGAATTCCTATCATATTAGTCACTTACTTTTTGCGCTTTCTGATGACCAAGACAAAGGCAACGATAATTGAAATGAAAACCACGACACAGAGAAGAATAAGGAGAGTTTTCTTTGTGGTCGCCGAGTTGAAGTCTTCTACAACATCAGCGAAAACATACCGTCAGTAGGTCTAGATGTTGCAAAAATGAGAGTTACCCCTATCTTAAAATACCAATAGCCTACCCAAAATCTGACTGCCCGGCACAGAGGGCGCAGCTTTGTGTTGAGCAAATGCAACGAAGCACAACGCATAAAAACGCAATATAAATCTGACTTCCAAACAAATAGTTTTTGTAGTAATTAAATATGTCGTTTTAAATCGGAAAGCGCGACCTTTTTATGCAGTAGGAAATGCATGTGTCAGCAGACCTGTCATAGCATAAATAATTCTCATATTATTTATAATAGAACTTACCTGTTGATGTTGTTGCTGTTGATGATGATGTGAATGCATTAGTTTGATCTTCCGCAAAATTAGTCCACAAATTTTGAATCAGAGACGACGTTGAAACAGTCGTTATATCAGATTCTGGAACAATATTGTTCACGATGGTTGCGATATAGGTAGTCACGTCAGGAGCCACCTCATTAAATGGAGTTGTAGTCGGAGTGATGGCTGTGGTCGGAGTAGTAGATGTCGAAGGAAGCGTCTTCCCTGTAAAAACTGTTGTGACATCGTCAGATGTTTTTTCTTCTGAAAAGGAGCAAGAAATTGGTGCTATCATCCATGGAGTAAGTTACTTGATACGATGATCCACCTCTGATCCTCTGGTAACCGGACGACCCCTTCAGACTACTCCTTTGGACAGCCTAGACACAGCGCTCGTGAATAAGTTGGTGCCCTGCACTTGACTTTCGAATGACGCTTTAGAAATTTGGAGGTTACGATTACGATGGTGCCTAATTTCTATCTCATTTTTCAGTGAGCTAATAAAACAGTGAGAATATAATTATGGCCTTGGGAACTTTGACATTACAGCATTCTTGTCTTGGCACAGTGTCAGTGGACACTGTCTACCAGAGTGTCTAGAGTCTCTAGACCATTACCATGCAGAAGAGGGTACAAGTACACATTATACATTGTTCTGTTCAGTGGACCTTAGTTAATAAGGAACATAAGAAGAAATGTAATATGGGGCATTCTCTAGCAATAATCTACCCGGCATATGAGATATTGATGCGGAGATACTAGTAGGCTACTAACAACCGATAGCTTGCGTGCTGCGTATGATGTTTGAATGAATAGACCGTAATTCATTTTGACTTAGAAATCTACTAACATTTGCACCAACAAAACAAACAATATTATATGGAGCAATCACCTAATGATAATTTTGAAACTGTGGCTCCACAGAATATTTTGCTGTATTTGCAAGAAATGCAGCTGTGCGAATTATTTTGCAACTTTGTTGCACAGTTGTATTTCTTTCAAATACAGAAAAAATATTCTGTGGAGCCACAGTTTCAAAATTATCATTAAGTGATTGCTCCATATAATATTGTTTGTTTTGTTGGTGCAATATCAACACATGACGCCAGTATAATATTATGTTCGACTGTTAGAAGGCAATTGCACCACACACCTTGTGGTGCATCCTCATGTTTGAGCAAAATTTGCTTAAACACGAGGACAGCGGTGGTGTTAGATATCACCTGATCAATGATATTTACTATAAAAAACGAAAAAGGGTCAACACTATAATTATGGTGAAGCTTATACTTGCACATTTACGTTTAAAGCACTTAAACCGAAAGACAAACCTCTTTGACAAACAATGGCATGATTATCGTCGCAATTGCAACTCCACCACTTCCGGTCATTTTCACATTTATTTTCGCTCTTGCATTTTGGGCTAATGCAAACGCATTGATCAGAAGACTCGTCCGGATAACCACCTTCCCAATTAGTATACGTGATCGCAGCACCTAATTACAAAACGAAGAGAAACATCAAGAAACAGTCTTTTAAGACCGCCTAATCTTTTTTATGATGTGAGTTTTACAATGTGAGTTTAATTTGCTGGTAATTAGGATTATGTCGTTTTCTCATCTAGGCGGAACTGAGAATTATGGGAAAAAGAGAAACCAGTTGAAAAGAAAAAGTTGAAAATACTAGCCTACTTCCCCTGACAAAATTCTCAGAATGCGTTCGCGTAGCTTTACCGCCTCACCCCTTGAGCAATGTTATTGTATTCATTGTTCTGCTACAGCCTATAACCCACATGGTTATAAAAATCTGAATATTTCTATAGCGTCTCAGTACTAATGGCCAAGGCATCAGACGATGGTAGTTATAAGCCTAAAGTAAAAGAGCAAACAAGAATTAAGGATCTCATTGCTGTCTGATCAGTCACATTTTCGCATGCAATTTTGAAACGCATATAACCTGAGACCTTCTCAAGTGGCTTATGCGCTACAGATTGCCTTTCTGTCTTGACACACCGATCTCTTGGATATTGAGGTGATTACATCTTGAATTTAGTGCTTAGCATTATCGCAGTAGAAATTAGGCTACTAATTGCATGTGGTATAGTTGTAAGCTCATACTTAAGCGATATTATTTGTGGGAAAGTTTAATAGACTTAATAGTGCAATATGAGGATCAAGCGTTTCGTTAAGCAATCAGTCCGCAAGAGATTGATTCGTCAAAGGTTAGGATGGCGGTTTTTGTCGAAAGTAACAGCTGAATTCTTTGATAATATTATCCTCTGTCCGAAAGTGTCCTTAAAAATTCACTAGTGAAATTGAAGATAGATTACAAAAGGCAGAATCATAAATGGGAATTTATTAGCGTTAAGTGAAAATATTAGAAAATTATAAGCGAACCAGTCATGCAAAATGTTAGCAGGTTCATGAATCAGCTAGATCTGCAGGAAAATGTATGAGATTCATTGGGACTCTAGGTGCATCCGTTAGTTTTAGGGTATGAAATACAGTACAGCACCTGTACTATTCCAGATCCACGTATTTCGGTGAAGTCCAATCCAATATCTTTTGTTTTTACTTTCTTTCAGCTGAGACCAATTCCCTATCATATTGAGATCCGTAATAGAAGCCAAATCTCCTCCTAAACGTAAGCATTCATTTCTGGCATCATACCAAGTGGCATATCCTTCACTTGCGAAATAATAACTCTTGTTATGTCGGTAACCGAAGGTTCGTGTCGAATCTGTAAAGTATTTACGAAAATTAAACTCAAGAACGAAAATATATCTCCAGTTAAATTACTTGCATGCCATAAGTCACACTAAGTTTGATTCATGCATTGGCGGCGGCAAAGTGTGTCTGCAAAGCTCATAGATTATGTATTTATAATAATGGTAGCATTTATATTGCGCTTCTCTCAACTTGTCTCAAGACTATCTACTCGGAAGTGAATCCGATCCAACCTCGGTTAAATAGGGCAGTTTTAATGCCAGAGAAGAAAATGTTGGAGTGATCCCATATTTGGCAGTACTGTGATATAGTGCAATGTTATAGCCCACTGCTATTTAGTCTTGCATGCTCCATATCAGATGGCATGGGGCTTCATTTCTTTAGTCCAAAGAAAACAGAACAGTGTTCATGTTGGATTTCGATTCCGGTAATTTTCTTTTTCTTTTCTTTATTGACTTCAAAACCAACCTAGGTGACTAGGTCTTCATGGTTTTGAATAGGATTGTCTCTGCATAAATATATATCCAATCTGCTGATAAAAGGGTAATGCTACGAAATATAAAGGAAATAGCTAGAAAATCTTGATATTTGCAGGAACTAGCAATGGCAGCGGATAAATGCGTAAGTGTACTTGAGTATTCGCATATGTAGTTGAGCAATTCCGAGTCGTTACCAGCACGGAAAACAAGTTGTTGTCCATTATCCGATTGCACACAAGCTGCATTCTGAAACTTCTTGGCCTTGGTTTTGACATCTAAAATGCATAAATTGCTTTTTAGCAAGACAGTGATGATGGCAATGTATTAATTGAACAGAACTGTTCAAAATTGATGACCTGGCAGCAAACTGCGTTTCGATTTTATGTGTCACATGCATCCTCTTGCGAACATAATATTATGCGACATGTCCTATATAACATTAAGGCCTAAAAGAAATTAGGTAACTAACATTCCGTTCATACCAGCCTCTTGAAATTTTGTATGATTTTATTCTTTAAATCTATGCACTATTGGGGTCCCAGGCAAATCGACTGAGAAATATTTTGTGCAGCTTTAAAAGACAAGCTTAGTCTGACGTGTCATAAGTTGTTTGTAAATGGATGTTTTGCAAGCGTATCAGTTAAAGCCGCAAAATTATGGTTTTAGGCCTATTATTTTATTTCAAATATAACTCGCAACACATACCCGTTGGTATTGATGGGTGACCATTCACCCATGACCAATACACATTTTCAACTTCCGAAAGCTTTCGTGCGTCCATGAAGATTGTCTCATTCGCTAATACATGTCTTCCTATGAAACGTTCGACTTCTCCTTTGTTTTCTAAGCTAACAATGACGATCAAAGAGGAGCCTGGATCATTCGCTTTGCACCAATCACTTGCTTCTATGAAAGACCTTTTCACTGGGCGACCGATGCTGGTAGGAAATGTCGTATAGCAAGTCTTTCCAGAACTTGTATTGTAGCAGTGTGAGACATTCGTATATGATTGTAAATTCTGACATTGTGCAACTTCAAGTGACTGCCACAAACCTACATAGACAAAAATGAGGTCAGCACTTAAGACACATAATTTATAACAAATCATTGTTAATTGATTTCAAGTTTTCAAAAAATCCATGTTGCTTTTAAGATAGCATCTCGTAAATGATCGGTTTTCTTCGCGGGTCAATCAATCGTCATAGAATCAAATTCAGACTACAAATGTACGTTCTCTTCTCATCTGTGCCTCAAATTATGGGCTCAGAAAATTACTTTGAGAGAAATATTCAATAATTATATGCTTCCTTCTGACAGCTAGTTGGATAAATCCCAGATAATATTTCGTAACGGATCTTATCCAGTGCGTTTCAAGACACTTATAAGCAAAGTTTAAAGCAAAGGTGTTGTAAACGCTGGAACTACATAACAGCTACTATTCTGCCGATATAGCAGATGGCAGCCATCTCCTACCTAGCTCAATGCCTCACTCGAAACTTTAAAATAGAGAAAACTAAAGAGCACCGGCGAGGAAAAAAAGCATCCCATACAGGACTGTATAACGGATAGTCCGGGTCCGGGTGCTGTGACAACATTTCGGGCCCTTCTGTCAGCCACCAGTGCACCAGACACATAATTAGGCCTAGACCTATGGGCCTACAATGTTTACTATAATGAGTATTGTCAACCTCCAATTGACCTTCAAAGTTTTCTCCAGTTTTTCCTTGTGTTCAGTAGCGCAGCCTACGCCTAACCTAGTCACTGTACTTCGGTATCTAAAGCTAGTGTATAAGTTTCTAAAGTTCTTAACTTGTTCAATTACAACAAAGCTCTTTTTCTTGTATTTCCTTCTTCGTTCATAACAACGCAAATAACACAACAATGCATCAACGACGACAAACGCTTGAATTCTACGACAGCAACGCAACTATTATTATCTAACTCCACTGTTCTCTAAAACGTCTTCTATTCTCTCTTTTCTACCAACTCCTTCTTCTACAACTTATCTTACTGTCTGGGCGTACACTCTTCCCCTTGCCGCTCTGTCCTTCTATCTGCCTCTCTCCGTCTATCTGTCGTTCTGTCTGTCTGCCTATCTCTCTCTCTCTCTCGCTCTCCGGCGACGGTCGGCCGAGCCGCGCCAACTTTCCCGCCAGTCTGTCACCTGCAGGCCTAACTGTCTAGACGCTGACCTTGAGCTGGTCTATTCGTACGCCTAAACATCAACTGACCACATAGACTATACAAAATTAGCTCACATTACCTCCCTCCTTTCTTTTAAAGAGAGCTAATTATCTATAAAAATTAGCGAACGTATCTTAACTAAACAATGCAAATAGTCCATAACATAATACATCATAAAATATCTTACACTACAATCTAGACAGACAATCAGCTACTACATTCAATTTACCTTTCTTATAGTTCAACAGAATGTCAAAATTTTGCAATGATAAAGACCATCTGACTAATTTAGCAGATTTCGACATTGATTCAGTCAAATAAACTAAAGGATTATGGTCTGTAAACACATTGATTTTAGAACCAATAAGAATTTCTTTCAACTTGTTTAAAGCCCATATGATTGCATAGGCTTCCTTCTCAATCGTTGCCCACCTCCTCTGAGTATCTGTCAGCTTCTGACTGATAAATGAAACAGGACGTTCAATCCCTTCCTCGTCCACCTGAGACAGTACAGCTCCCACAGCAAAATCACTGCTATCACAGTACAAATTAAATGGTTTCCCAACCTCAAACATATATAGAATCACATTTGATAAGACAATCTGTTTAAGGGAATCAAAAGATTTCTGATGTGCATCAGTCCAAACAATGTTATCAGGTACTTTCTTGCTGGTCAAGTCTGTCAATGGTTTAGCAATTTCAGCAAAATTACAAATAAACTGTCTGTAAAACCCAAAAAATCCTAAGACTTGCTTCACTTCCTTCCTGGTTTCAGGTTTCTTCAAATTAATTAAACTGTCAATCCTGTCTGGATTCATCATCTTCTTCCCTGATCCTATGAGGTGACCGATGAACTTCACCTCACTCTTACCAAACACACATTTCTTCAAGTTCAATGTTATATTATGCAGTCTTATTTGTTTCAAAAATAATTCCAAATGTCTTAAATGAATGTCCCAATCATTAGAATGCACTGCAATGTCATCAACATAAGGTTCAGTAAAATCATGAATCGGTTGCAAGATCATATTTATCGCTTTTACAAAAGTCCGTCCAGAGTTAATCATTCCAAACGGAACACGCGTAAATTCATACAGTCCATTATGTGTAACAAACGCAGTCTTCCATTGGTCACTCTTTTTCACAGGACAAGTCCAATATGCACTGCGACAGTCCATAACAGAAATGAACTTGGATTTTCCAACTTTGCTCAAGACATCGTTGACGATTGGCATAGGATATCGGCAATTTTCAGTAAAAGAGTTAATGTATCTGTAGTCACAAGCCAATCTCAAGGATCCATTCTTCTTTTTGACAATGACAAGTGGACTTGCCATTCTGCTTGACGATGGTTGAATGATGTTTTCTTTCAGCATCTCTTGTATTTGTTTTTCCACTTCTGCTCGGTATATTAATGGTATTCGATATGCCACGAATTCTTTTTCTCGAAAGTCTGGTCTCAGCACCACTTCGTGTTCTACTAATGTACATAGTCCAGGTTGGTCTGAAAATCTGTCTGCATATCGATTCAGTACATCAAGTAATTGTTTCTGCTGTTCGCTGGTCAGATGTCCAATTTGTTCGTAATCCAATTGAAGTGACTTCTGTTTTGTCTCTGAATAGTCTTCCTTCAGCGGTATTTCTACCACTGATCCAAATTCGTCATCCTCTTCCACGATCAGACCACAAGACAATGTTCTCGTAATGAACTTCCTCATCTTGTTAGCATGAATAATCCGTCGACCGTTTTCGTTCATGTCCACCAGATACGAATATTTGGATCTTCTTTGCAGGACCGTGCATGGACCATGCCATCGGGAGATCAATTTATTGGTTGACGTTGGATACAGCACGATGACGTTCTCTCCTGGCTCGAATTCTTTATCTTTTGCTCTTTTGTTGTATTGACTGGCGTACTGTTTTTGCTTTTCTTCAGCACAGCTCTCGGCGAATGTCAAGGCTTTTTCCATGTCTGCTCTTAAATTCTTCAGGTACTTTGCCGGTTGCACTCCAATGTTCGGTGGTAGATTTATTTCTTTGGTCCAGCTTTCTTTAAGGATGGTGAGTGGCCCTCTCGGCAACTTTCCATAGACCAGCAAATACGGTGCCACTCCTGTAGTTGCATTAGGCACTTCTCTCAATGCCCAGACTGTAAATGGAATAATTTTATGCCACTGTCTCGGATTTTCCACAACGACATGATGAATCATTTTCTTGAACGTTTGATTCCATCTCTCCACCAATCCTGCCGCTTCTGGATGTCCTGGCGAATCGAATCGAGGACAACACCCCATCAGTTTCAGAAATTCTCTTGTTAGACTGGCTGTAAAATTCGTCCCTCTATCGCTCGTTATTACTGACGGAACTCCCACATCCATGAACAGCTTCATCAAAGCTTCGCATACAGCCTTAGCGGTCAATGACTTCATCAAGAATATTGTCGGCCATCTTGTACATGAGTCCACGATGCACAAACAATACTTATGCCCTGCTGCTGAAGTCGGTTCGATTGGTCCTACGACGTCCATGGTCATTCTTCTGAACGGTACATCCTCTCTTGGTATTGGTGTAATCGGCACTCGATCCATCACCAAACTTCGTGCTTTCAACTGACACTTCTCACAGGACTTGCAGAACTTCACCACATCTCTACGCATTCTTGGCCACACAAAGGACAACTTGATACGTTCCCTTGTCTTCTCTTCTCCCAAGTGTCCGCCAAATACTGATTCATGTGCCAATTCCATCACCTGAATTCTTCTTTCTTTCGGCAACACCAACTGATACACCAACTGGTCCAACATTTGATGCTTCTTATACATCAGCCCATTCACCACACTAAACTCTGATCCTTTGTCTTCAGCTATCTTCCACCACGACCTCAGTGACTCGTCATTTCTCTGCTGCTCTTCAAATTTCTTTGCGTCTGCCAATTGTCTTTCATCACTCGTATTCTCGGCAAACAAATCCCTCATACTCGTGTCTATTTCACCATCACTCTCAGAATCATCATCATTATCACGTTCACATGCAACCATCTCTTCTTCAATTTCATTGTTTCCGGATGTTATTCCTTCTTCTTCTTCTTGAACGCTTTGTTCATCATCGCTTTCTGTGTCCTCATCTAGCAAACTTTCATTTGACTTTTCCTCTTCTCCTTCTTCCACTTCTCTTCTCCGACTCTGTGCTCTTGTAGTCACATTCGCTTGCAATTCTCCTTGTAATACACTCACTGGTGGAACCTCTTTCAGTTCTGCGATTATCTCTGGATGCAGCAAGAACTTTTCTTTGTTATCTTTGCACAAGACTGCCGGAATGCTGGCACACACCAAGGTTAAATATGGCGCGATATTTACTCCCTTGTCTTTCAAATCTCCTCCTTCGTTATGACAACTCATCCGCACTTCGATTTTCACCAACTTAGCTGGAATGGGTTCTCCAGCCACACATTGCAAATGTACTCTGCCAATTTCTTCCACTGTCGCTCCTTTCAACAATTCCTCATTGATTACTGGAATCTCAGTACCAGAGTCAATCAGCGCTCTGACTTGCACGGGATGACAACTGTCATCATTTCCACGTATCTCTACATTGACATGCTGTAGTAAAGACTTCTTCGTACGTTGACACTCATCTTTGCTTTCTGTTTCTCGACCAGTATCTTTAATTGGAGCAGAATTTACTATTTCTCTCTGTATAGCAAATTGAGGCGTGCACTTCATCACTGACTTCACTTCCGTTTCGCGGTTGTCTTGTTCTTCAGACTGATTCGGTGCATTCATTACTTGTATCTGATTTACTCTGAGATTTTCTGCACTTCGAGTAAATCTATTTCTCAGATTTGTCATTCTGGGTGGTACTTTGCAATCCTTTATCAGATGTCGGTCTGACTGACAATTATGGCAACGTTTCTTAACAATCCCTCTCTGTTCAGTGCTCTCCCGCCTGTAATTGTACGCTGTATTGTTTTCTCTTTGGCGTCCCATCACTGGAATTCGACTGTACATTTGTCTGTCACCCGTTGCTTCTCTTCTATCTTGACCAAACTGTCTTCCAGGAGCACCATCATTCCTTGCTTCGTTATTTCTGGCTTGGTTTCCTGTTTCTTTGTTATTACTATTCCACCTGGGTTGCTTCGAACTATTTCCCCATGCTTCATATTTCGGTTTGTCTTGAAACATTAGACCAATTCGATTGTTCACGTGTACGTCTGCGAGTTCTGCAACATTACTAGCTTCAAAGCATTCAGTGCCCTCTTTTGCTAGTACGAACTGTAGTGGACCCGCTGGTAAACATTCTTTCAATTTATCCGCCACCAACAGATCAAATAACTTCTCGTAGCTTTTGCCCACTCGCCTACTTCTGACATAATAGTTCAACAGATTCTTCAATCTTGCTGTAAACATCGTGTATGTTTCTTCTGCCGTTTTCCTCGCATCTCCAAATCGTGATCGATATTCTCTCGCTGTCAATTTGAATTCTTTCAGTAAATGTTCTTTCACTATGTCGTAATCGTCTAGATCATCGAAAGACAATCGGTTCAACACCGTTCTTGCTCTTGGCGTCATTAGTGGCAACAGCAATTTGACCCAAAACTGCTTTTCCACCGTAAAACTGTTGAATGCATTCTCAACTGTCTCAAAATATAATGGCACCTCCATCATATCATATGGCATCTTAGGTAATACGTGTTTCATTGCATCACCTATCCTTTTAATCTTGGACACCATTGTCTCACTTTCTCTGATCCTGTTTCGTTCTGACTCCTCACGGCTTCTTCTGTCGTCTTCATCTCTTTTCTTGAGTCTATTTTGATCTTCTTCCCTACGCAGTTCTTCTTGTTCTATCTTCTGCTGCAACAATTCTAACTGTCTTCTACGTTCCTCTTTTTCAATAGCCATTTCTCGGAGCTGAGCTTCCTTAAGAGCGAGTTTCTTTTGTTCTAAATGTACTTGTTCTTCCCTTTCTCTTTCCGCTTTTTCCAAATTTTCTTTCTCCATTTTCAATTCTTCCTGTCGAATCTCTTCGGCTCTTTGTAATTCTGCCAGACGCATGGCTTCTTTGTCTTCCTCACGAATCTTTTGCTCTTCAATCTGTTGTTTTCGTATTTCTTCATCACTTTTTCTTGCTCTCTCGTATTCTATCATCAATTCCATTCTTCTTCGTTCTGCTTCGTCACGATCTCTTTTCAGTTGTTCTAGCTGAAGCTGGAACTGCTGCTTCTGCATCTCAATCTCTTGTTGTCTCATCCTTTCTGCTTGTTCTGCTCTTGCTTTTTCCTCTAGTCGAAGCTTTTCTGTTCGTTCAATCTCTTCTTGTCTCCGTTCTTTCTCCTCCTGTCTCCGTTTCTCCTCTTTCTCTTTCTCTTCTTGTTTTTGTTCTTTCTCCTCCTGTCTCCGTTTCTCCTCTTTCTCTTTCTCTTCTTGTTTTTGTTCTTTCTCCTCTTGTCTCCGTTCTTTTTCTTCTTGTCTGCGTTGCTCCTCTTTCGCTTTCTCTTCTTGTCTGCGTTGCTCCTCTTTCGCTTTCTCTTCTTGTCTGCGTTGCTCCTCTTTCTCTTTCTCTTCTTGCCTGCGTTGCTCCTCCCTCATCATCATAAATTGCATCAACGCCTCCATAGACATCGGTGCCGGTGGTTTTTCAATGGGTTTCTCCTCAACACCACCCACAGCACCTTTCTCTTCAGCTTCCTTTTTAAGCCAAACCTCTGCTAATGCTCCCATCAAATTTTCTCTAGACATCTCTTCGACTTCTTCTACGTCTAGACCCTCTTCAATTAATAACTTTATTAATCGGTCAGAAGACATCTTCTTTATACTGGCTTGCTTTTGTTCTGTAAGTTTCTCCATCTTTCTTCTTTACTTCAGTGATTACCGTGAAGAAATCAAGGGAGTGGCTATGAATATCTGTGATTGGCTGACTTTAATTCTTATGGCTCCTTGGGTAAACAAGCAAGTTTTGTATACCTCTCTCTGGCGTTGCGTTGTCGTAATGTCGTTCGTATGCCCGTTGTATCTTCTCACCAGTTGTTCGGATGCTCGGATTGCTTCTCCGGTGTGGTCGGCTCCTCAGATTGATTCGATATTCACCGTCCGTAACTTGGCGTCGAAAACGCTTCGTAAGCAAAATCCACCGTAAATATTCCTCCAATTGAAAATATTCCTCCAACTGAAAATATTCCTCCAATTGAAAATATTCCTCCAATTGAAAATATTCCTCCGACTGAAAATATTCCTCCAATTGAAAATATTCCTCCAAATGAAAATATTCCTCCAATTGAAAATATTCCTCCGACTGAAAATATTCCTCCAAATGAAAATATTCCTCCAAATGAGTTCGCTATCCCAACGTCCTTTGCTTGAATTCAGTATCCCACCGCTGCCACCAAAATGTCAACCTCCAATTGACCTTCAAAGTTTTCTCCAGTTTTTCCTTGTGTTCAGTAGCGCAGCCTACGCCTAACCTAGTCACTGTACTTCGGTATCTAAAGCTAGTGTATAAGTTTCTAAAGTTCTTAACTTGTTCAATTACAACAAAGCTCTTTTTCTTGTATTTTCTTCTTCGTTCATAACAACGCAAATAACACAACAATGCATCAACGACGACAAACGCTTGAATTCTACGACAGCAACGCAACTATTATTATCTAACTCCACTGTTCTCTAAAACGTCTTCTATTCTCTCTTTTCTACCAACTCCTTCTTCTACAACTTATCTTACTGTCTGGGCGTACACTCTTCCCCTTGCCGCTCTGTCCTTCTATCTGCCTCTCTCCGTCTATCTGTCGTTCTGTCTGTCTGCCTATCTCTCTCTCTCTCTCGCTCTCCGGCGACGGTCGGCCGAGCCGCGCCAACTTTCCCGCCAGTCTGTCACCTGCAGGCCTAACTGTCTAGACGCTGACCTTGAGCTGGTCTATTCGTACGCCTAAACATCAACTGACCACATAGACTATACAAAATTAGCTCACAAGTATGAACTATAACCTACTTAAGAATGGTTTTTTATGGCGCTCTTTTTACTATGAAAATTTTTCAGACACTAGAGCAGCCTACAGTGACAGCAGGAATGAACGACGGGTAGGCCTAATATTTAAATAATTGATCATGCAAAGCATTTTTAAAATTATATAATACTTCGCTAAGTTTAATTCGATTGAATTTTTCCATGTTTAAGTGGTTTAAGTTTAACAATCCTCGCGGTCATCATGAGTAAGGTCTTAGAAAGTTAGAATTCGCGTTAAGCTTACAACGAAGCCTTGCGAACTTTCATATACATGTAGGCCTCCGAGCATAGGCTACGTTGATTAAACAAACCACTGTTGAAAGTCACCCTTCCAAAGATAAAATATTTTATTAATAATAAGTTCATGCGATTTCAACCAATTCATAAACAGTTCGAGTGTTGGAGAACTTCATGCGGCCCCTCGAAGTTGTAGACCTGGGTACTGCAACGCCCTTAGCACCTCCCTCAATGTGTGCCTGATCACATAATTATGATTAGACTATTATTTTCAAGCGGGTCTCAGCCGGTTCATCCTTCCGGAATAGTTTGGCTAGCAAAATCCGACATTACTAGTGAACCTCGTGGTTTTTCTTTGCCAATAATTTTCAAAAAAGACAACCACATCGCTAGCGTCGTATACGTATGTCTGCTTCCCGGTGGCAGCGTTATGAAAGGGCGTTGTGCAAGTTATTTGACCGTTACAACTAGTGATCGAAATCTTTGAAATCCTACAGTGACACTAGAAAGCGAAACGCAGGGCATCAGGTTATTCACGAGCGCTTTCGCAGCTTTCAGATAGGTACGTTACTTGCACAATTATGTAGCGTGTTCCCTATAGTTGCCAAATATGAGATTTTGAGAGAAATATGTTCACTCACCAGTAAGAAGGCTTACAAACAGCAATCGAAACATTTGTGTCAACTTCGGATTTTACCCCTTTAGATGAAACTTGACTATAATTATACAGGACAACCGCGGATACTTGACATTATTGGAGAGTTCATACGTTGCTTTAGATCCATCGGTCGTTGCTTGAAAGTTAGCCTACTCGGTCAGTCGTTATACATGTAGCCTATATTCATTTGGATGTTACAAAACATGATTTAAGTAGTTGTGCTAATTCGTCCACTGGACGTTTAAAATGCAATTTACAGCATCTATAGATCTATTTGCATATCCGCATTAGGGTGGTGGTCGCGTCATAACTGCCTAGGCCTATGCAACCTGATAAACTCGGCAATAATTGCTTAGACGTGTGACTAGACTATAGTGTAGACGTACTGTCATAATTAACTGTTACGGGATGTACAGGGGCTGATCCAGGGGGCCAATCCGGCCATGTCCCCCTCGTTTAAAAAGTGCATAGGACGTGGCCCTCCCATGCATTTGGTTTCAACAAGCATTAAAAACTCAATGCAGCGGGAGAGAAAAGTAGGATACGACGACTAGAGAGGCCATAGTATATTGCTTGCAGAGATTACGTCGACCAGATGACTGACAACTAAAAAAGGTCATCAGTTATTTTGGCAGTGAAAACTTTTATATTTTCCAGACATTTCGACGAAACGACAAAAAAAGTCAGCAGATTTTTCTGGCAAAGATCACCGAAAATTTTGCGTCCCCCCCCCTTCGAAAATTTCTGTATCCGCCCCTGGGGATGTATACATTGTATAAGCTTACCCGCATGCCTTCAGCAACAATTAGGGCCTATAAGGAAGCAGAGGATAATAACATGTAGCCTTTTGACCTTCGCACATGCTTAAACCGGAACTAAGCCACAACCGATTTCCGATGGTGCCACTCCCCATAATTGAGAATAGAGGAGGGAGCCGTCAATCACCTTCCTTTTAAAAGCAGTGTCGATAACAAATCTATGCACTCATCTAAAGCATGCATGAACCACCGAAATAATTTATTTCTAGTGACACTAACCCACAGTTCGTTCTACGTACAGTGCTGCAAGGCATTAGCACGCAGCCTAGATAGTTTCTGTTTCAGATCGTTAGCGTCGAGTTTGAATAGGGCCTACATAGCTGAAAATATAGTGTGATCCTGAATCAGCTACAGTTGTACGTATTGAAACTCGACGCTAACGATTTGAAGCAGAAACTATTTAGGCTACGTGCTAAGGCCTTGCTCCTTTAACAAGATTTATTCAGCACTGTGCTTAGAACGAACTGTGGTGCAGTATCCAATTGCCGCATATTGCAACTTTGTTTTGCTGCAGCACTGAAAGCACATGACGTGTCTATGAAGCTCACCATAGGCTTGTAAGCTTAGCCTATCTCTTTTAGTGCACGACTACACAGTTGAATATCATCCCCATTAGCTGCTTCTTCTCTTTGCTCTTCACCATGATGAAAATCAAGCCCAAGGATAATAAATTTGCGCAACCTTCGTTTCTCAATTTAGTTGTCAGGATATTTCCACAGGCAATGGCAGGCTATATTATTATAGTCTTTTCAAAGACCTACAATATCGCTGAAAAAATTGCCAATGTACGTGTATTTGTACCCATGGAATATGCATGCCTTTGTAAGTTTCTCGTGTTATATTATTCTCGTTATTGCAGCTCCAATGTAAAAGCTATTTTTATCAATCAATATACGATTAGTTTCTCAAATTCATTTTTTTTTACCAACTATACGGTATTGTAGTAAAAAGTATCACCGATATTATAGGCCTACTGTAAAATCATAGTAAATGGCCGACCTAGAATTAGTTATTGCAATGATTAGGCCTATATCGCAATAACTATTACTGTATAAAAAAAGTGCATGTCTTTGAACAAGACATGTAGACTATAATAGCGCTTATTCTTGTAAGTGAATGTAAAGCTGTGTAGGCCTATTTATGTGCCTAAATCTTGTGTCATATGACTAGCATAATACATCATGTAAATACATAAAACATACATGCATGCATAATTATATACAATATGATACATAATTATTATATGTATGCGCGTGCTTATGTAATATGACTTTTCTTTTCAGGATGTCATGAAGCACGTAGGGCTGTAATTTATTGACCGTAGCTGCTACCGCTGCTGAGCTGACATCAATGTATTATCTCCTGCATTTTATTATAGGCTACTGAATAGCGGATGTGACAATTATTGCATCATCATTTGCTCAGGGCAAACTGAGGATCATATCAATTAAGAAACTAACAAGGAAGCAGTTATAAAAAAAATTAAGAATTTATGACTAATTCTTTTAAAGTAGCATTTATTCGAATCTTATAGAATATAATTAGAATAGGATGACCATTTTACGAGAACAAAATCATTAGTTAGAAATAGAATTAGCAATAAACTATTATGTTATCAGGATCGGATCCTCACGGCAGGATACAATGTGAAACAGAAATGTATTTTGATGAGACACGGTGACTGAGTGGTTAGGACAGTAGGCCTGTAACACGGAGACTACGGGCTCGATCCTCGTCCTATGGGCGGGTTATTGTGTACGTACGGACCATGAGAAAGACCTTCACAGAAATTGCTCTTAAATATTGGCCTAACTATTGCAGTAGCGCCGTCGATCTTGATTACTTCTGAGCTTTGTAAGAATGGCGATATCAAATTACAGTTGTATTGTAGTTTACTGTATCGTATTGTGCTGAACTCTATTGTATTGCATTGTGTAACAAGAATGGCGTTCAATCAGTTGGACAAATACTTCAAATCATGACGAAACTCATAATTTTTTCAATGTTCTTCATTCAAATTTCTTCTAACTACAGTGGAAAAGTTTTTTATTTATAAAATTCAAGTGATATTGTATTTTACTGTATTTGTATTGTATTGAACTCTATTGTATTGGACTGTATTACAAGAATGGCGTTAAATCAGTTAGACAAATACTTCAAATCATGAAGTAACTCATTAGGCCTATAGTCTATTTTAATGTTCTTCATCCAAATTTCTTCAAACTACTCTGGATATGTTTTTATTTGTAAAAGTCAAGTTGGACTCTGAAACTATCTTGCGTTCAATTCCGGGTCAAGTCATGGCCACGGTGATGATAAATCGTGCTTGCGATCTGCACAGAACGGAAATATCATGGTCTGGTGATTAGCCATTTTCATTTTCCTTTAGCTCAGCTATAACCATGGGCGCCAGTAGAAATGTTTGCCGGAGACGATGCTCGTGGTTAAATTTTTGTAGCGGGAGCTTGCGAAATGCAAAAACGAAAATTATGAACATGGGTATTTTTTCATAGAAGTCTCTGTGTGTAAATTGCTTCGCTCCAATTTGTGTAGCCTATCGTTGGCTAATTTGGCTTCATTAGTGGTTTAGTGCTATTGAATTTGTTGAAACCAGAAAGTAGTAGTTAGAAAAATAGGTGTCAATTTTCAAGAGGGCAGTAATTGCCCCTCTCACCCCTATGTGCGGGCGCCCATGGCAATAGTGATGAGTAAGCTGAGAGCAGACTGTCGGTGGGTAGAGGAGACGACGAGGAAGAGGACTGGTCATACGACGTTATATGCCGAGACCAAGCAGGCGAACTCGCTAACATTTCATACCCATGCCTGCCTCAGGGCTTAAGAGACTGCTCTTCTGACTCTTCCTCGTTGAGTGCGGGGATAGGCGCGCACCAAGCGAACGTCGGCGCAACTAACACTCGACCATGCAGCACACAATCATGTTCGAACAGACATTATTTTAATTAGCTGTAGGAAAATGAACCTTTGATTGCGAAATGGTAAATGAGGTCGCGTGATGGATTCTGGTGTAGCCGAAAGGGCTTCTCGTTTTACCTTGGTAAAACAACGTTCTTCTCTCTGCCATGTTGTTATTATCATTATTGTTATTATTATTATTATTATTTATTATTATTATTATTATTATTATTATTATTATTATTATTATTGTTGTTGTTGCTGCTGTTGTTGTTGTTCTTCTTCTTTTTATTATTATTATTATTATTATTATTATTATTATTATTATTATTATTACTATTATTATTATTATTAATATTATTATTATTATTATTATTATTATTATTATTATTATTATTATTGTTATTAAACTGTCATTTATAACGCGCCTAAACAAAAAGAATCGCACGAAAGCGCGTAACAGGAAAATTCATCTGTTAAAAATCGATTTAATCTCAAACCTTTATTGAAATCTAACGTTTTAGCAAATTGGAAAGTTGGTTAGCATGCCACACTATGATCGTAACCTTAGTTTTAGTTTTCTGCGATGCATTTGATCTATCTTACAGCAAAGTGTAACTGTAACATGATAAAAATCATTGTGGCTCGCGCACAAGTAACCTAAAGTTCTGTAAAACACCAGCACTCACGGTAAGTGGAGTTTCTATAGCCCATGGTGTATATATCGTGCTGTCAGTTTTTGACTCAAACTGATATCAGTATCTGGCTAAAATATCTAAAGTTGGATTAAAGTACTACAAGCAAAGTTTGAGTTATTTTGATATTAGCCTGTATGTAACTAACAATACGTTTTGCATGGATCAACTTCTAACAGGTGGATTTTATCATCGTATCTATTGCAATTTTGTTCCTTTACCCATGGATAGGACAGAATCCTTTGTGCTTCTGCCAAAATGCATCATGCGCATTGCGCCATATCCGCACTGCGAAAGCAACTTTTCATTCAGTATGTCATCTTCCTGTATCATAGATTACCCTATGTTAAAAATGTGACTACACCGGTTTTCTTGTCACAGTACGCACAACGCTGACACCTACCGAATTCATTGTTAACAGAAAATTATTTGCCGTCCCCTTAGCTAACCTGGGACACTGGGCAGTCGATGAATAAATAAATAAATAAACAAATAAATAAATCAGTCAGTCAATCAGTGTTTTATTGAAAACATTTCAAGGCAAGGCACTTTTAATTAAAGGACGGACGTAAAGACAATCATGTAGCCTAAATGATAACAAAAAAGGGACGCTTTAGGGTTTGTTACAAAAATGATAAGGGTGTACAATTGTACATCGATAATTTATGTTACGTTGCTTCGTGGCATGTACTTGTAAGCTGATCAGCAGGAGATTGTATGAAATAATCGTCTTATTCTCGATGTATACATTCCGTACCGAAACAACTAGACTCATTGCATGGTACGCCATTCACAAGCAACGAACCGGGGCTCATGGCTCGGCATCTGAAAGTCTCATCGTGGAATCATAGGAACACCAAACACTAGTCTCTATAATAGTCTCTCGACTGGTGATAGGCTGCCTCGGGCGTGAAAATCTTTGGCAGTATTGTTGATACATACATGTAAGCCAAGGTGTTTATAATGTACGTAATAGCTAAAATTTGGTTTAGAAACAAAACACCTGAACTGGTTTTGTCTAGACAATAATTACAATGGATTGGATTTGGGTAGATGAGTGTGATTACCGTACAATGGACTGGATTTGGGTAGATAATTAAAATTATAATTAACAGGATTTGGATAGATGATTTTGATTACAATTAACTGGATTTTGGCAGACAATTGTAACCAATAAACTTGACATGTAGGCTATATATTTATGCTGACGTACGGTAAGCTTACTTTGACAGTGTTTAATTAATTAATTAATTAATTAAGTTATTTATTTATTTTATTTATTTATTCATTCATTCATTCTTTTTTTAGTTCGAAAGTTCACTAATAATTCGTTCGCTGGTTCATTCGTTCATTCGTTCGTTACTTCCAATACAGACATCACTACAACATTATGATAGACATGTCTAGGAATCTGCAGTAGCCTAGTTTAGAACGTGGTTATGTTCTCTCATAAACACGAGACCAGCCAATCATAACTTTATTATGACTTTAAACGTACGAATCCCGTCACACATGACTAAACTATGACTCAACCAATCCGACTATTATTTTCACCTGGATGGCTGGGAACAACACCTGTCTCTGTTCATATGCAATTATCCTTCAGGCGTATCGGTCAAGTATAGAGTTGATGCAATTATAATTGCAGACATCGGCTACACGCATTTGCGCCGTAGGATATAACATGGATGGCCTGCGATACATGTACAATGTTTATGTAATAAAGAAGTCCAGTGTTCAAAGCATATCATAGGAAAGCACACACTGTAGTGATAGATATCATATTTTGAGATCATAGCATAATATCGTAGACATTTATTAAATTACAGACAGGACCAATTAGGGCACAAACACAGCCATGTAGGCCTGCAATGTCGATAGACTTATAAAAAGTTCTCTGCTATTGCCTATTGGTGTCAAAGGGACAGCCATAAAGGGCTAATAAACACTATCGGTCCAGGGATGTCACCTTCTCAATGTAGGTATTACACAATTATGGCAAAACGACATTTATATATAAAGAGCCAGATCATAATGATGATGGGTTCTCTGCCCGAAGGCAAGTCGGTTAAGTTTTTTTTTCATGCCACCAGAGAACAAGATGAGTGACGTGGTTTCCCTTCCACCCCCCGTTGCGTTCCTCTCAGACAATTACGGGTGAGCAAATTGTCCAGGGTCGCTACTCATTGGCTTGAGGCAGATTCGAACCTGCGACCATCCGACTGCAAGGCATAGAACATATCGCTACACCACCAGGTCTCACTGTGAAGAGCCGTGCAAATGAGAAAGGTAAAGAGAAACTTAGTTACTGTTCAACATATAAGATATCCACTATGGTTCTAGGAAGATATATAAATTTTAATGATGTTACAAAATTGTCGGTGTGAGCATTAATTTGACTGAAAATGTTTTCCCGTAGGCTACATATAGCATATAACTGACTTACAAACTGGATAAATTTGCTTGAGATGAGGGGATGAAGATGCTTATATCCCAAATATTTAAGAAATATTAAATTTTCTTAAAACACCTCCATCATCACTGTAATTATTAACAAATAAACACCTTATAACAGTGATTCCCAACCTGTGTGCCGCGGCACACTAGTGTGCCGCGAGAACTTTGCAAGTGTGCCGCGAGAAAATTCTAATATGTTATTAATTAAAAATGATTCCAAGCAAATAATCCGAAAACATCATCACTGCAACACTAAACTTAAGTCAGTTGGTCTTAATCTCTCACACTATAGCAGGTTAAGACCTCCAGGGAAATCTTGATTGTTTTCCCGCGGTCAATGAATCTCAGTTAAAAAAGAAAATTGCACCTGAAATACTAAACATAGGCTATTTATAGACCTAAAACCAGCAGTACAACAATACTTCTCTTCGCTTGCAATCGACAATTTTGACTGGGTATAATCAGTCCATTGGTAATGGGTGAAACAAGATATCTTACAACCAAGGATGAAGAACAACTCATTGCTTTACGAAATGACAAATTCTATCAGTCAACATTTTCCTAAAAGAGTTTGGATGAGTTTTGACTTTCCATTCAGAAATCATATCCTTCGATCAGTTCAAGAACAGTGAAAATTCTTCTGCCATTTGCATGTTCGTGGTTTTGTGAATTTAAATTTTCAGCCGAACTGAAATCAAGTGTAAAAAGAGGGGAGGACTTCTTAGAATCGACGATGAAATGCGAGTAGGCTATGATTGTCGTCTCTGGAGCCTCATTTAAATTTGATCTGTTGACTGACTACTCTCACTAGAGTAGGCCTATTATTATACATTAATAAGAACATTAAAATTAGAATATTATTGAATAATAGTGACAAATAGATAAAACAAAATAGTAATTATTGTTAAGTGTGCCGCGAAATTTTTTATTCTTTCTTAGGGTGCCGCAAGCCAAAAAAGGTTGGGAATCACTGCCTTATAACATGCTACCATTACACTAGGGAAATTTTAACAAATGAAACAATGGTGAGGAGATCGTAGATGTTTATGCACCCTTGAAGTTTGTCCACAACACTGCTGTTTGGCAGTGGATTATTTTAAAATAATACTTAGCCTACTCATTTTATTACATGAGATTAAATTTTTATGACAGGGCAGAGCGTTTCATAACTTGGAATAGCCTGGTAAAGCACAGCAAGATCGTAGTTTTAAAGACGATGAGGGTGCACACGATCAGTGGCTTGGCCAGGAATTTATGATGAGGTTTGGGGGTTTTATGGCCTGGCCGGATGCCCTTTCTGACACCAACCCAACAGTATTACGGTAAATAAAAAGAGAATAAAGTAACAAAAGGAATAAAGTAAGAAAAGCAATTATTACTACAAGAAATTGTTTTGTTTTTTTCTTATTTAAGTGGAGAAATAACCTTTAAAAAACTTTTTACCTAGGACAATGGGGGGTTTAACCCCCGAAACCCCTCTTGCCTACGCCATTGCATTCGATTTTAAATTAACTTAATTGAGTAATTTGATTCGTTCGTTAATTTATTACTTCGTTCTTTCAAGCACTCGTTTGTTCACGGTGTAGCATTGTTTGACGTATTACAGTCTGGAAATTCATAGACAATATTCTTTTCGTTTTTCAACATCTAGAACTTCTTGAGTCTTTTCCTTCAAGGTCAGATTTGTTTAGCTTCATCTTTGGCATCGGTTGGGTTCACTCACAGACGGTTCTGCGATCTAAAGAGCTGGTCCATTAATCTAAGAGTCTTGCGCTGAGATAGCTGTCAGCCCCGGGTTGCTGAGATGCCTTTATCTTCATCGTGTGTTATGCAATCGCGTGAATTCCTCTCTTATGTTAGGGGATGTTATGATGGGCTGCAAAGCGCCATAGGCCTAGGCCCGACTGTGTTCCGGCATGTGGTCTATGGTGTGTGGTGTGTGTGTGTGTGTGTGTGTGTTGAATATGATGCGCTTATGCTAAACTGTGTTTATGTTATATTGCTCTCGCGTTATGTCTTGTTATGACGTGCCTGGGCGGAGTTTATCAGGGGCTAGGGGTGGGCTAAGCCCCCACAAGAAGACCCAGATTCATTTCCCCCGTGTAAATGGTTTCTTTTCCCGGGCTTAGCCCCCCCCCCCCAAGAAAGCTTTAGCCCTCCAAGAACGGAAACCAAACTCAGTCCATGATGACGTGTAAAGCTTTTTCAATTGTGCTATTTTGTGTGGTATAGCGCTATGTTACGGTTTTTCATATTCTGCTGCATTACTTAGTGTTATGCTATGTCATGGCATGGTGTGCTTTGCATTGTATGGTATTTAAGCATTTATAAGCCGACTCTTGTAGAGTGAAGCATTCAGATTTCAGAAGCGTTCACAGTGCGTAAGGCAAAAGCGGGTTTTGAGAAGAGAGAAGGAAGAAGAGAGACTGACAGACAGAATAATTGTTGGGTGAACAGACAGAGAAAGCGCACTCCAAAGAAAAGGACTGCATGTAATTGAGGCAAATCATCGAAACCCAATCATAAATAAACTTAGCAGTGTATTGTCGTGTCATTTCATGGTGTATTGTTTAATCTCTTGTGCAATGTAGCCTAACTCTTTCTTATGATTATGGAATGTGCCGTAATGTTAAGTCAATTTCGTAGATGGCATGCTGTCATCTTGAATATCATTCACGGCTATAAATACACGTAAGCATCATGCTGTCTTCTTCCTTGTTCAATGCTGGTTCGTATTAACAGGCTATTCATAGCATATTTTTTTTATCATATCAAGCACACACACAACATTATGCAACCCGGAAGGTTACACATACTGGGAAAGTGCGAAGTAACCCGTACTGAGAAATTGCAAAAAATAATGACGTTTGTTTTCATAGATTTCCGATGATTTTCCCAGGAGATATGAATATTAGACACAAGATGTACTTGTTGAATTGCCGGATAAAAACTGACGAGTCAGAGATGATGCTAAATTGAAACCAAAAGTTCATGATTTTTAAATTCGTTAAATGCGTGGATAGTTTGAAGAATTCGCATACTGCTGCATGGGTGGTCATTTCATACTGATATAATTATCATTCAATCACAATTTGCCTGCATACGTGCTGGTAAGTAAGTATTATGTATGCATATCATATATGCATGTGTGTGCGACGTGCGTGTGAATTAGAGTGTGCATGCATGTATGTTTGTATGCATGCATGTAAGTATGATTGTATGTATGTATCCTAAATATGTATATAATGTGTGTGTGCATGTATGTATGTATGCATACATGTAGGCCTATGTTTGCATGTATGCATGTATGTATATTGTATAAGGTATGTGCGTACGTACAATAATTATGTATGTCAGCTTCCTTTCCAAGCCCCGAGCAGAGAAATAATTTTTATCATGCGATGTACATGTCTTCATTAAAATTGTAAATGGCTAAAAAAATCTCTTTAACTTTTTCAAAACAAGTCCCGTGGCAATGCACGTCCGTGTGATAACTTTTAAGTAATTGATGTATAGAATATAAGTGAGCATACTGTTCACTTAGTCATTCATCCAGCTAGTCATCAGGTCAGTCATTCAGTTGGCCATTAAGTAAGTAAGTAAGTCAGTCAGTTAGTCATTATATAAGTCGGTCAGTCAGTTGGTCATTGAGGAAGTAAGCCAGTCATTCAGTTAGTCTTTATATAAATCAGTCAGTTAGACATTAAGTAAGAAGCCAGCCAGTAGTTAGCCATTATATAAGTCGGTCAGTCAGTTGGTCATTGAGGAAGTCAGTCAGTCAGTCAGTTAGCCTTTATATAAACCAGTCAGCTGGACATTAAGCAGGCTAAGTAAGCCAGCCAGTCAGTTATAGCCATTATATAAATCAGTCAGTCAGTTAGTCTGTAAGTAAGTCATTTTATAAGTCAGACAGTCATTCAGTCACTAAGTAAGTAAGCCAGCCAGTAAACTAAGTCAGTCTATCATAGAGTAAGTAAGTCGGTCATTTGGCCTTTAAGTGTATCAGTCATTCAGTCAACCGTTATATAAGTAAGTCAATCAGTTAGCCAGTCAGTCATTCAGACACGCAACCATCCATTAGGTAGATAAATATCTAAGTTATTAATACCTGACTGAATGACATCATTCAGTCAATCGACAAAACAAGTAAATAGTTCCTTTTCAGCATTTAACAAAGAAACCCATTTGCTGCAAGATCTGATAATTATGTCTGTTCAATAGACGGCAAAGCAGTAGATCGTGTGTCTGGACATATTATTGGCGTCCAGTCATTGATTTATATAGCGCACAATGTGGACCGCTGTGAGGAGAGACGGACTCGTCTCAAGGTGACCTCGGTGCAGAAGAATCGATGATGAAGCCAAGGACTTTCTAAAGTCAATTGATCTTGTCTGAGTCCTGCAGCTATGCTCTGACGTCAGTGCTATGAATGACATCATTCAGTCAATCGACAAAACAAGTAAATAGTTCCTTTTCAGCATTTAACAAAGAAACCCATTTGCTGCAAGATCTGATAATTATGTCTGTTCAATAGACGGCAAAGCAGTAGATCGTGTGTCTGGACATATTATTGGCGTCCAGTCATTGATTTATATAGCGCACAATGTGGACCGCTGTGAGGAGAGACGGACTCGTCTCAAGGTGACCTCGGTGCAGAAGAATCGATGATGAAGCCAAGGACTTTCTAAAGTCAATTGATCTTGTCTGAGTCCTGCAGCTATGCTCTGACGTCAGTGCTATAAATAAACAATGATGGATTCAATAAAATCTAATCTAGCCTAATCTAATCTAATATAATCTAATCTTGTCCAATCTTATCTAAGCTTGTCCTAACCTAATCTAATCTAATCTAACCTTGTCTAATCTTGTCCAGTCTTATCTTGTCTAATTCAATTCATCCGATACAACACAAATGATTATAATCTGTATCTGTATATAACTGTATATATTAATCTTCATGTATGTTTAATTTGTCTATGAATATTCATTCGTGTATTCACTGCGAGAATTTATATAGCGCCTGAGTTAGGTTATTACATAAGAATGCCACGAGGTAGCAGGAAAATTATATCTTTTGATGTTGAAATATGTCTATAATGATTGTCTATATCAATATTCACATACATATCCAAGTCCATATTTTAACCGTATCCCGGATACGGTATCCGGATATACATATCCGACGCCAAAACCATAATTTTATCCGTATCAATCCCCTATCCATATCCGAATATTTATATAATTAATATCTGTATCTAAAAGCGATTTAATTAAAGTAATAATTATGATAAATCGCTATTCTAAAAAATTATATCACAAAAAAACTACAATTCAAGTTCAAATCTAAAAATATTGGGTTTATAAGATTTGCGTCCGTTCTGGTTTGTCTCTCACTGTTTCTCCCTGTTTATCTCTTTCTCTTTCTCTCGTTTTCTCTCTGTGTCTATCTCTGTCTATCTCTCTGTATATGTCTGTCTGTCTCTCTCTCTTTCTCTCTTTCTTTCTCTGTCTCTCTCTGTCTCTCTTTCTATCTGTCTCTGTCTCTCTATATGAGTGTGTGTCTCTCTCTGTCTCTCTTTCTATCTGTCTCTGTCTCTCTATATGAGTGTCTGTCTCTCTCTGTCTCTCTTTCTATCTGTCTCTCTGTCTCTCTTTAAGATACACAAAGACAAAGACACACGCAGACAAACAGCTGGTCAGACAAGCAAACATCGATCGACAGACAGACAGAATGAGAGACACTGAGAGAGGAAGATACAAGGAACGGAATAAAGACATTAACGAGATAAAAAAAAGTATCTCAGACAGACAAACAGACAGAAAGAGACACAGACATGAAGACAGACAAACAGTAAATATAGTCGAACCGTCTGATGTTCTAAAAAAGACAACCCATAAAATGGACCGCACAAAGGATCACGTGACCGGCCATTGTTTCTCGATAACTTATATAGCGCCGCACAACGAAAATGACTGCAGACAGCGGCACAGCATCATGGCATCAACCTCTTCATGAACATCCACGAACATGCATAGATACATAAGCGTACAAACAGACACACACAGACATACTCACACGCATGCAATGTATACAGACACACACATATGCAGAAAAACACAGACACTCACACAGACACAACACATCTACACACACACATGCATACACACATATATGAAGAAATGCACACACATATACATAAAGAAATCAACACACATACATGAAGAAATGCATACAGACGCATCCAAACGCACACGTATAAAGAAATACACAGATAACTATGCATAAATACACACACACATCCATGCATACAGAGATACACACATCTATGCAGAAATACTCACATATACATGCGGAGATACTCACACATACATGCGGAGATACACACGCATATACTCACGCAGAGGAACGGGTACGGATGGGCGTCTGCGAACCATCGAGGGAGTGGCAAGGTCTCTGCTTCACAGGCTGCTGCTCGATCTATGGCCCCATCTCCGGGTGTGGGTCCACGTCAGACCTCTTGCGAAGAAAGTTCCGACCGGACCAAGATTGGCGCAGCATAATTGGCCACCATTTTTGTGCCTTTTGATACTTCAGCACTCCGATATCAGGATTTGATAGAAAACAACACCATAGTCAGTAAAAAGGTAATGTTCCTATTTTACAAACGTTTTCAGCTATTATTAATATCATAACACATTTTATTAAGTGAAATAATCTAATAATTGAAGCAACAATCGATGGCGCCGAATAACTGTGAGGGACGGACTTGCTCAGGGTCCTTATATACACAGTAGCCTTCTAAGGGGAGGAAGGAACCGTTTTTTGGCTGGGACCCCAATTGTCCTCACACCCCACCAGCCGAAACCTCGTACAGTACTGGTCGATAAAATATTCGCCAGCTCGTCTCTGCGAAGTCTAGACAGTTCGCCGGACTGACTGGCCACTACCACCTCCACCACCACCACCTCCACCACCACCTCCACCACCACCACCACCACCAGCTGACCATCGATCTCCGTCGTCCACTCAACGCTGACCAGCAGACTGACCGACCGTCTGTCTGAGAGGACGGACTGGTCAGCAGAGTGACCATGCAGCGGTGGTAGTGGTGGTGGTGGTAGTGGTGGTAGTCGTGGTGGTAGTCGTGGCGTCGGCGTGGCTACGGCTATAAATTAAAATGGATAACTGCGCTGGTCTTCTTGTGCCTCTCTATGCTTGACCGATCGAGGATGGAAGGACGGATGACCGCCTGCCTGCCTGCCTGCCTGCACCCGTCGGTCTGCCCGTCAGTCTGAAGAGTGGATCGCTCACAAGGTAAACGACTCGATCGAATGTTTATGGTTAGACCCCCAGACTAACCGTACGACCTCTGTCGATGATGGTTACAGGTGGTATAGTCCTATAGACGAGTGGAACGTGTTGCGGAAAAACGAAAAGCCAGCGGAATGAGGACAAGGACGAAGTGGAAGTGGAGGATGCAGATGGAGGAAGGAGGAGGATGAAGGAGGAGGAAACTGGAGAACAATGAACTGATGAGGTATTCTTGCTGGCACCGCCATCGACCTAGTATCAGGACGGTATATTATATTATCAGAACTGCTGTTCTTGAACTCTTGAAGCCGACGTATTATATGTGCGTGCATAGACAGACAGGAATCGAGATAACTATCCTATGGGAGGACAGACAGAGGCAGACAGAGACAGACAGAGACAGACAGAGTCAGATAGAGGCAGACAGAGAGAGACAGAGGCAGACAGAGGCAGACAGACGGACAAAGAGACGGACTAAATGACATACAGACAGGCAGACAGACGCTTGCGTGCATGTATATACGAATATATGCCTAAAGATATATTATATTGTAAAGACTTATATATAATATTATATATATATATATATGTATTGCAAGTCCATTGAGCTAAGTATAGAAATGTTATCGATCCCAGAGTTTATATATTGTGCACATACCAAGTATATTTTAAAGTTATGTATTGATAATAAGCGTCGGTTAGTATATATAGGTTCTTTATTATAGACATTGACATAATTTATATCAATAGCCTTAAAGATATAATTATATACATGCATTTATAAATATATATATATTTATAATTTTATATACATATGTAATATGTAACTATAATGACCATTATGATATAAAACACCAAATTGAGTGATGTTAGTATACGCGCCGAACAGTCTGCTTATAATATTTGATAGTATTAAAACATTTTTAAAACCGATTAAAGCGCTTTTTGAGTGTGAGCCTTTCAGAGGATCTCTGAATTCCGAAATTCCACAAGAATGAATACGAAAATTAATTTAACCTGCCGAAAAGTTTCGATGAAGATTTTGAACGTTTAATTCAGTTCTTGACCGATGAAATCCACCAACCCAAAGTACACACACACACACACAAACACACACACACACAACAACAACTACTTAATAATTATGTGGGGGTAATCAAAATGGTCACATGCAAGTGTAGGCTACGTGTAGCCTACTTTCTATCAATGCACATACTGCATCAAACATAGTGGCCTATACTTAGGCGAAGAAGATCCTTAGACCTGCTGCAGGCAGCAGAGTACTTTCAAGCTGCAGATAGGCTCTATATAAAAAGGAACGTACATGTACGTACGTACATTCGTACGTACGTACGTGAGCACGCAATGGCAAAACTCTCGGCTATGCATACCTGAATTGAAAGCGTTTTCCCCCTTCAGTAATGGCATACCTTAGCGTGGCCTACGTGCTTCATATTCAGACTCTCCCCGACAAAGTTTAGTAAACGGTTCGAAGAATCTGACCTTGCGAAGTTGCAACGTCTGGTCTGTAATCTGAGATATTATAATTCGATTTTTTCTCTTTGTATTCAGAGTTGATGCTGTCGAATTGCGATGGCAGAATATTGGTCCAGATTTGCTGAGTCATTTTGTTGGAGTAGACCACTGTTGAATATTCAAATATTATAATGATTCGAATTCCTGCTACTAAGGTCACTTGTATATGTAGGCACTTTAATAGTTATGTACAAGAGACAAAATTTAAATGAGGACATTGCAAGACTGTGAACAACATTAAGAGAAGCAATGTAGATTAAAAAGACAGAGGGCATTGGAGGTCGTTTATTCTTAGCTGTCACCGCCAAATTGGTGGCATCAGGAACTGGTAATGATGATGATGATGATGATGAAGATGATGAGATAATGATGAAGACGACGATAAAGATGATGACGATGATGATGATGATGATGACGATGATGATGATTGTAATGATCATGATGACAATATTGAACATTTATCTGATGGTAACCATGGGGGTTGCAGTAATGATTATGAAATCGTGTGAGATCGACCTTATTTATATTATTTATTTCTCAATTTCTATAGCGCCCATTCAAGCTCTCTACTCAAAGGCGCTCCCGACTACAGCGCGGACACTGCATCAGAGTTTCACGCCGAAGCGCCCAAGCAATTGCGAGTGAAGGACTTGCTCAAGGTCCCTACGCAGCGACTTGAGGTGGATTCGAACCTCAAACCTTCCGGCATTCAAGGCAACGACGCCACCACTACCACACCGCGCGCCATTCTTCGTATCTCTTGTCTGCTTCTGAATTTTGTCTTTGTATGTCTATGTCTGTTTCTCCATCTCTTCACATTCTGGACTGTGTTTGTCTCTCTGTCCTTTTGCCTCTGTGTCCGCCATGCATGCACTTTTTCTGTCCGTTTAAAGAATGCACATCTCTCCATCTTTCACACCAACTTTCCGTTCTCTCTTTTGCTTTCTATTTCTCTCTCCATTTTCTATTTCTCTTTCTCTTCTAACTTTCTCTTTCTCCATCTTTGGGCGGTGGTATTTGCAGCTTAACGTCACTGTGTGGTAACAAAGACCATTAGCGACGCCCTCCTCCTTTATCCAGGCTTGGAACTGGCACTGGCAGAGTCCAACCAGTGGCGGAGTTCTCTCCTTTGCTCCTTTTCTTTTCCTTTTTCACTCTCTTTCTCACTCTCTCTGCTGTCTGTCTGTCTCTGTCTCTGTCTGTCTCTTTCTCTCTGTCTTCTCGCTGTCTATCTCTCTCCCTATCTCCTATCCCTCTTTCTCTTCTCTCTTATTTTCAAAATATTTTCTCCTACCATTGTGTCTCCCTTGCTCCAACTCTATACCTTTCCGCACATTCCGCGCTATATCTCCTTCCCTCTGTCTCTCTGTCTCTCTGTCTCTCTCTCCTGTATGTGTGCTGGATATGCAGAAAATTTAAATATTTATCTTCATCAAGGAAGTTGCAACTGCTTAGCCTACATCGCTTACTCATTTCTGCATGCATACTCTGATTTAATAGATACATGTAGGCGAGGCTGTGAATGCAAATGTGTTTGTCATTCTGTGTAGAAAAAAACCTGACCGCCTGATACTTACTAACTACTGCAGCTAACTATGACAAACTGGAGATGCTAAACACTAACTGGACACTAGCTTGAAATTTCAGAAATAGACTGGACTTTCCTAACGACATTTATGAATGTTGACGAAGCTGATTTTGATGAAGTAGATGATTGATTATGGTCATGATGATGGTGTTGGCGATGATGATGATGATGGTGATGATGATGATGATGATGATGATGATGATGATGATAATGATGATGAGGATAATGATGATGATGATAATAGTGATGGAGCTGGTGGTGGTGGTGGTGGTGGTGGTGATGGTGGTGGTGGTGGTGATGGTGGTGGTGATGGTGGTGGTGATGGTGGTGATGATGATGATGATGATGATGATGATGATGATGATGATGATGATGATGATGATGATGATGATGATGATGATGATGGTGGTGATGATGATCAGTGACGGCACCACGATAGGTCGCGGTAGGTCATATGACCTGCCTATTTTACATATGACCTGCTTTATGACCTGTCAATATTGATTTGGATTTTGTAGTATAATTTTTATATTTTATTTCTCAGACCTACTAAATGACTCCCATGACCTTGACGGGACCTGCTGAAATTTTATTGCTCACCATGACCACGATGAACGATGATGATGATTTTAACGAACGATGATGATAATTATGAAGTCAAGTCAAGTTTATTGATCCCATCATCAACGTACAGCGTACAAGAAATTATGATCACATGTATAATAAAGTAACATGCATGGCTTACACAGTGGCGAAAAGAAAAAAATTGCTAGGAAATTAAGTTATGTGAGCCAGCAGATTTATAAAACAAACAGCAATCACAGCAAAGGATTGGGAACAACAGGTCCGCCAAAGGGACAAAGTCCCGCTAAGAGGGGGGCTATTTAACTAGGTAGCATTAAAAAATTAAAGATGACATACTTGACATAGGCTTTCAGAGCGATAGACCTGGGGAACACAAACTTTAGTGACAACAATAACTGTTAAAGAAAGCACAAGAGTAAAATAACAAACTTAACTAATTTAACTAACAATTATGATACATGCTCAAGTGTGTGTGTGCTCTTAAAGTACGCTTAAAGCAGGAGAAATTAGTAGAGGTACGGATGTTGAGAGGTTGTAGGTTGTTCCATGTCGATGTAAATGATTATGATGCTGGTGATCATGGATGAGGGTTGTTGCCTGCATGTTAAGATCCCGACAGAAAAACGCTTTCGGTTTCAAATCGATTTCCCGACAGTCGTCTAGAGTCTAGACAATGCCAGCAAATTAGTCCACTTGAAGACCTGGCCTACAGGTCTAGAACTTTTAGACTAGGCCTAGAACTTTTCGGCTGGGTACAGAGCTAGCAGTGTATGCACGGTATGTAGGCCTACAACAAACGCCAGGTTGGCTACAGCGCATAATAGGCCTACCTCATCATTGAATTACCTATTGCGCAATATGCTATCTCCTCCAGCCTCTAAACTATATAGCTAGTCAATGCTCTCCTCTCTGCATAACGTTGAGTCTACCGCTCGGGTCGGGTCGACTTTTTCTGGCTAGAGATTGGCTGTCTAGACGTTTGCTGTCTAGCGAAAAGCGCTGGCTCGATATAATATGCGTCGTCTCTGTGTTTACAAAACGCCCCGTCGATGCATATACTGGAGAAGGTTGGACTGCTGCAGTACTAATATCCTAATATTCTCCGCTGCGGTATGATAGATAGATACGGTTGCGTTAGCGTGCGTGCGTGTATCCATTGAGAATTTTATTGGTGTTTGTTCCGGACGCTTTTACTGTCGGTTTGTGGCGAAAATGTGATGGTTGTTTGTCGTTTTTAAACGTCGGGAGGAATGGCCTGGTCGAGACGAAAGTGGTGGCGAGAGAGTATGCGCAGCGATTCTGCTGTTATTCGAGTTGTGGAAAGAAGAGCTTGAGTCTGTTTAAGTCTTTGTTTAGTTTCTCCATTGTCTGTACGTGTAATACGGGAAAGGCTTCGAATTACGATGTCGCATTGTAGCAAAATTGTCCTGCTTTTAGGATGTGCTGTAGGATTTTAGTTGGATTCGTTTTGCTGATGGTGAGTTCTTTGGCTAAGTAGCTTTGTAAACTGAAAATGTGAAGTTTTAATCTGAAGTTTTGATTTTTCCTATAGCTAGCCTGTCTTCATAGGTGCAATCACGTCCTAAAAGTTGGGGGACCATTATGAATCACGTCCTAAAAGATGGGGACCATACTAATGAAGTTAGGGGACCACTCAAAAGTTGGGGGGACGCGTCCCGTGGGTCCCATAGGGTTGTTGCGTCTATGCCTGTCGTTTAATTTGTTTCAATTAGGAAATTAGGTGGAAGTAGGTCTATAAATCGTATTTTACCCTAAATATTTGTACAATAAACAAACAAAGAGAACTTTGAAAGAACCCCGAGAGCCTAAAAGAGCCAAAAAAATTTCGGTGCACAGAGATAAAATCTAAAACATTCGAGAACTTTCCAAAAGCGATATGTTTTAATGCATTAGTCTAACCTTACACCTACCTCTCGCCACAACGTGTTGTAGTGCCATGGACTCGACTTCATATTCCCGCTGATTCCTATGTGGATAGTGTCCTATGAAATGGTGCACAGAAGAAAAATGGTCTTATTTGCTGTCTACTTTTTCTTCAGCAAAAACATCTTAGATTTGGTCTCAGGTCATCGTGAAGCGAAGCCTAACAATAAACCAATTTTAAATGTAGGCCTAATGTAACGATAATGTCCGGGCAATTAAGCGAATTTGTGGGACGCGTTGGTGTAGGAGTAGACCTATGCTCGGTGCCTTTGAGCCGGAAGGTTTTGGGTTCGAGTCCACCTCAAGCAGGAGCATAGGGACCATGAGAACGTCCTCCGTTCTCAATTATAGCTCATGCCCTTCGGTGTGAAACTCCGATTCAGTGTCCATTCGGTATTCTGAATCATCTCTGAGTGAATAATTTAAAGTGGCGCCATAGCAAGTGATCATACACACACACTAACAGTTTAACAGTGGCGTAACCAGGAATTTATGATGGGGGTTGGTTTTTTGTCTGGCCGGATGCCCTTTCTGACACCAACCCAACAGTATTGCAGTAAATAAAAAGGGAATAAAAGTTTTAAAAAGGGAATAAAGTAAGAAAAACAATTATTACTACAAGCAATTGTTTTGCTTTTTCTTATTTAAGTGGATAAATAACCTTTAAAAAATTCCTAGGCCAATTGGGGTTTTAACCCCCCCAACCCCCTTGTCTACGCCACTGCGAATAGATGCAAGACAAAGAAAATCGATGTGACTTGGTTGTTGTTAGAAATCTTAGTAGTAGTTGTTTTGGTACTCAATAATGTATGCCTTATCAATTTTTACAGTGTTCGTCAACAGTCGAAGATTTCATGAAGAATTATTGTCGGAGACGCCATCGATTTCAACGATGGTATACGACCTTGATTGAGGACCTTAATAAGCTTATGTAAGTGTGAACCTAACATGGACCACCGGTTTAAACTCGATATCTATAACACAGCAAGGTACTTTTAAACGGTCTTATTAATTGTAGGCAATTCGACTGAGATAACTTACTATCTCTAGGCCTAAGTCTCATAGCTGTGAAAAGCACGCTGTTTCAATTATTCGACTAAAATCGCTATGCAACTAGGCCCTGTATTGTAATTGTAATCGTACATTTATATAGCGCCACTTCAAGAGAACTCCTCAGAGGCACTCCCGACCTGACATCAAACCACAGTCAAAGAGAACGGTTTTCAAACGCTTGCGGAAAAGGGCCAAACAAAGACAAAGAAGTTCATTACGGAGACTAATAGGTAACTTATTCCAGAAAGCTTCTATGTAGCACTGTGGAAGATCGAGCCATAGGGACAACCAGGTCACCATGCGTAGCAGAGCGAATGAATCTACGGCCAGAAATGGATAGCACAGGTACACAGAGTTCCATAAGATAGGTCGGAGCTTGGCCTGCTAGGCAATTACGCATGAACATTAGAATCTTAAACTCAATACGTATTTCCATAGGCAACCAGTGCAGTTCTTCCCGTATAAAACTTGATATATGCCCAAACTTTGGTATGCCGCCAATCAGGCGGGCCGCAGCATTAATGACAGATTGTAACTTTGTTTTAATTTTTTTTAGGAGGTTTAATGTGTTGTCTCGAAGACACGTAGGCCTATACCTTAGACCTTTAATATATTATAATTAGTTTAAAATATAAACTAATTTTAGTTAAAACGATCGACTAGAATTACCACGTCTGCAGCAACGGGGCATTTTAAAGTGGAATGGTAGCTTATTGGTATTTTGCAGTAGGCCTATGACAAAAAGCTTAGACTTGAGCTTGCAGTTGGAGACTGCTTAGTGAACTCCATTACCTTGAGCAAGCTGTTGACTCTACACCAAGGAGTGCAATTTTGTGGCGGCGCAAATCTACTGGAATCGCGGGACCTTGTCAATTGCTGTCTCAGAGGCGGAAGAGCGAGAAAGAGCACCTACCTTATACCAGCTGTAGGTGATGCCTGCTCGGTGGTAGATGACGTAGAGTTTGGTGTCCATAATGTCCATCATGTTTTGGGTACACAAAATTAATGTCCATCAGGGTTCTGGTGCCCAAATGTTCATCAAGGCCCGGATGCCTAAATGTCCATCAAGGTAGGGATACCCGATTGTCCATAAAGGTCCAAATACCCAAATGTTCATCAAGGTCCGGGTATCCAAATCTCCATCAAGGATACTCGCATGTCAATGAAGGTCTGCCGGAGACATAGCATCCGTCAGTTGCCTCCTTGACTTAATCGTTTGCAATGTCTCGTGTGTCCCTTGATTGAAGTATACTTCTTCCACTCACGTTTTCCCTGAGACCTTAACCTGTGTGTGCAAGAAGTATCACAGGCTAGGATCTTAGGAAGGCAGTGCCTGGACCAACATCATACCGGGAGTTATAACCACTCGGATATATCTTCAATTGCCATCATGCGGCCACGCATAGGGGCTTCTCCTGGACAATTAGCAGCTAATTTTCACTGATAGGCATATACTGGTTGATTTTCAACAAATATAGTCTATTCACACTACACCAGCAATTATACCAACGATGCTGATAGTAAAACCAGTAAATTGAGATTTCGAAGACTATGACAAATACATAATGTTCTTTTCCTGCTTTGCGTTTTTCAAGCTCCTGCTAAATAAATAAACCGGGATCATTGTGTTTTGCCTTCCTGCAAAATAAATACGGGCACCCTTCATTGCCGTCGATATAATTACGATAGGTAAAATTATGACGGATATAATTGCACCAGCAATAAGCTTAGTCAGTAGTCACATAGGTTCGCTATATCCACAGGGCTAATCGCAAGAAAATTGATTAGTGTATACGTAACACAGACTTTTATTTATTACTTGCTACGCAGAAAGTGGTGTCTTCGCGCGGCGCCAATTAAAAGCTCAGCCTAACGAAAACAAAACTGTTTTAAGTGTGTTGATTTCAGAAGCAGGCAACCCATCAACTGAACTCTTTTCAGACGCTTCTGCCACACTTATGACAACGACTCAGATTTGCAAATTCAGCGTAAGACAAAACATCTCCAAAGTTTGTCGAAACGGTTCATATCCTTGCTTTGAAGGTATAGCCTACGCCCATTATGACGGTGCGAATAGCAGCAGCTCGTATTAATCTGTTAACGGTAGTCTCAGGATTTGCTCAGAGCATTGGTGGGTGTAGCATATCATAGTCTAGAGTCTAGACTATAGCCAAGTCCGACGTGGTCTGATTTTAACTTTAACGTGATCGTGTCATGTCAGTCAGTAGAATTGAATAGGTCTATAAGTCGCAATTGCAATAAGTTTCTGTGAAGTTCGCAGTGACTTTTGTGAGTAAGCTGTCTTTGGCAAGGGCATTAGCCTATGCATATTCATGCGTTTTATCCGGTAAATATATGCATAGCAGTCTTCATATGCAAAACAATAGTGTCCGCCTGAGACTAACATCGATATTATTCCCTGCGTCAAAGTTTCGAGTCCTCTCCAACCGTTTCTTTTCAGTGTGCCACAATAATTTCTCTCATTTCATGTCTAATCGAACGCATCGAACTTTTCTGAACATACTCGTAAAGGCCACTCTGAAATCGTTCGAACCGACGGCCTACAGAAATGGATTGACTGCCGAGTTCGAGTAACTGAGGATGTTCGTTGTAATGAGACTCTCAGCCATATCTTTAGACACCGCGGTGAATGCCACAACACTTTGCATGAAACAGTAGGGCAACCAGAGAATCAAGTACGGACCTATGATATAAAGCAAAGATTACGAAAGACCTTCTCGACATCTGATGACATCTTTTGAACTGCCGTTGTAACCGTTTGTTTGTTTGTATGCGCACTTGTTATAGCGCCCCTTCAAGCCATCTACTCAGAGGCGCTCCCGACTGCAGAGCGGACACTGCATCGGAGTTTCACGCTGAAGCGCTGAGCAATTGCGAGTGAAGGACTTACCAAGGTCCCTACGCGGCGACTTCAGGTGGATTCGAACCTCGAACCTTCCGGCTTCAAGGCGATGACGCCACAACTAGACCACCGCGCCCCACAGTGGTAGTCATCACGTGACTCTGCAAGGACCCGGATGTGGCCTGCTGGCCAGGGGTTGCCGCCTCAGAAAGCTGCTGTAAAGTTGCTTCTGTTTTTCTTTCGGAAATAACCGACTTTGTAACTGTAGTTGATGTTGTGTTACTATCGCCAGATCTTGTATACGGCTGGACGGACGTTCTTGCTCGCTGTACCGCCCAATAAACCTTGATGTTGCAGACAATCATGAGGATCATTGGAATCGTGCAACCTATTGTTACGTAGAAGATGCCAAAGCGTCGATCCTCAGCTGTGTAGAACGTGCAGTCACCAGGTATGTTGTTGTTGATACGGTCCATGATGAGGACAGGAAGCCAGGTGATAAGGCACGACAACCTGCTAAGAAAATACTCTGTTAATCGTTAATAGCGTTCTTGTTAACCTTTGCACAGCAGAACAAAGGGAGCTTAAATGTATGCTAAGCATAAATGCTTGCATGAATTGAGCGCCCCTGAGTAGATTTCTTGAAGGGCGCTGTATAAGTCCATTGAATGAATGAGTGAATGCATGAATGAAATAATGAAAAAATTAATGAATGAACGAATGAACGGATGAACGAATGAATGAATGAACGAACGAATGAAAGTGTAGCCATGCAGGTGATGGATTTTTCGATAGAAATGATTAACTGCAAATAATTTTATATAAGCTGCTAATTTCTTATTAAGCCAAATGCCTGACAATAATAATAATTATTGTTCTGCCAACCAGAGGACCGCTTTGCGCGGCATCGTTCTCTTCCTCGTGTTCAGCGTTCTGTAGGTGTCGCTTCAACATGCAGCAACCCAGCATCTATCGACTGAGATGAGGGCCAAGGTCTTTGCGCTGATGGTCGTCATTCCATAGTCCACTACAATGTGCACGAAGCAGGTGGCGGCGTCCAGCGACCAGAACCCGAACCATTCGAAGAGAATGGTCAACGGGAGAATGCACGAAACGCCGAAATCAGCGACAGTCAGGTTGAGTAGAATCATGTTGAAGTGCTTGGAACGCAGCTTCGCGTTCAAGACAAATGCGACGTAGACGGAGAGGTTTCCGAAGATCTGATATGATGGACCGTATTGATGGTAAGAAGAAGTGAACTGATTGTGAAGTTTGACTCCAATCCTGGAGGAGGCGAAAACTCTGATGAAATGTAATCGGTGGAGTAGAAACTGGAATTTATTGGTTGTGGCGGATGGTGAGCATGCATGCTAAATGTTGAAAGAGTAAATCTATCTTGCAAGAGATATAACGGAACTGCGGTTACCGAGGTATTTTTATGGTCTGTTTTCCTGGAATATTAATCACACTTAGGTTGTGAAAAGGTAGGCAAGTTGAGATGAAAGTAGTATGGTAACGCACGGTCGGGTAATTGGTTACAATTTTCGGAGACTACCGTATACATTACACGCACTGCGCAGTTGGTACTATGATCACAGTGACATAGTAGCATAATGACCTCTTGCGGTAGGCTTAGGCGCAATACAAGGTTAATCTAAGATTAATTAGGACAAGGTATGATTAACTAAGATGAGATTTAGGTATGTTAAGATAACGTAGAATAATTTAAAGAATGGTATGGTAATAATTAAGTGAGACACGGTTGGTAGGGTAACGCAGTCGTTCAATTTTAGTACATTCCTGACAACATTGAGTCCAGAACAGAAGTTGTAAGCATTATTTCGATGATCTCTTACCTTGGTATTTGAAAGTCATGAGTGGATTCGCCCAATTCATCAGCACGTTTCTTCTCTCTTCTCCAAAATGTGTCGCTGAAAGTGCGAGTTTTCATCCGTAACGTCTGTCTTTCAAAGTGTCAAAGACACTGGCAATCCCTGTTGATCTACCATCTGTGGCGGTTGACTTCACCTGGTATTATACCTTTGTATTCTTCATTTACAGGTCTTCGACTCCAGTGGTGCGTGCTGCAGTGAATCGCCTGAGAGTCGACTCGGTAGCTGTTTGCGGCTTTATTATAATACTGACGGTACTATTTGATTTCGAAGCCACTTCAAAGATTCTTGATTAAACTTCGGCAGCTATCGTCAAAAGCTTTTCATTGCTTCCTAATTATTCACGAGTTCATCGTGCTTAAAAGGAATGTTCAGGAGATATAACCGATTATAACCGATTGACACAACTATAATCAATTGAAACAACCATAATCAATTGAAACAACTATAATCAATTAGAACACCTAATTGCGTGCAGTACTTTATTGACACTTGGATCACAGTATGGTGTGTGGAACGTATCCGGTCTAAATTGCCTTGTCTCACGTTTTCAGAGATTACATGCAGTATGCACAAAGCGTGAGAAAAACACACTGGCGACAGTCGCTTGTAAAATAGCACTGATTGTGGTATTACAATATAACAATATTTTCATAAGAGTGCTGCTGATGATGATGATGACTCGAACGTTAGTAGTTGCACCCGAAAATTAATATCAGTAGGCCTAGCTATGTTCCATCTTTTATCAGAGCAAAAATATCACAGTGGACCAAATTTATATAAATTTTGCTTGTGATCTTACTAAATTTCAACGAGGCACAACGCTCCCATACTCCGCGTTGACGTCAATTAAAACCTAACGTCTATAATTATTATTAAATCTAAGATGATCCCCCAGAGATTACGTAATCAGCGCGCATGACAAAATGCGCGGTAATTCGCATTGAAATATTAACTATTAGACTTATTATTAGTAATTAGGTCCTAATTAAGAAGCATCAAACGAGGGCGCTGAGCAGTTGAGTGAAAGAACAGAAATACTTGCTCCGTGTTCTTACACATTTCAGTGACCGTCTCGTAGGAGAAATGTCGAGCACGTGCTCTTCGTGTTTGAAAAGGGCCTACCGCATCTCGCACGGTATGTACATGTAGTCGGTGGAAGATACGTTCTTCCACTCATGGTAAACTCCTCATTCCACGAGCACGAACTGCTCTTGGACAGCACCGTGCTTTCTCTGTTATTGGCCCCATGGTTGGCCCCGTGGTATATGGAAAGCTTCCCCGCACTGCCTATATGCATGCCTAGGGTTAGCTCATATGCGTTTTATCGACAGATTACAACTGTACTTTTCAGCCGTGGTTGGGACTGGAGCGCTCCTCAATAGTTGCATTGAAGGGGTGCTATACAATGAATGAATGAATGAATGAATGAATGAATAAATGAATAAATGAATGAATGAATGAATGAATGAATGAATGGATGGATGAATGAATGAATGAATGAATGAACGAATGAAGAAGTCAATTAAGAAATCAAACTGGCAGACACTAAATAAAATTTTAATGGGAATGACGCAATTGCTATGATATATAGAACAGAGCACAATGAATATTTGCATCTCTTTAGAGGCCTTCCAATAGTTATTCTAAAGGTGCTGTTTTGAAACTGTTGGAAAGTTTTGAAATTTCGAAGATAGTGGAGCAGGTGACGAAAGAACCTTTGAAGGATTGTTACTACAAGCATGGGTCTAAGCTGTTTCTGATCAGTGACCATAGGCCACCATTATTATAGGTCACCGCAGGTCATCTGACGATCTTCCTATTTTACTTCTGACCTGTCAAAATTCGCTGGAATGTTTAATCTCTTCTTTACATTTAGTTGATTCGACTTGCTGAAGAACTCGAATGATCTTGACGCGACCTTTGAAAACAGTGGTTCCTAACTCTTTTTGACTTTAGGGCCACTGTTTCTAAGTGGAGGAAACGAGGACCACTTTTTCTTAGTTGAAGGACATTAGGGGCCCACAAGGCTAACATTTGATGAACTAAAAGCAATTAAAATTGATATAATTTAATCAAAATAGAATGTTTGATGTTATTTATAGACGTCAAAATGAAATAATTTGCAATATAAAATAATTATGTGTTCTCTCCTGTCCAAATTGTCAATTTTTTCATATATTTTATGTCAATTCTTTGAGATGAGGGCCATTTCTTTAGGCCTGGCGGGCCACTTTTGGCCCGCGGACCACGTGTTGGAAACCACTGTTCTAAAACAATGTAGGACTATAATAGGCTAACTTGCACCGTCACGGCTTCTGGTGAACGGAAACGTACATACCAAACAGCAGCAGCTTCACTCATCAGACTGTCTTCGTATATCTAATTGAACCGTAAGAATGCCTTACCTTGCGAATTCTGAACTTTCAAAGTCTTCGTTCAAAAACACGATTTTATTGCAATTATTGATGGTCGATGTGAGAGCTAATCAAAACGAATGAAACCTTGACGGTGAAGTTGATCTGTGTTACACTTCATAGGCCAATTATTTTGCGTTCTTCTATGAGCTATAGATCTATAATTATTGTGAATCTCCTGCGTGATTCATTATAGTTAACTTTGCCCAATGTCTATTTAAAAATTAAATATCGAGTCTACTGTAAATCATAGTCGAATGTTTATCACAAAATTTATGGACTATAATAATTGTAGGATGTTGTTCAAAATTAGATGTTGTACAATAAAATAACTGTACTGCATGACATTTAATTGTATAACATTTAATATTGTACACATTAAGTTTAGTGTTCTGTGCTAATAAAAATTAACTGAATAGTGTTAATATTAGATGTCCAAACTTGATGAGTTTCAAAATGTCAAATTATAGTTAAACAGAGCTGTTGTGGCAGACTAAGAGATACGGAGAGGTGCATAGATGTCTGCGTGTCATTTACCCCGTATAGTTTGTATGCGCACTTGTTATAGCGCCTCTTTCAGCCCTCAACCGCTACTCAGAGGCGCTCTCGATTATAGAGCGGACACTGCATCGGAGTTTCACGCCGAAGTGCTGAGCAATTGCGAGTGAAGGACTTGCCCAAGGTCCATACGCGGCGACTTGAGATGGATTCGAACCTCGAACCTTCCGACTTCAAGGCAACGACGCCACCACTGCACCACCGCGCCCCACAGTAAACATCAGTGTATAAACATAGATCTAAACAGTTGTGAGGTGATGACACTCTGTATATATACCTGCACACACCATCGACTACAGCCTTTCCCAAGTTTTATTAATTTTAACTAACTGCCATGTGTAATCGGATTTAACTGTCGCTTGGTCAATTAGAAGTAGCTGCTCCCCAAAAGATTTTAAAAAATCACACACACACGCCCCACACACACGCGCGCGCGCGCACACATAGCCTACACACACACGAAGACATGTACTAGTAATGACAATCGACTAGCATGCATTCGACATCCCGGAAGACTCTTTTCCCATTGCTAAAAGGATTCGATCAACACAGAAAGCCTTAAGCGACGCTTCCACACTGCTCCAATAGCAACGTAACACTACAGTTGCATTCAATGCAGGTGCGCAGAGCATTTGCAATAAAACGTTGCATGGATTGTGCTGCCAATCTAAGGTACATTAGCTGCTTTTTTATTCGGATTCATTAGCAGACTGAGCACACGACAAAAGAACTGACTGACTGTTTTCACTGGCCAACTAAATCCCAGTAGACGCAATCATTAGAAAAACAGACTGCGTGTACAGAACAATCGTAATGTTGGAAAAGGTTGTGGCTGATTGCATGTTCGAACCAGGTGGAAATAATTATACATTGCCCACTGCAAAGAGTGACCCGATCTGTGGTTGACGTTTGATGGCTACAGATTCCAATTCCTGGACTGTAAGGGTCCATTCGGAACGGATCCAAGGAATAACTCAGCCAATGTTCGTGCCCGGACAGGGCCAGTCCCACGCGTGCATGCGAGAGGAGGGCGACACGAATGATCTCTCTTATCACACACTGTTGTTAAATCGAAACTGCTAGATTCACCGAGAAATTGTCGTCGGCTCTGTTTCTTAAACAATGTTTAATCTCTCTCAGCGGATGATGAACCATGAAGGAGGCATGCAGCACATTGCAGGTGCGCCACACGATTAAGGTTTTTAGAATTGACGTGAATGAACGCGTCGCAGCTGCCATAAAAGAATCTGTCTGTCCGTAGAAGAATCGACAATGATCGAATCTCTGTGGAACCGTCATAAACCCGTCACTATTTGCGTGACTTGTAGACGTCATGAGTAAAAAATAGGCATACGTGTATTTTACAAGAACATGTATTCCCATTGCAAAAGCACACATTTTGTACCATGATTCTTTCTCTGCCTTTACGTGTAGACCTATCTCTCTGTCTCAAACCTTGCCAGACCTTGTTGATTTTTTATGGTTTCATTATTTGTATTACATTGTATCGCCACCCATTGTACAGTTTATGTCACTGTACTGTGCAGTGTAGGGATATGGTGTACAATGCTGAACTAACCTTACTATTCCATTCATAACTTTATTGTATTTTATTTGCAATTTATTGTTTTGCAAATGCAATTTATTGTTTTGCAAATGCATCATCAAATTAATTTGGTGAGAATGAACAGCACTAGTTTTTAGACAATGTAGGCTAATCAACGGATTCGAATGAGAAAATTTAGTAGCAAATAATCCCTTCACCAGTACCAATAACACCATTGATTTCCCATTTAGCTATAACAATTCAAGGAGGTATAGCCTAGTGAACAATATTCTTTACTCCCCACTTGCAAACACTCAATATGACAACAAGTAGGACATAAATCGCGAGTCATCGTTTTAATGCATCGAACTAATAATAATTTACAATTAAAGATGCAGATTAAATCAAAAGTCTATAATGAAACAACTGAAAAAAGTAACGTCAAACAACACATCTAGTTCTACACACCATTCTGGTGATAAGTCCCTTTCCATACGATCTACATGTATTATAGGTATGTTATAGTGCTGCGTTCCATTAATCTAGTGTGCTGTATTCCACTGATTTCACCGTTGTCCAACACTCATGGTCTGTTACATCGTAGAACACGTAGCATCGCGCGCCTCGTAACTTCACACGAAGCGGCGTAAAGAAGAGGATTGACAGCAGAGTTCAAATAGCACGTAACGCTGACGAAATCGATGATATTGTCAGACAACGCAGAGTCGCTAAAGAAGCTAATGTCGCCCACGATGTGCACGGGGGTCCAGAAAATGATGTAGGCGGTGGTGATGTAGGTCAGATTACGGAATATTCTCGCTTCCCTGACGCCGTCTCTAGTTGCGACGACATTGCGACGCACAGCTGTGGAAACGTTTTCTGAAATCGTCCCAACGTTTTTCTCTCGTTCAGTAGACGCGAAGTTATCGTCACTCAATCTTTTGTTGACGCCGTTGCTGGCAGTAGGTGTTGATTGCGCTTTGATGCGTGTTGTGGCTCGTTCCGATGGATCTCCGTGAGAAGGTGCGATCCTTTTGCGCGCCTGGCGTACTGCCATGTAGATGCGGACATTGCAGAAGAGGATGAGGCAGCTTGGGAGATGGTAACCGGTTATGGCGACGAATAAGAAGTAAGCGCGATTTGCTTGGACGGAGTAGGAACATCGGCGAGGATTCTGTTTGGCGATTTTGATTCGGTCGATGATGAAAGCAGGGAACCAGATAAACAGAAGGAAACACCTGTAATCATTATTAAGACAACTGTAATCAATTGAAACGCCTTTAATCAATTGAAATACCTGTAATAATTATTAAAAACAACTGTAATCAATCGAAACACCTTTAATCAATCGAAATACCTGTACCAGGTAATCAATTGAATACCTGTAATCAATTGAAGCAACTATAATCAATTGAAACACCTGTAATGGATTGAACACCCTCTAATCAATTGAAGCACTTGAAACGCCTGTAATCAATTGCGCATTTTTAAAATTTCAACCCTTTTCCTCTCATTCTGAGTCGCAAATAAGAACTTCTCTCCTGCTGTAAAACGTGAACACTGCATTACGAACAGGATTTAAAAGTCAGCTGCAACAGACTTCGTTTCCAACCGAGCTTAGTTTAAAATAATTAGTAACTTTTTCGTTTTGCCGTAGCAGAGGTTTGCACGTCACTAAAGCACTGTAGCCTAGTGATGTAGCTTTTCCGGAAAAGTATTTTGACGGAAAGTTTCCGGAAAGTTTCCGGAAAGTTTCCGGAAAGTTTCCGGAAAGTTTCCGAAGAACCGGAAAATACACTAAACTCAGAAAATATAAGAATTTCACTCTGAGAATTTTTTCTTATAGTTTAAACTCCTTTTATTTACAGTACTTCTGTCGATGCAAACAATGTTGAACTTAAAAATAATCAATATGAGCAATAAACACTATTCATTATCATTTCAGACTAGAGTAGCCTATAGAAAACTAGTTGCTTGCATGTCTGCAGTCATCTCTGTTGCAGGAAATGTGTAAAAAAACTGATATAAACATGAAGTAATACAGCATCAATTTCTGTTTCTGTCTTTTATTTTCATAACTCACAAATATGAAGGTGACTGAATGATAAAAAATATTTTCTCTAAATTTACAGCAAAAGTTTAATTGCATTTAATTCCTAAATGTACCGGTATTTTTGGGCTGTGCGAACAATTATCACTAACACTAGCAGTGCCATCTATTGAATAAACTATTACTTATAACCACCTAAGACTGCTTATAGTGATGGATGTATTTAGAAGCATTATATTGAAAGAAAATTTCGGACTCCTTAGAATTGAGTATGTATTTAATAATATTTCATTGGCGGAAAAATACGTCGGAAAGTTTCCGGAAAAATATGAAACTTTCTGGACAATTTTTCCACCTCACAACACTAACTTCTGATAGTGATTGATGTATTCAGTAACATTATATTGAAAGAAAATTCGGACTCATTAGAATTGAGTATGTATTTAATAATATTTATTGGTGGAAAATTAAGTCGGAAAGTTTCCGGAAAAATATGAAACTTTCTGGACAATTTTTCCACCTCACAACACTAACCTCTGATAGTGATTGATGTATTTAGAAACATTATATTGAAAGAAAATTTTGGACTCATTAGAATTGAGTATGTATTTAATAATATTTTATTTGTCGAAAAATATGTCGGAAAGTTTCCGGAAAGATTTGTCGGAAAGTTTCCGAAACTTTCCGGAAAGATATGAAACTTTCCTCGGAAAGTTTCCGCCTCACAACACTACTGTAGCCTACTGTAATTAATTATAGCATAGATAGCTTAGTAATCATACTGAGTAATTTTGATTGCAATTATTATAAGAAGTGTCATACTAATAAGCTAATGCTACATATTTTCTTTGGGCTTTGACTAACATACAAACGGAGCATCAACAAAAGGCGTTATCAAATGAGTAGGGCCTATTGATAAAATCGATTCTACAAAGTCGATAGCCGGTATACTGTCTCAGTGTGTCCACTAATCAAACTATTTACAAAATATTATAAATATTATTTTAAAATCGAAACTGACCAAATGCAAGCGATGCAGATAAGAGTCCTTTTCCTGGTGTTGTGGATCTTGTAGCTCTGCGAGTAACACGCCGCCCAATATCTATCAATGGATATTGCAACGAGGGTGAATATGCTCACAAACGTCAGGGCCCAGTCACAGAAAATCAGAAGTGCGCATTCAACGATTCCAAACGGCCAGTAGCCAATAACGGCAATAAGGATCTGAAATGGTATATCGACGATGGCCACAAGCAGGTCGACCACAGTCAGGTTTAAGATCAATAGGTTGAAGTTTTTTTTCAGCAGCTTTTTTCGTTCCAAGGCAAAAGCCGACAGCGTTACGAAGTTTCCGACAAAGCCGAGAACAGCAGTCACCGCAAAACAGACGGTGGAAAAATACGCCGAGACGTTGTTCGATAGGCCTAAGAAACGACGAATAACCGGTGGAGTAGAATTTGTCTGAGTAACGCAGCAGTTTAAAGCGTTTTCGGTTGATAGGTCCATTCTGATGGTCGCTTTGCTTTGATGTTGCGTTCTTTAGCGAATGCTGTAACCTATTGAAGTACAAATTCATGAGAATAATAGCTAATTAATTTTATATCTGCTATGCAAAAATCCAGTAAAACACACATTGCATTTACATACCATGTTCAACTATTCTGCTCACTTATTTTGCTATAGCGCCTCCTCAACTTTAGATTCAGTGGCGCTCCCGACTACATACACTGAATCGGAGTTTCACGCCGAAACGAATGAGCAATGGCGAGTAAAGGACTTGATCAAGGTCCCTACACGGTGACTTGAGGTGGATTCGAACCTGGCAACGAACCCAACACCACACCATCGCGACCCAAAGCGCAATATAAAAATTAATTACTATCCGGTTCATGTCAATCTTGCTCACAACAAAATTGTGCGTTTGTAATCTGCAGAGTCATAGAAATTACTAACCTCACAAGCAACCATTGACCGAGTGTACGGTAATCATCGAAGGTGAGAGCCTCGAGATATATTGAGATGTAGTCAAGAAGCATATATATTATAATAATAACACTGCCGATTCACTAGACCAAAAAAATGCTTATAGATCTATGAACCTATTCGTCCAGAAGCTTATAGACAAAAACCTCCAATTCACATATCTTGAGGCTTATATACACCTCGCAACTTGATCAGCTCCAGAACATGAGATGTGAGTCAGATTGCACCATCGCTATCCGTCCATCAACTCGCACGCACTGGAACTCGAATCAAATATAACCTGATTATTTTATTGCATGACACGTCAGGGTGTCGCGCTTACACATGCGGATGACGGGATCGTTTTGTGATCAGACGCTATTGTAAAGAAGAAGCAGCAACTAGGATTATGGACTGCTGTTAATCAGGTTTGTACGCGTAGTAGAGGACGCGTTATCGTTCCACAAAAGTCGACACAAAGTCGAAGAATACGGCTGTTATTTGTTGGGTCAAAAGTTTCATCGCTTACATAACGTAACTGCCTTTGATTAGGAAGATCAGGTTTTTATTTTGCGGGCTCCGGAACCAGGAGGCTATCGAAAAGTAGTATAGGCTATTTAGAAAATATTATAGGCTTATAGTGGATCTTATTTTTAATGGTTTATTTATATCAATCAGCATAACAGTTACTGAAGAAGAATTAATCAAAAGAGACACGACTTGACTAAGTGATTCTTATTTACATGTATTCATAATTTTATGTAACTGGCCACAACGGAAACTTAGTCATTGCAAGCTAATAGGCCTATAAACTGTAGAACCTATTTTCTTAAACAACGGTGAATTGTTTCGGAGTGTAAACCTTGGTTGCAGGTGCACCAAACGATGAAGAACTTTTTGCAAATTGAGGAGAGACTGTAGGCCTAGATTTTTAGAATTTGACGCGACTTGACGAGTCTCTCAGCTGCTGTCTGTCCATAAAAGAATTGACAGAGATCGAATTTCTTTGTAGACGTCACAAGTCGTCATCATTTGTGTGACTAGCAGGTGACAAGTGTAAAAGAAGCGTAGAATCATGAATTCCTGTGACGAAGTCGTTTCAAAAGTACATCATTTTGGGACATGACAGATTTATTTATTTTATTTCAGAAATTTATATAGTATATAAGGTAGGCTACTCAGAAACGCTCCCGGCCCAACCACGGTTAAATAATACTTTTCTGATTCTTTCTCCTCCTTTATCTCTGTCTGAAGTAGTCCAATACTATTGATTTTTATTTTATTGTATTCCATATAATATAATATTATTATCGCACTGTATTGCCACACGCTGCATTGTCTGTATTTAAGCTTATTTAATTGTTGTGTCAAAATTATATTATAGTTTATTACATTGAACTGCAAATATATTGCACTTGAATTGTGTTGTATAATTGCTTTAGATTGTAGTTGAAGTTATAATAATGTAGTGATCAACATTGAACTGATCTTACATTACCCTCTTGTATTTGTATTGTATTCCACTTGAGTTTATTGTTCTGTAAGCACATCATCAAACAATCAATGATTATTGGTAAGGATAAGCTGTGGACTATTAATTATTGAACAAAAGACTAATGAACCGATTCGAATGCTAACCATTATAGGGTACTTCCATAACGCCACTGATTCTCGCAGTTGGCGTTCAACATCTGTCTATGGCAGTGGTTCCCAACCCGTGGCCCGCGGGCCAAAAGTAGCCCGCCAGGCCTAAAAATGTCAAAAAAGGTTGGGAACCACTGTCTATGGAAATCGCAACGAGGGTGAAAGCACTTACAAAAGTCATACTCCAGTCACAGAAGAACAGTAGGGAGCATTCGAGGATACCAAATGGCCAGTAACCAAATACGCCAATTACGATCTGAAAATGGTATGTCGAAGCCGGTGTCACGTGACATTCTGTCCCCACTGAAAGCTATCCGGGGGGATAAATTAATCTATCCCCCGGATGGAATTAACCGGCATAGACTATCCGGGGGATGAGCCAGTCTATCCCCTTGTTCGAAAAATGAGTATAAATTGAAAAATGTGTGTTCTAATCAAAATTTAAAGTGACTCTAATTGTTTTAAGTGTCCTAAGCAATGTTCAGAGAAAGGCAACTCGAATTTATTTAGTGACTCTGAGTGTTTTTAAGTGTTTTAAAAGTTTTAAGTGCTCTAAAACCAAAGCAAAACAATTATCTAGTAGGAATAAACATACCTGTTAGTGTCATTGTTCAAAGCAGATGAAAAATAATTTGCCAAAAAATGCACGCGAAAGTGACTTTTTCGACTTTTCTTCATTGGAGGGGGGATACGATTAATACGGGGGATACTCTATATCGTGACACCGGCGACAAATAAGTCGACCACGGCAATGTTTAAGATCAATAAATTATAGGTTGAAGTTCTTTCTCACCAGCTTTTTTCGTTCCAGGGTAAAAGCCGACAGCGTAACAAAGTTTTCGTTAAAACCGAGGACTGACGTCATCGTAAAGCAGACGATGGCAAAATAGATCGAGAAGTTGGAAGGCTGGCTTGGAGAAGGAAGCAGTAGCGTGGTCAGGAATTTATAATGGGGGTATGGGGTTTTATGGCCTGGCCGGATGCCCTTTCTGACACCAACCCAGCAGCATTAGGCCTACAGTAAATAAAAAGGGAATAAAGTAACAAAGGAAATAAAGTAAGAAAAACAATTGTTACTACAAACAATTTATGGTAATTTAATTGGATAAATAACCTTTAAAAACCTGTTTCTTATGCCAATGGGGGATTTTAACTCCCGAAAACCCTCTTGTCTACGCCACTGAAAGGAAGAAAGACCAATGGGGTAGAATTTCCCAGAGTAGGCTACTGCGGCAGTTATGAGCGTTGTCGGTTGGTAGGGCCACCCTGAGAGTCGTTTTTTATAATGCAATCTTAAGCGAATGATGGTTAGCTAAATGGTTAAGTTTTTAGAAAAAAAATCGAAAGTGTGACGTACTTTAGGGCGGGGGGGGTCCGAGATTTGTGACAGTTTGTGACAGGGGGAGGGGGGTCAAAAATGGTCAAAAATAGCGTGACGTACTTTATGGACGGCCCCTGTTACAGCGTAGAATGCGTAGCATCACGTGCCTGGTAGCTTCACACGAAGCGGCGTATAGCACGGGATTGACGGCAGAGTTCAAATAGCACATGATGATATCGAACGCCTCCATACTAACAAATACTAACAAATACTACTACTAACATACTAACAAATTGAGCTACTTCGGCCATGTGATGAGATCTAACGGTTTGGAAAAGGAGCTGATGACGGCATGCGGTGAGGGAAGGAAGAGACGCGGAAGACCAAGGAAGAGATGGTTGGATGAGGTACAGGAAAAGTCTGGCATGAGCCTGGAGGAGCTGAGAGAGGCGACAAGAGAGAGGAGTCACTGGAGAGGATAATACATCAAAACTGTCGCCAGAGTTCCAAGAGCTGACAGCACCAGGTGACCAGGTGACCATACTAACAGGGACTAGAGTTACATCATAGTAGTTGAAATCGCCAGTGATGTGTAAAGGCGTCCAGAAAACCAGGTATGCCGTGGTGATGTAGCTCAAGTTACGGAATATTCTCGCCTCCCTTTCGTCACGTATCATCCCGACATTACGACGAGCAACAGATGAGACGTTTCATGAAACCGTCGCTAGAGTATTGACAAACGTCAATAGCGTCGTACAAAAAAACATCAAACATCATCTGAACAGGATCCATAGTGTACTGTATAATTCCACAGATCTTAATCGTATTATACGCTTATGGTCTGTTGCAGCGTAGAACGCGTAGCATAGCGTGTTTCGTAGCATCACACGAGGCAGCGTATAGAAGAGGATTGACGGCAGAGTTCAAGTAGCACAAAACGCTGACGAAATCGATGACATTGGATGGGAGAAGATCGTGGTAGTTGATATCGCCAATGATGTGTAACGGCGTCCAGAATACCAGGTAAGCGGTGGTGATGTAGCTCAAGTTGCGGAATATTCTCGCTTCCCTGTCGCCACCTCTCGCTCCGACACTGCGACCAGCTGAGACGTTTTCTGAAATCGTCGCTAGAGTACTCTCTCGATTCATTGACGAAGAGTTATCATCACGTTTATCATCACGTATTCTTTCCTTGACATCGCTGCTGGCAGTAAGTGTTGATTGCACTTCGATGCGTGTTGTGGCTCGTTCCGAAGGATCTCCGTGAGAAGGTGCGATCCTTTTGCGAGCCTGGCGTACGGCTATGTAGATTCGGACATTGCAGAAGATGATGATGCAGCTGGGCAGGTGGTAGCAGGCTACGATTATGTATAAGAAGTACGAACTGTTTGACCTGACGGAAAAGAAGCATGCGTTGGGAACCCGATTGGCGAATTTGACTCTGTCAGCGATGAACACAGGTAGCCAGGTCAATAGAAGAAAACACCTGTAATCAATTGAAACACCTGTAATCAATTGAAGCATCTGTAGTTATCACATCTTTTGACAAGACAGAGGAGAGACTGTCAGACAGAAGTGTAGAGTGAATAGGATGAGTAGCCTAAGCGCATTCCATAGAGAAGGACCAATTTGAGCATAATGATCGAGACTGAGCCAGAGCAGTTCCAGAGCAAGGAACCAGCAGGTCGTCAGTTGGATGAAGGAAGTGGACGGTTGGAGGAAGTTGAGTGAGGGAGAAGTATAGCGTTGACCAGATGTTTGGGGAAAGACCCGCTGAGCCACGGGTATCATAATGAGGATGTGAAATTGTGTGCGAGCACGGAGATGAATTCAATGAAGTTCATCAAACATAATGGTAGAGATGCTAGAGTATCCAGGAAGGCGGGCAATCAGTTTAGCAGCTGAGTTGAGCATTGATTGAATAGATTACAGACTTACTTTAGGAAGACCAATGAGACACTAAAATGTGCATACACAAGTCATGTGAAATTGTGCATGCTCAATTCCTGATATAATTATGTGAATACAAATATATTGTTATATGTACATATAAATATCATCATCAACATCATCATTATCATCGTCATCATCATCATCATCATGTGCGACCGCAAAATGCCGACTCACCTCAAGGGAAAAATCTACAAAACGATGATAAGGCCAGTAATGCTATATGGAGCAGAGGCCTGGGCATTAACGAAAAGGGACGAGAGTTTGCTGGAAAGAACAGAGATGAGAATGCTGCGATGGATGCTTGGAATATCACTGAAGGACATGAAACGAAGTGAGGACATCAGGAAAAAGGTCGGTGTGGCATGCATCACTGACAAAGCACGGGAGACCAGGCTGCGGTGGTATGGACACGTAATGAGAATAGAGGAGGGTAGCTGTGTCAAAAGAATCATGCAAGCGGAGGTATATGGTCGACGCAGTCGGGGACGACAGAAGAAAAGATGGGAGGACGTGATACAACAAGACCTGAAGCTGCTCAAATTGAAGAAAGAAGACACCGGAAGCAGAGACAAGTGGAGGAGAAGGATCCGAGTGGCTGACCCCTCACCAGAGGGAATAATCCTAGCCTGAAGGGAAAGAAGAAGATCATCATCATCATCATTGGGCTCAATTCCCGTAGAGTCCGACGCCACTCTCTGTCTGAGTCTGTCTCGCGTCATGCTGCCCAGCTTCAACAGGTCCAGTCAGCAGGTCTGCTCCATACCATTAACATCTTGGAGCAGTTAGACCGCCTTGTCTAAATGAAGAGAATATTGGGAGAGAAGTATGAAGGACAACTTGGGTCAATGCCCGTATGTGTCCCACGCTCTCCCCCCGACACTCTCCACCGGTATGTCCTGACCGGCCTGTGCATGTCTGCTCCACATCATGACACATTGAAGCATCTGGGTCGCTCTGTCACTTGTGCCGTAGTTTTTGCGGATTTCAATCGTCTTGGTCTTTTACTGCCAGTGTATCGCCACCCATCTGGCAAACCTTCCTCCTTTTGTCCGGGTTTATAAGGACCGGCACAGGGAAGTTGTTGGTTCCCTGTGGTGGAGGATGGATGCAGTTTAACGTCGTGCCCAGGACATATAAATAGTCTATATAAACACTATATTGACGTATATAGCCTACCTACATGGTAATGTTCAGACCTATTATAATAATGACACACACATGCATACATATTATATTTACATACTTTAGGCTATTCATTTAATTAGTTATCGTGAAGGGATGTAACATAAAATCTGGTCTAACTGTGATGCAAGAAAAAGATTACAAGAAAAGGTTGGCCTTATATACGCGATGTCGGAGAACTACGTCAGCGCATTATACAGGAATGGGACGAATTTGGTCAAGCTGCAGTAATCGATTCAGCAATTAGTCAGTGGCAAACGCGTCTTTGTGCGTGTAGGCTACTTGTTGGGGCCGAAGGAAATTTTAAAAACACATTGTAACTAACAAATGATAGTTATCCGATTCTTATCCTTTAAACTGAAGTTTCCCTATATTTTATCAAAATGTAAAATTTTTACACAAATTATCGTAGCAGGTGGAGAAGTTCAGTTTTTTCCCGTTCACGGTGTATTACGGCATTGCTTCTTTTACAATAATTAATAACCTGTCTCGCATTGCGTCAATTTTACAGCAGTTTCAATTATAATAGGTAGGCTTAAGTTCAATAGCAATTATAATAAGTCACTACTACTTTTTATTATTTACTAGCCCTCTCCATTGTAAATACTAAATTCTGTTGTTTTTATAGTCAGGGACCTGGCCTCTGTCTATAGTTCAAGGGGCATCAAACAGCTGTAGGTCTATAGTGCTTCATAGATCTATACCAAAGATGTTATGAGATGAATATCATTAAAATCAGTTCTCAAATCTCCAATGATGGTTATCGATGTACAGTAATACAGAATACATAAAATAATGCTAAAAGCTGTACAATGTAACCATAATAATGGACTGACCAAATGCATGCGACGCAGATAAGAGTCCTTTTCCTCGTGTTGTGGATCTTGTAGCTCTGCGAGTAACACGCCGCCCAACATCTGTCAATGGATATCGCAACGAGGGTGAAAACACTCACAAAAGTCATACTCCAGTCGCAGAAGATCAGTAGGGCGCATTCGACGAGACCAAAAGGCCAGTAGCCATTGCCAAAGCTCAGTACAACTTGAAATGGTATATCGACAGTGGCCACAAGCAGGTCGACCACCGTAAGGTTTAAGATCAATAGGTTGAAGTTCTTTTTCAACAGCTTCTTTCGTTCCAAGGCAAATGCCGACAGCGTTACGAAGTTTCCGACAAAGCCGAGCACACCCATCAACGTGAAGCAGACGATGAAGAAATACGCCGGGACGCTGGGAGACGTACCCGGTACGAGGCTTACGACCGGTGGGGTGGAATTCGTCTGCAAAGAACTGCAGCTGTTATTAGTAGCGTTGTCCGTTGGTAGGTCCATGTTGATAGGTGATTGGTTTCGATGGTGAGATATTACTGAGCGAATTCTTCGACCTGCTGAACAACAGATTAATAAAAAATAATGTGGCGGATTTTATTTCGGCTAGGTAAAAACATCCAGTGCATGCATACATGCCTACAGCCCTACATGAATGCGTACATATGCCAAAATATAGCTATCAAGACTGAATCGATAAACCAAAGCAAATGTCTGAGAAATATCTAATATTGTGAGTCCCGTATAAACTATAAAGTAACTACATGATTGTGTCTCTGAGCAGAATGGTGGAAACCCTGTTAGTAGGCCTACTCAACGCGTTCAAGACCCACCCATCACAACAATCGACTACCATGTTCAACTCTCATCTGTATTTACAGCGCAAGCGTATAATAATTGCGATAGCAGAGTTAACTAGCTGTTTAAAACAACATTCTGCGTTCGTATTCCGTAGAGCCACAGAAAATACTAACCTCAGAAGCAACGACTGATCAAGTGTACGCCAGTCGTTGGGAGAACTCTCTTCAGATGGATATCATGAAGGATATTGTTTAGAAGCGTATAAGTCAAACAGATTGCCAATCCAATCAATGAGAAATAAAAGTTTTTGATCTATAAAACTTATTTGTCCAGAAACCTACAACAGACACTCGTCGAATTCGCTTGTTGTTGTTTAACTACGCTGTTTCATAAGAAAAATGTTTGGCGTCGCTCTACTCCTTTTGTCCAGGCTTTTACTTTTCCACTACTCTGATGTCAACGTTTATATAGACTACACATTACATATCGCAACTTGATGAGCTCTAGAATATGAGCTGTGAGTCCCAGTTGTTTCGCTCACCTTCCAACATCCTTGCACGCACTGAAACTCGAATCAAGTAATCCGTTTTTTTGTCGCAGCAGCTGACAAGGGTGTCGCGTTTACAATACGCATAGCACGAATTGCTTTTTTAATAATACATGTAGGTGCAATTGAATGGAGGTCGATAATCCCTGGGGATTGTAGAACCAATGGACGCTGCCTACGTATGATGATATAACTTGCTGCAGACGCCAGCGCGTTCTCCTTGAAAATGATTTTAAGTCATGCCAGTCGAAATGCATTCGCTATTTATATTGAAGCTGCAGACGAGTCATTAGAACATTCGTGATTTAGGCCAATGGATTCTGAATTTAGAATCACGATGCTTGCGTGTCTTGTATGTCATCTGAAGATTGGCCAACGCAAATAATTATGACTCCTTTACATTCCCTCTCTTCCTTTTGGAAACATTTCTTTCTCCAACGTCTTCCTCTATTAGCTTCGTTCACTCGTTGTATGCGCTGCACGCTCAAAATGATTAGCAAAATTATTTGCACTCGGCGAACTTGCTCAAAATGAAAACAATGCCCAGTAGCAGTTTTGCAGTGCCCTTGCCTAATTAGTTTAGCCTCTAGAACTTGTTTTGAAGACCCAATATCGCTGCTGTGTCTTATGAACGGCCATTTTGTGTCTGATGTGTACAGAGATCAGGAATGAGATAGGCACCTTCAGGCAATATTATGACTTTCAGGTAAAGCAATCACTTATATCTGGGCAAGGTGATCAAGATAATGGCAGGTTAGAAAGTAGCATGCAGAAGGTAATATTAT